>CAWUFW010006269.1:600000-1179849 GCA_963921515.1 Calotriton arnoldi
TGTAGTACTACCATCAGCTTGGCCTGCAGAGGGATGTTGGTGCACCTCTGGGATGTTGTCTGCAGCCTTGGTGCAATCTGGTGCAGCAGTAGGACAATGGACTCCTTCCTGAGCCTGTCATGGGTGATGACCTCCTCCTCCCTGAGAATGAGGGTAATCTTCTGCCGGTATGTCTGACCCCTTCTCCTGCCTGCCTCCGTGGTGATAGTGGCGATGGTGGTGATGGTGGTGGTGGAGGTCGTCGTCCTTTTCTTCCTGCTTCGACCTGCAGTATGAGTAGCTCCATGGTGTATTTGAGCTTGCCAAAGTACCAAAGCCGATGCACCATTTTTACGCATAGGTTTGCCGATGCACAGAGATTTAGACTCATTTTTGACTCTGAGCATCATTTGTTAACTATGCGTCACTTTCCCAAATACTTGTAAATATGGATACGCCAGTTCTGCGTTAAATCTTACGGGGGAACGCCTACCTTGCATATCATTAACGTAACCTTAATCAGCCGGTTATGGTGCAGAAGAAAACGACGCAGGACTGAGAAAAGGGCCGTATTGGGCCGAATGTATCACTTTGTATATATGGAGCACGGAGTGCGCTGCTACTGCGTCAAGAAAAGTGACGCGGCGGCGGCGGTGCAAGCTCCTTTTAAATATGCCCCCATGTTTTTAATTCAGGGAAACTTTAATTCATCTGTCTATGTTTGGTAAAGGCGAGGTGCTTACTCCTCTGTGACCCCCGACCGGAACGAAATTATCATATTCTTATTTTGCATACTACGTCAGAATATTAGGATGAATCCAGCAGTTTATCAACGTACCTAGGGCCACTATCCGCCTCTTCTAATCAAAGAGTCCGGTACAGGAGAAAAAAATCACAAGGCCTGCGCGGAGGGTGACAAATAAATGCCGAGAGTACAGCGGTTAATGCTGAAAAATCGAAAGACAAATCGACCTTGATGAACGGCTTCTTCTTTTGTCAGAGCGCCGGAAAGTTTATTTCAGGTATTTCCACTGGCTGAAATGATTAGAGTTAACAGCTTTTTTCCCTCCATTTTATTTTACAGGGTCTCTCCATCTTCCTGATATATGGGAGTACAGCCCGTGGGTAAGTCTGCTCGGAGTATCTCAAGGCTGACAGTGTGAATGAGAGCCGTGACAGGTTTCTCATCTTGATAACCGAGGTGCAAAGTTGGCTTTCCGCGCGAGTGTCCCGCTGCCCTTCATGCTTGGAAGGGCTTATATGCATCCCAGTTTACCATTAAACACAGGCACCCTGAACAGGGGACAGACTCATTTCTCACAGGCACTCAGTAATATTTTACTGCTGTTTTTAAAGATTCCGAATCTCCACTCTGCCTTTTTCCCCCCCAATTAACTATCCTTGACGCGTTTCGAAGTTGGAGCTGTGTTGGCCCGGTGTCGACGACTTTTACTGGCAAGCGTGTTTATTGCAGCATTATCCTGTTAATTTCTTGGAAGGAATTGAAAGCCATTTTGCAGTTGTTGAATTGGTTTTCGGCGGTTTGGGCTCTATGAGGTTTGAGTCTCTCTGTCATAGTTAGAGTGAGAAAGACAGGAATTCTGGGAGTAACTTAATCATCTTTACAGGTGAAATTTGGTTTTAAAGCTCTGGAAAGTGGATGTTTAGTGGCAGGTCTCTGTAGGAAATAAAAGCAATTCATCACACTAAAGTGTAATTTTTGCACTGTATCTGTGGCTTTTACCAGGCATTTGGACCGACAGGATACATTATCTCTTAAGAAAAACACATGTTAGTGTTTCAAACTACAGTGGGCTGTCAATATAAGGTGAGCGACCATGCAGGGGCGGCCTTCACCATCCACTTCCTCCCTGTATGGTATTTGGACAAATTTTTCAAACATTTGCCCTTGGTTTAATTCAATACAGAAAAAGATCATTGACCCACATATTTTTTATAAGCACTTTCTTACACCGTGATCTTCATCAGAATCATATTATTGTTGTATAAAGCTAACCTTAAGAATGGGGACACCCATGGACGAACATGTTAAAAAATGAGGTAAACAAAGGGGGAGGGGGCTTAGGGCCAGATGTACGAAATCGCGTATTTGTGATTCCCTAATAGCGAATTTTAGCAATTTGCTATTAGGAAATCGCAACTGCGATGTATGAGGATGTGTTTGACACTGTTGGCAATTCACAGTGGCTCGCAAATTAACCTGCCACATCAATATTCATGAGGCAGTTCCCAATTTGCGACTCATTGTGAACAGCTACAATCACAGGGATGGGGGCCTGCTGGGGTGAGCAGACCACCATGTCTGTGATTGCGTTTTAAATAAAGTAATATTTGTTTGAGAAATGCGGCACGTTTTCCTTTAAGGAAAACGTGATGTATTTCAAAATAAAAATGAAAAGCTAACTTTTCATTTTTTAAGAGTAGGCAGTGGTCCGTGGGACCACTGCCTGTTCTAAAAAAATGTTGGTGCCCACATTTACAAAGGGAAAGGGGTCCTTGAGGACCCCTTCCTGTTTACAAATGGGATACCACCAACTTGAAGTTGGTGGTAGGTGCGAATGTTTTGCGACCAGAGTCCCAGTTGCCAAACATTCATACATACCAGTGCTATTCGGTATTAGGAAGAGACGCCCTAAACACGCCCCTTCCTAATAGCCATTCTCAAAAGCAAAATGCGATTCGGTAACAAATTACCGAGTATCATTTTGCCTTCTGTAAATAGCAAAATGCATTTTACCCGTCTCAAATAGCCCGATGGGCCGTATGCGATCTGTAAAATGCTTTGTACATCTGGCCCTTATTTGCTAACAAAAGAAAAGCAAAGCAACGCAATTGTGCAGTGCTACACGAATGCCCACGCAACCCCTAGTAAAGCTAGGCGTAACACTTATCACCGGTTGTTTGTTGGGTGCTGACTTCACAGTGGTGAAACGCTTTGGAGGGTGTGGGGAGTCTAGCACTCAAAGGAAGATGGAATATACAGGGTCACTACATATGTTTGGCGTAGAACAACCTTTACGAGAGCTTTGTTGCAATCTCTATGCCGAGCTAGACAAACCACTTCTGGCAACCTGAGCTAACTCGATTATGTAGCTGCAGATGATGAAAGGCACAAGTGTGGCAACTTTTTCGCAAGTCCCAGATACATCACGGGCTTCTGAGCTCATACTGTAACAATGAGAGCCCTTAACCACTGGGGTCCTGCTGCTTAACTGCACTATTGGACCCAAAACTGAGTGATGCCTCTTTAGACTTTGACACTCAAGAATCCAAATTGAGCATCTCAGTGCTTACTCAGCGAGGTGGTGTGGGATTGTAACTCTGAACTCAATGGAGCATATAATGACAGTCACATAAATCATTTTCCAGTCATTAACTTTACTAGAAAAATACATTACTTCCAAAACACTACACAATACTGTACATAAAATTCAAAGGGCAGTAGTGAGGTATACAGTTATCAGGTGACTAATCCCTTTAGGGTGGCATTGGCCTAGACTGATTTCTTTTATGTGAGGTATTCTACAGATACAGTAAGTACAGGAGATGACAATTTGCCACTTCAGGAGAATGGTGGGCAAAGATTTCCCAATACCACTCTGGGTTCACCTTCTTGCCCCCAGTGCAAATACGGATGAGTTGCTGGAAAAAGATAAGATGTCTCAAATTCGTAAAGCCTCCCTACAATGTCATGCACATGCACTGTACCACTGTTAAGTTTTTGGCACTCAAATCCCACTTCCTCCCTCATTCCCCTACTATATGCGTGAAGAAAAATGACTATATTCAGTATATTCATAAATGAAAAGCGGTAAAACATATTACATTACTCCCCCTGTATGTCCTGTGTGCAGTGGAAGGCAATTGTTTCATTCTAGGTTTACTTTGTATTGTAATCATTTGCAACTTTGTCAGGCAATAGCAGGGTTAGGAGCCATGATGTGTTGTGATGTACATTGCAAGCTTAACCTTGTTTTCAAACCTTATGAGAAGAATAGAGCCAGTATTTGTGGATATTACTGCTGTCTTCCTTTCAAGGCTGTTCAAGTACATGCTTGAAGGAAAACTTCCAGACACCTGCATGTTACATAAGTTTCTGCTGCAACCAATTCATTGTTGTCACGTGATCTTATCACATTGACCTGTATAAGGCAAAAATGTATATATTCTAGAACAACATTTGCATGTTTTAGTGCATTGTTCCAACTGACCATTATCTGGGCCCTGGTCTGTTGAAATGACAATTGTCTTTGATATTTATGCTTGGTTGCCTGCTATTCATATTAAATACTGTTTGATCCTGGGCTTCCCTAGTTGTTGTGTTTACTTTCTTAGACGATTACACTGACACTACTACCTGTGATTTTATTTCTGCGTATTTATGTTGTATCTTTGGATAATTTATTTGTATGTTTATTAACTGTAAACATTAAGGGCCATATGTATCAAGCCTTTTTCCCATTTGCAAACGGGCAGATTCTCAGAATCTGACCGTTTGCGAATGGGAAAAAGCCTTTTGGGATGTATCATCCCAAAAGGCCATCGCAAAATAGAGAATCGCAAAATGTGCGATTCTCTATTTTGCGAATGCAATTAAGGAATTGCAAATTGCGATTCCTTAAATGCAATTCTGGAAGCACCAGAAATTTGCTATTTGGCCTTAAGGAATTGCAAATTACCACCAACTTCAAGTTGGTGGTAATTTGCGATTTTCTTTAAAAAAGCACTTTTTTGATTTTTTAAAAGTGCCATATGTCGCACATACATGCCCTTAGGGCATGTATGTGTGCAAAATGTGCACACAGGCATATTTCAGGGGTGCAACAGGGTGTCCTTTTGGCACCCTTGCAACCTTGAAATTGCATTCTCAATTTGCGATTCTCTAATTGGTAATCGCAAATTGAGAATGTCTTCCCATTCATTCCTATGGGCCTCCTAACCTATAGGAATGAATGGGAAGGTATTCCTTATTTGCGAATCTCAATTTGCGATTCGCAAATAAGGAATATGTAGGATTTGCAAAATTTTTAGCAAATCCTACATACATTGCATTTTGCGATTCTCTAATTGCGATTCTCTAAAAATCGCAATTTGAGAATCGCAAAACTCTTTTTTGATACATATGGCCCTAAATGTATTCAATATTTTTTTCTTATTATTGTACATGTACTGAGTCCCATTTTTCATAAACTCATTGCGTGGTGTTCCCAATCATGCTTACTCTCACAGTAAACCAATCAGGAATACTAATTAAAGGGATACCAGAAACATGGTTTGCAAAAGCCCTTTACACTTAAAACATATGAAGACCTATAATCACACCTCCATTCACACAACATCAAAGTATTTTCATCGTACAAACACTATGCTACATGTAAACATTCAGAGACAATCTTGATTTTTTAAAACCATCTTCCATCTTTATTAAAGCTTCACACTGTCTCTTACAGCCCAGCTGGCAAGTTTTCACAAATGTACAAATACAGCGTCATCATTGCGCTGCATTGATACTAATGGCAGTGAATATTAGAGAATTATGATGGTGCAGCAATTTAGAAGAACCAATTCAACACAAATTGAGCCATCTAAGACAGTCTTGATATTGGTTTGCAACATACAGTCAACAGAAGGATGTTGAGATTTCAGAATTCATATCTTAATTTAATGTTTTTGCTAACCCTTCACAGATTTCTTCATGATGAATAACTTTTTATTAATCGTGTTACGCTCCTAATCTTCAATATGTGCATGGAGAGTCTTCCCCAGTAGTATGTGGATAGTATTAGAAAGTGAGCTGTTAATTTGGGAGAGGATGACCCCACCAAATTAATAGGTATCTTTCTACATTACAACACAGTACCCTGAGAAACCTCTGCTCAACCCCTGGTAGTTTTGGCACAAGCAGCAAACCTGAGTGTTGTGTGATATTGTGTGATATGTTCAAACAGAACCAACCAACATTAATTTAATGTACAGAGACAGGAAGAAAAGGTAGCCAGGCTATAATCGGCCACTGCCCAAAAACATTATGTGGGAAGTACCATCCGACCTCTACGGGAACGTATGTCGAACATTTTCATGTCATTAAACAGAATGACACACCATATCCTACAGTCCTACATACAATGGAGTGTGAGACTTCGGGACACTCTCATAGTTTTAGATTTCATGGGATTGAACACGTTAAAATGAACCTGAGGGGTAGGAACCAAGAACTTAGACTCAGGAGATGTGAGGCCACCTGGATTATGAAATTGAAATTAGTGGAATTAGGACTCAATATTCATTAGGAGTTACAGTATTTTCTGGGTAATTAGATGATTGGGGATTGACGCCTGTAAGAAGATTAAAATTTACAAACATGTAATAGAAATGAAATGTTATGAGTACATTTTTATTGACGTTATTTGAATGAACAGTTGCTGTCCTAGTCCGGGCACCTCATGTATGTAATGATGAGGAGAGCGTATCTCTGTACTAATATTGTAACTGTATATTTCAACCTGTATCATAGCATATATTGATGAATAACATGTTCATGCCCATGGTTGTTGTATTACATAGCAAGATGTCTGAATTTCATCCCTTCATTGGTTTGATTATGAATTTAACTTATGTAAATGAGATATAGTTTGAACTGCCTATAGAGTTGCAATGATGCAGTTTGACTTGTCGCAACACACATAATTATGTATTGGTGGTGGTACATTTACTCCCCTATTTGGGTTCTGGAATACGTTTTCTAGTTTCTATAATTGGGATTGTTTTATCTTTTTTTACCTACTTGTTATTCCGTCTTTCTTATTACTTATTTCCTTTACTTAGATTGAGGGTGGTGCCGGTTTATTTTGTTGATTCTCCCCACCTTAGTTACGTACTCAACATTACAGGATCGTCTTGTGTCTACTCGACATTGCAGGATCATTTTATTCAGAAGGTGTACATTTTTCTCCTCGGGTTGCTGACTGACGATACGGTCTGGTGGTACACCTAATATTATTGTTTGTACTGTTGAAGAAGTGTATCATGATTGGATAAATTGAGTTGTTTTGTGTTACATGAATATATGACCATTTTACACATTAATGAAAGACTTTGCCTATACCGTTACTACACTATAAGATGGCCGCCACGTAACTTTGGAGGTCATGTGATTTGGGAAGGTTAGTATTTAGATGACGAGAAAGATGGCTTCCATGGTGAACGCCGAAATCTGTTGTGTGGAGTACTCTCTGCATGATTGATTTGGATACATGGGTAAGTTTAATAACTTTATGTTTGATTCTTTACGAATACTGTTTAAGATTTGTTTAGCGAATAGGTTGCTTGTTTAGGGTAATGGAGAATGAAAACTATACGTTTTGAATTGCTTTTAGATGTTTGCGTTAGGGGTGGTGGTGTAATACTTTTGGCCTTTCGTAATACGAGACCTTTTGGTCTGAGACATTTTTTTCAAATGAATTCAGATTATCAAGGTGTGGGGAGAAAGGTGAATCAGGCAGCTGTGGGTTGTATTGGTATTGGATGTCTGTTGAGTAGATCGGGGGAGTGTATTATGCGACCCTGAACCTTGATATTTGTTGTTGTAGCACGTCCGGGACAGATTGGACACTGTTATATTGAGTCTACATATACTGCCTGCTGTCAATAAACACGTGACTGAATGGTGCAGGTGAAGATTGTTACTTACTTTATTTTGTCACTATTCTTTTGACCTTATCGAGCGGTGTGTATATAATGGAGGTGAGATCGCTCCAGTAGTGATACCTTAATTGTAGAGTATTCTATCTCCAAGGAATTTTGAATTGGAGTGATGGGGCCGGGTGGTACAAGAATTGTCTACTATTGAGAGGCGCTGCGTAATATTGTTGTCATTTATTACGGTAATGTGTGGTTCGATTTGTTACTGAGATTTCCTGTTTCCTTATACAGGAAGGAGATAAGATCGGGTACACTTCCTTACCGATCTGACTTGATACAGATGATGTTATATCTACATCTGAAGGAAACTCATTAGGTATTGTCTTTGTGCGTACTGACTAGTACGTACTTGTCTTAATTCTTTCTCTACTTTTGGTGTCTTCTTTTCCTATTTCAATTAATTTTTCCCGTTTCACTCTGGAGGGGTTTCACGCAATCTTGGGGTACTTTGGTTTGTGGATGAGTGAAAGTATAATTACTGCTTGAGAATCTTATCCTGAGTTGTCCACATTATCGCTGCTATGGTGAGGACTACGTTTTGTTGGGCACTATATATTTTTTTATAATACTTTGCCTATATTTCCAACACCCTTCTGGTGGGGAATGGTGTACTATACCCATAAATGGGTTGGTCAAATTTAGGGTTATTTTGATTTTTGTTACAGCCCTGTGGAAGCCAGAGGCTTATCAGCCATACGACGAAACACGCGTTGGCTGTCTTTATGATGTCACATTCGAGTGCTTATCTTCGTGCTTACAATTGATGAACTTCTGGATGGAAAATAAAGAATCACAAATATTTTCGAAATCTGTGGGACTCTTTGAGTGCTCAGGGCTTTCATTAATTAACATTATAGTTAACATCGAAACATGATAAAATTCGCAAACTAATTAAAACAAATAGCCAAAATGACACAGAATTAGTAAAATATGATTACGAGAACTGGAGATACATTTTTTGTAAGTTTTTAGACAAAAAGTGTCAGAAGACTAAAAAGAGTCAATCAATGACAATGATCATGTAGAGTGCACTTTGAATTAATCTGTGAAGAGTGTGGCAAGCCTTGGGGTCAAGCTTGTCAAAAGTTTTAACTTGGGACTTAGTTTTTTTTTCAAACTCCTAAAGCGTGAAAAGGTAGGTTGGTGAAGCTGTTGAAGGTCCCTCAAAGTCAGATATACTGAGTCTAGACTCCTGCTGAAGCCTTCAGTTTTGGCAGCAAAAGCACTAAGCAGGAAAAAAATCAGGATTTTGTGCCACATATATCTCTTCACTGCTGAGATGAATTTGTCCACTCACTTTGACCCAAGTCCCACATTCAAAATTATGGTTGTATTTAGAGGTTGGGAGACGCGGAACACTTGTCAAAAGTTGGTGGATGTCCCAAGCGCCTTATTTAGAGTGTAAACCAGTTTATGCATTTAAATAGGGCATATGTAGACACTATTAATTGATTGACGGGACAGCCCTCATTATTTGGCAAATATCTGCATTACCTCCAACTTTAAACAACCAGCAGAGTCATTTTCCACTTCTCAGATTTTTACAGTGGTGAAAGGCAGGTAGCTAATGCAAACAGAGGCTTGATGTGGTTACAAACTTCTTTTTGGTGGGCATGCTTTAGCCTCAAATTTTGTTTGAAAAAAGATGTGAATGGGCCAAAGCAGCAATCCTTAGCTTGTGAGATCACACCTTTCTCTGGGAGTTGTGGTGTCTTGTCCCAGCCCACTAGATGCCATAAAAATGAAAAACTATAACTTTCTGAAGTTGTTGAGAGCTCCTATTCTGTCCCACACCTCTCAAGTTGTTTGTGAAGTCTCTTAAGATCCATGTCTTTTTCCAACCAGTGCTCTCAACTAGTTCAATGCAGTTCACTACCAACTGGGTAGCTAGTTTTCCCACAAAGTATGAGCCCATCTTTTGCCTTGGAGTGCACATCCAGTCCTTGTGTTTAAGTTGAATGCAGAAGGCTCTTCAGCTTTCTTCATGGGCAGGGCGGGGAGGCTTCTTCTTTCTTCTGATGAGTCATCCAAATCTATGAGTGTTCTTATGAGATGGTGGTGTGGTGCCATCTTTAGCTAGTGTATTATTCATTGATTGGCAATATTCATGTTCCAATCTCTGCAGAATGCCCATCAACAGCTATCTCAATTATGTAGTACTTTCTAGCTTGCTTCTCTGCAAACTGTCCCAAAAGCCTTTTTCCAAGATATCATGAGTCAAGCTCCCATCTTTAGAGCTCCTTTCCCCCTCACAGGTCCAGCATTATGGAAACGAGGAATCACACCCTCTTTCTGATCTGGGAACATGTTTCTCCTCTGCTGGAACCAGAAAAAAAGTCTTAGAAGGCTTCCATGAAGAAAGGGATCTGGGCCCTAGGCCTCATCTTAGCACAATCATATCAAAAGTTAGGCATCAACCTGCCCCTTCTGTTTTGCCACCTGTTCCTGCCCTCTCCCAAGTGGGTAATTCCCAGATAAGGGTCAGTTATTAATACTCTCCATCACTCCTTCTGTCAGTACAAGTCCTACTGTTTCATGGATAGAGGAGACTTTAAATAATCATCAAGGTTTAACCCCTTAACTGCTGGGGCTGTCCCTCCCAGGGCTGAGCCTTTTTTTGGCTATTTGGGCTAGTTCACACTTAGGGATCTATAACTTTTTTTTCCACATAAGGTATTCACGCCAAATGTGTGTCCCCCTGCTGCTCTGGGTTAGTGTGTGGAGTAAGAGGGAGACTAGTTTTAACAGGACTGTTATTGTTGACTGTCTGAAATTGGATGGGGGACCTGCTATACCATGGTTGAAATATGTTCGTAACTTATTGGACGATATTGGCCTTTCTGATTTTCTTAGTGCCCCTGGTTTGATTAATAAGACTACTAAAAAGGTGGTTAAGGAGAGATTCGCTGATCATATTTCTCTGCGGATGCAGGAGGTAGCTAATAAGAACACTATTCGCCACCAGGCACAGCCGGCACAGGTAAGAGCGGTGGGGTGGGGGGGGAAGTCGACAGATGACAGGATAGGTAAAATTAAATAAAAAAATTATTAACACCACTTACTGTGCGCTTCTTGCATCGCCGCACAAGGTAAGTGGTTTTATTTATTTTTGAATTTAATTTTACCTACCCCGTCATCTGCTGACTTCCCCCCGCCCGCCTCGGCCCCACCGCTCTTACCTGTGCCAGCCACGCCTGTTCTCCACTATTATTCCATGTTTGCAATGGGTGATATCCCCCTGTACTTTAGGCTAGAACTAACACTCTAGGTGAGCTCTCTCCTATTTAGATTCAAGTCACGGATGGTTTGGAATTAGCATACTTTTATGATACGGAAGGTGTATGGGGCAAGTAACTACCCCCCCCCCCGTCCTTGTAACGGCAAGGCGGGACAATCCCTTTTACATTTTATGTTTTTTTGTGGTTCTTATCGTCAATTTTTTCAGTTATGAATTAAACCCTTACTGAGAAAATTAGCTTTTCAGAAATGTAGGGTGGCGTTAATCCATCTTCAAATGTTAAACAGCCCAGATATCTGTTTTACTGTATGTGGTTTTCTCAAGATGGCCGTACGCAGTAGAAAATCAATGGGGGGGAGGCTATAGGGCTCTTTAGCTGCTATTGGTCCTGTATTGTATTTGATGAATTGCTGTATTTTTAATGGTTTCATCTACTGTATTACACTTAGATGGGTATTTTATGACAATGAATGTACTGTTCTAATTTGCACTTCTATGATCTTTTTAAGATCGAATAAAGATTTATTGATTAATTGATTGCATGTATTTTTTTTCCAACATGCTGGGGATTCTAAAAATACCTAGAGTTTGTGGCTTCACCTGTAAGGGACAGAAAAAATAGGCAAAATATAGCTAAACATTGAGTTTTTGGGGGAAAATAGGAAAAAAGTGCTCTGGATTAAAGTGTCTGTTTTATTTCCCTAAAAATGGCATCAACAAATGGGTTGCTGTGCTAAAGTCACCCTCTTCCCAGCTTTCAAGATCATGCAGAGTTGAATAAAAAAAACACTTTTTAGGTCTCGCCTACGCAGCGCGCATGCGCTGCATAGGAAAAAGACCTTTAGCCGTCGATTCCCTTTTTCGCCCAAAAACGTGCACGCGTTCCATTGCCTTCAATGGCAACGCGTGCACGTTTGGCGATTCCCTTGCGGGAGCGAGCAGCTGGCGCCATATGTTATCAATTATCGCGCCTTGCTGCTCGCTCCCGCAAGGGAATCGCGCAGGCCCCCTCCCCCTGCTGCCGCGCGAGGCGCGCGCGCTTGTGCTTGTTCTAATGACCACTACACAGCATGGGGCAAAGGGTCAGCCCCTGCAGTCAATGGATAACTTCATTGTAAGTGACAGCATTTTACCCTTTTAAAACGATCACATCCACACAAAAAGTAGTTCCCTTCAATGGGAGGGACTACTGGGGCAACGTGTTCTTTCTGGGACCCAAAAAATATATGTGCTTTTCCTCTAAGTTTTTTTTTACATTAGGACGGCTCGGCAGCCTCCCGGTCAACACAGACAAAGTCGAAAGGCTGTCAGCCAGCGTCAGTCCTATTAGCTCTCCCAGTACTTGTTTCAAAACATTCTATGTCTTTACGCTCTTTTCTAAAACGTAACTAATTTTAAAGCTTTTGAAAAGCATGTCAGACCTTACCCATTTTCTCAAATATCTGCTGTACAAATGTCCACTATTTAAAACTGTGAACATCTCACGTTGAGACCGTGGCTTTGAAAGGGTGGGCGGAAGCTGCATCCATGTGGACTGAACTCATTTAAACGGTGTGTTGTACTGTTGTTGTCCACTGCACCGTAAGCAGTTTGTACGTTTTGGGCTCTTGGCCCAAAGCACATACGGATAAATGTTCATGCATGTGGGGGGCACTGAGGGGCCCGTGCAGCTTCTCCGTGGGGGAATGGAGGCAGAGATGGATCAAAAGGAAATACAGGCTAAGGCTTCTTGCCACAGGCATGCGCCCTCTCCTCACGTAGGAGGAAGTGTCGCAGCCCCATCCAAAAGTGAAGTCAAGGTACGGCTTCCCTCCCTGACCACCCGTGACAGCCGGTGTGATCCTGGACAAGTATCTCTGCCTCTCCGCGCTTCAGTTTACTGAGATGTGACAGCCGGTGTGATCCTGGACAAGTATCTCTGCCTCGCCGCGCTTCAGTTTACTGAGATGCGATGGGTGACAATAAGGCAGATTAAGACGAGGCGCACATGTGGACTAAGCCTATTAGGGGCGTCGAGGGGCGCCGTGACATCACAGAGACCACGAGACCGCGGTCAGGTCACGGACAACCGACACATGGTAATCAGGCTTGCTTTCAGCCGGCATAATCCTTCAAGAATAGAAAGGGTTAATGTTTCCCCGTGCAGTATCCCGCTGCTCTCTAAACCCTGCTGCCTAATAATGTACCCTCGCGAGAAACACTGTCCCTGCACCCTCGTGGGCAGACTAAATAGGACTGTACCGTCACAACACGCATTATCCCTGCACCCGTGCAAGTAATCACACACTGCAACATACCCTCACCCCTGGTGAATCACTGCTAACAGTACTCAAATACACCGAGCAAACACTCCAGCATCTCAGTAAAACTGCATGATAGTGTACCGCCACAAGATGCACAACCCCTGCACGCTTGCAGTAGCAAAGCATAATAATAAAGTACAATCTCACACTGCAAAATACACTCACCCCTGGAGAATCACTGCTAGCAGTATTCAAATATACCAATCAAAACCCCAGCATTTTATTAAAACTGCATGATAGTGCACCACCACAAAATGCATTATCCCTGCACCCTTGCAGTAGTACAGCATAATAATAACGTACCATCACATACTGCAGCATTCACTCACTCCTGGAGTATCACTGCTAATAGTACTCAAATACACAGATAAAACACTCCAGAATTTTAGTAAAACTGCATAATAGTTTACCACCACAACACTCATTATCCCTGCACCCTTGAAGTAGTACAGCATAATAACGTAAAATCACATAATGCAGCATACATTAACCCCTGGAGTATGACTGTTAACAGCATTCAAATACACCGAGTAAAACTCTAGCATTTTCTACAATCATAAACAACATAATCCCTACACCCTTGCACTGTTTACTGCACAATAGTGTGGCATCGCACCCTGCAACACATACTCACCCCTGCAGTACCAATGCTAACAGCAACCCAACACACCAAGACAAACTCCAGCATTTGAATAAAGCTGCAGGAAACGGTGCAGTATACCTCGCCGCAGTTTTACTGAATTAACATGGTATCTCCTCACTCTACGCAGTCAGTATTTCTGTACCCTTCCTGTATTACGCTACAATAGAGTACGACCAGCAGACCAGTACACCTGCACCCACAGAGTATTACAGCACAAGACTGTCCCATCTCAAGCAGAAATCCACCCTTCACCCGCAGTATTACAGCATAATGTGAGCCACCACACACTGCAAGGTCTATTCAGTTTTCCAGCATCACACCTAGTAGCACACCATCGCACCAAGCAATATTTTACAAAGATTTCGGAAAAACGACACACTAGTGTGCTACTGCACAACGCACTATAGCCCAACCTACACTTCTTGCCCGCACACAGGTGAGCCATTGTTTAAAGCAATGGCTTTGCACATCACAGTATTAGTGCACAATGATGTAACATCACACGCAGCAATATGCCCGCACCTCTAAGGTATTACTACATGAAAGTGCACCATCGCAGAAAACAATACCCCCTGTGCCCCCTCCCCACCACGGTATCCCCACCTACCAGCACACCGTCACAACAAGCAGCATCTCTGAAGCCTCACAGTATTACTGTGCGATTGTGTAGTACTTCGCATAAAGCAATATATCTGCACACTTACAGTAGCACACTTAAAGTATAGCCATATAAGAGACTGTGTTCACAATCATCAAAGTCGCTCCACCCTAACAGAATTACTGCATAATGACTAGGGCTCCTGGTTTTATGGTATTAATTTTTTTAACATTTCCGTCTGTATTTATCCATGTTTATTTTTGGGTCATTTTATCTGTATTTATCCATGTTTATTTTTGGGCCATTTTATCTGTATTTATCCATATTTATTTTGTGTTTTGCATATAAATGAAGTTGTAAAACTGTACATTTCCATATTTATTTAACTGATAGACGCACACTCATACTTTTATGTCTGTGGTGTTTTAGCTATTTAAGCTGCCAGATATTACATAACAATACATCCACTGGTAAATACTAGCATTATACCACAAATGAAAATTGACACAGGCCGTTATTTAAAGAAATTTCATCCTGTTTTTTAATTTCCCATGCTGTCCATCTGCTCAGCTGTTGGCCTATAATTCATGAAAGACAACACAGTTACTTAAAAGCAGCACAATGTTCTGTATTTATCCACTTTTAAAAATAAATGCAGACAGAAAACACATTGTTTTCTGTCTGTATTTATCTGTAAAAATCTGTAAAAAAAACGAAAACAGGGAGCCTTGATAATAACCTATCGTCACAATCTCCCAGCACCCTCACAATGTTCCTATGTATCGAAGTGTCATCACACAACACTCTCTGCCGCCTGGGTGGTATTAACGCATAATAATATACCACTCACAGCACTGTCCATGAAAACCTGCACTGTTACTCCCTATGCGTGTAGCATCACAAGAAGCCATATCCCTTCACTCTTACAATATTACAACTTACTCTTACAATATTACAACTTACAGTGACCCATCAGAGACAGCTACTCCCTTGCACCCTCAGGGTGTTTTCAGGGCCATTGGAATTAGCGATTTTGCGGCTGCGGCGTTTGTTTCATAGTTATGGATTTGCTGCATTTGCCACATTATCCATCATCTGCTGCATATAGCTCAAAGAGATCAAGTTACTAAAGATGTGGCAGGACGTGTTGCCACACATTAGAAGGCTGTTCACAAGGGATGACTGGTCACCTTGCTGTTGCTTATTGCTATATTTCTGTGTTAAACCGAGGTGAAACCTAGGCCCACACAGTGTTAAGAAGTGAAAAATGTCAAGAAAGTGAAGTAATACAATCACAAAATGTGCCACATTATGCTGCATAATTTGCCTTTTCTTGCTGTATAATTTAGTCAACCCTGCCACATAATTTGGTCCGACTCTGCCGCATAATTTAGCCCAAACCTGCTGCATAATGTGCGCACCCCTACTGTATAATTCCAGTGGCCCTGGATATTATCCTATTACAGTGCCCCATTGCATCAAACTGTGAGACCACCTTATCTCACAGATATTGCATCATCCTGTCCCATCATACAGAGCAATACCCTTGCAGCACTAGAGTACTGATGTACCACATGGTCCCATCACATCAAGCCAAAGGCCTCAGTCCTTGCAGAAGCCTACTCGAGTACCATCACCTGCAGTAATAGGCTCTGCTCCCGAAGTATTTCTGTAAATAAATGCACCATAACATCATGAATATCCTTCCATCTTCTCAGGTTATTTGGATTTATTTATGTATAGGGTTGATCTTCAAAGAAAAGAAAACTTTAAATTCACGTTCACTTCCAATTAGAAAAGCTAAAAACCATTGCACGTCTAACAAGCATTGGCATAGCCAATAGGTCTCGCCTTTGGGACCTTATAAGTATTTAGTTATGCAGCACAATATCCTTACTGCAATAGCATTAACTGTTGCATGGCTAAACACTTATAAGGCCCCAAAGGCGAGACCTATTGCATTGAGATAAAATATGAAATGAGTAGTTTGTTTTGTCTTACGTTTCCAATGTTGTTTTTTTTTTTACTGATCACTGCTATTAAGCATTGGTAAGTAATGTTTTTCTCCTCAGACTATCTATCTGAAGGCTTAATGATAATGTCGATGCTGTTGATGAGCCTGAATCGGCCAGCATACGTAGACTTTCTGCAGACAAAGATGTGTGCAGCAGTATTGAAAACACTCTGAGCAAAATGGATATTTGTACTTTTGGTGTTCATCTACTACTGTAACTCAAAAATGTCAGTATTCCACTATTAATGGGGTGTTGAAGTGAGTATTTTGACAGTTCAAAAAATTAGTCTGCCTCCTGCATTATTTAAAATGTATTTCCTAGAATCAAGTTGCAAAGGATTGCACTTAAAGGTATTTCAAGTCTACTGGTCCAATATTTGTCTTAGCCCATATTTGTTGAGAAGGGAACATTGTGTCTAAGCCTTGACTTGCTGGGTTCTCGCGTACTAGCTCAGTGGGAGACCTTTTTAAATCTTTTGCAGGATATCTGCTGCGTATCTCTGAAGTCTTGGTAGGTATAAGGGTGGCTCGGGAGTAACATGCAGAGAATAGCTTTTCACAAAATATTTTTAGAATACGAAGTATAAGAACAAATGTCTTCCTGATGACTTGGAGCTGTGTTATGTACCTCTCACATTTATTTGTTCTCACTCAAATGAATTTGACAGTTTGATAGTCCCCTGAATGTGATCCTTCTTAACATTCTCATCTGTTACCACAGCTTAGGAGAGGACGAAAGACTAATCGACCTGACAAGGTGCTGCTGCCTCCTCATCCCATGATATGCAGTGTCGGGTGGTGGTGGCAGCAGTATTAGCGTGGGGGTTGATTTCTTTCACGTGCACCTTAGAGAGACTGCTTATTTACCCCTCTCTGAAATCATCCATATCCTGGAAAGTGTGGTGGTTGCTTTAGTAAAAAGGGTATATGCAAGGGTTTCCTGACCGGATTCATTCTTCAGTCCCTAAGATTACTAACTGTATCTTCTTCAGGACCATTGGACATGTCCTTGGATATTTGTGAGGCAACTGCTGTAACTAAAGGGTTTCCAACACCCTCAAGTTACTCCATATTGCCTGACCCTCTTCTCTGGCATGCTTTCCAGGTCAACCATTACAGTTGGTAATCTTCCATAGATTCATGTATAATAGTTACTATAATATGGTATTTGCAAAGATCAACATTTGCCACTTTTGTGGCCTCCCTTAAGAAGTCACAATGACCTGTGGCTGAGCTTAGTGCCCTTTGCTCATTGACTGCTGATAAAAAGCACCCATTCTTCCCAGCCTGATGGATTGGCATGTGTCCTTTTGAATGATACCAATGCAGGAGACCTATAGCTTCATATAAGTTGCTTTCCCATCTCCAGCATGGGCTGTTTGATAGATTCACATGCTTGAATCATTCCCTATCGTTGAACTGGGAATCCCACTGTCACTTTCAATAGCAGGAGCAAAGATTTACATTGAAAAACAAGTATTGGCAAAACAAGTAGTTTATGCCTTTGAGACCTCATGGCTCTCCGATTGCCTTTGTTCATGCTGTACAGCATTGGCAAAAATTCTGATATTGTACAGCATGAACAACAAGCATTGGCATAGCCAATAGGTCTCGCCTTTGGGACCTTATAAGTGTTTAGCCATGCAACAGTTGATGTTGTTGCACCAAGGATATTGTGCTGCATAACTAAATACTTATAAGGTCCCAAAAGCGAGACCTATTGGCTATGCCAATGCTTGTTACCACTGTTTTGGCATTTTTCAAAGAGGTATTCCATTTTTCCAATTGTTTGTGCTCTCAACCTACTTCCAGTTTGTGGTAGAAACCAGTGTGAAACCCATGGGTGATCCAGTAAAGCTACAGATTTCTAAAAAGTAGACGTAATTCTGAATTCAGCACATAATCATATGTGTAGATCCCTCAAGGTTTTCACAAAGAAACTAACTGTTGAAATAAAGATTTACTAAAACCTAGTAGGACAAAACAGCCATTTGTGACAATGTTTTCATCTGTAACTTTTTGTCACAATGGCCGGTTTACAAAAGCAATATACCATTATGTCAGCTAGACCCTTCTGGTTGCGGTGATATATGCCCAAGTGCCTAGAGCAAACAACTGAGCTGCACCACACATTGTTTTTTCATTGTGTACCAAGTATAAACCAACTAATCTGGTGAAATAGGTGAAGTAAAAAATGAGGATCAAGGAAACCTATGTATTTCTGAAATGGACACAAGGTAAGGAGTTTATGGGCAGTGGTTATTTATACATCTCTGAATTTGTGTGTGCCCGTACTAGTTTATGATTTAGAGGATATTTTTCAGAATGTCTTTTCTTTTGTACATTGACTTTCATTTGGAAGCCATAGATGCAATGAAATCCAATTGGTAATAATAATTGTTCTGCTATTCTAATCTCCCACATATCTTCTGATAAAAATGATACCACACTTGTATGGATAGGCCTAGTGCCTGTGACAGGAAACGCCCCAAAACACAACATGGATACATCACATTTTTCCAATCAAAAGTGACCTGTTTTTTGCAAAGAGGGTAGCTGTGGAGTTTTGGCCATAGCTTATCCGGCATCTACGGAAACCTGGCAAATCTGTACATTTTTTAAAACTAGACACCTAGGGGAATCTAGGATGGGGTGACTCTTGCAGCTCTCACCAGGTTGTTTCACCCAGAATCCCTTGCAAATTTCAAACTTTGACTAAAACAACACATTTTCCTCACATTTCTGTGATGGAAAGTTCTGACATCTGTGGGGAGCCACAAACTTCCTTCCACCCAGCATTCCCCTACGTCTTTTGATAAAAATGGTACCTCATTTGTGTGGATAGGCATAGTGCTTGTGACAGGAAACGGCCCAAAACGCAACATGGATACATCACATTTTCCATTCAAAACTGACCCTTTTTTTGAAAAGTGGGGAGCTGTGGATTTTGGGCCCTAATTCAGCCCGCACAAAGGGAAACCTAGCACACCTGTACATTTTTGAAAACTTTATAACTTGGGAAATATAGGATGGGGTGACTTGCATGGCTCTCACCAGGTTGTTTTTCCAAGAATGCCTTGCAAACCTCAAACTTTGACTAAAAACTAATTTTTCTCATATTTCTGTGATGGAAAGTTCTGGAATCTGTGGGGAGCCACAAACATCCTTCCACTCAGCATTCCCCTAAGTCTTCTGATAAAAAATGGTACCTCACTTCTGTGGGTAGACCTAGTGCCTGCGACAGGAAAAGGTCCAAAACGCAATATAGATACATTACGATTTGTAAATCTAAGTCATTGTCAGTATGATAAATATCATCAATGTATGACAATACCTTGGGAGCTGGTTGTAAGATCTCCATGATTCGTGCTGAAAATAAGCCAGAACTCTTTTATAGGCCTTGGGCAAATGCCGGAAGGTAATTGCACTCTGTCAAAACTGAAAGCAGTTAGATTCTCACTCTCAGGCTCTATGTTTTGACTAAAGAACCCATTGGAAATATACAGGGCAGTTTTGTATTTTGTCCACACCTGGTTGATCATTAAATCTATGCTATGCACGTTTTGTACTGCATAAGTTCACATGCACAAATTTAAATTCCTGTAGTCTAAAACTATTCTATAGGAGCTGTCTGCTTTGGAGACAGGAAAAAGGGGCATGTTCATTGGTGAAAGACAAGGCGCTATTATTCCCTGGTACTGCAACTGATTAAATATTGCTTTTATACCACCTTTTGCTTCTGGTTTTGAAGGGTATTGTGCTTGTGGTTGAGGTCCGCTACATAGAGGAATGACACGTGCACTAGAGTGTTTGTCCCACCCTGCTTGATTTCTATATAAGGCTGGAGCCTGTCTCACAGCTCATTCACTGGTATAGATTTCCCTGATACCTGCAGGTACCATGGGAGAGATGGCTACCCTTGTGACTTTCTCCCCCGGGGTGCTTCCCTATAAAGACTGGAGGCCAGTTTTCTTCCGCTAGGATGATATCATAATCTTCAGACAATTATGACAAAAAGAATGCTTCAATAATACATTGTTTGTCTCCTTCAATTTGTATGTTTATATTGTAAACCCTATCAGGAAGATTTAAATGTTTATCATGAGTCATGATCTGTATAAACTCATGAATTGGATTCACATCCAGAAACCTCTGAAGCATCTGATGCACTATTGTGACTTCTGCTGTGCTGTCAAGAAGCACTCCCACCCAAGTCCTGTCTCGCAGGAAAACTGGTAGCTGTAGCAGCATTTTTCTTAGAAAGTCATGCGACTTTCTTCTTCTTTGCTGGGGTTTAAAAGTCCAATTCTTTCTCTTCCATCTTTACGCTGAAGTCAGACTTGCATCATGCTTCACTTTTACTACTGTACTCCTCTTTTCTTCAGCACTTGGATTGGCGCCCACTTTCTGTTCTTTTACAGTCCTGAAAGGAACACGTAGAGCAGCTATCAGAATACTGATACCACTCAGGTTTTTTATTTTTTTCGCAGCGTCTTAAGTTATAACCATCCCTGCCGGATTCCCAAGATGCAGTTGATCGAGTCCGTCTCTTGTCTTTGTCTTTCTGTTGTTCCTTCCCTTCCATTGCAGATTTCTCTTTCAAGGGAACCTCAGTGTCATTTTTAAGTTTTAAGTGTGCTTTGTGGGTCGAATACCCAAGGTATCTCTACCTACAGAGGTATAAACTTCCATGATTATTTATTGTAGTTCCGTTCATGATCTTGAATCGGAACTGCTTCCAGTCTCTGATGTATAACCAGAATTGAAGCTTCTCACTTAACATTGGTTAGGATGATAGAGGACTCTGTAGAGAAGTTTCCCATTAACTTAATTCCTAAGTCCAGAGCTGGTGCACCTCCATGCTCATTCTTTATCTGTATAAGTACATCAGGGAGAACTGACACAATGAAGGCGTACTAGTGTAAATTCATGCAAAGATGCTTCCCCAAGTGTTGCACTCCTCTACGTGGGGCACCATTCCAAGAGGGAGACACACACATAGTCAGTATCCTTGGTTTGCCTTGGGGGTTAGTGTATTGATACATTGCTTCTAACTGATAGGTCTTACAAGCAATCCTGAAAGCCATATCATCATGCTTTGAGGGTGCTTTTCCCATGACAGAGTTAATATTCTGTGGACTAATAGTTTGTATTTGCACAGGAGTGGCAGGTCCTGATGCGACAGCAGGTCTTGAGCTCAAGGTGCATTGTACAAACTGTACAAGTCTCCTGTATATGGCAACTGCGTAATTTAGCACTTCTACATACCTCTGCATGTGTTAAGGTGTCAGGGCGAGGAACGGGAGTGTAGCCAGCCAAAACTGGCCATGTAGCCCCTTCATTGCTCAGAGGCACCAAAGGACATTTCTGTGCATGTGGCAATTGACCGGCAAACCATTTCTGGTGTTCCTGGCATGTTAAAGGGATTTCCAAATCTTGGTAAGCCCTATAGGGTGCCAGAGGGTCTACCGCTGTGTAGTCATGAAACTGCCCTGAGACACCATCAATAGGCTCAAAATCAAAGTAAAATGTCTCAAAGGCATACACCACATGCACAGCTATTACAAAAGTAACTGCCCCCACCCCTCATCAGGGACACCTTGAGCTTTGAGATTCTGAGTAACTGCCTCCCTGTAATTGGCCCTTATCACAATAGGTGTGGCCATGATGAACAGATTCAGTTGGAAACTGGAACCAAAGAATTAGAAACTCACAGAATGAAAAATACCCTTTAATGAATAAAGCTTGACAAACCTACGGATATAGGAGCTCCCTTACCGCCAGTAGGAGGAAACCATAGTTACTATGGACATCTCCGTAAGGACATAATAATGGTTCATGTGTGTGTCGAAGACTTTGACTACTTGGGTGTAAGGCTGGCCAGCAATTTATCATGGTCTGCCAAGATATTGGAAAGTCAGATGGCCCTGCAACATGTTGAGTCGGCAATTGTAAAAAAAACTGAATAGATCCAATTTCCATCCAATTTCTCCTGCTTCAGAAATATGTTGCTCTAGGGGCCTTGGTGCAGCCCTATATGGGGAAGAGCTGTGGAATTTTGATCGGACAAAAGGGCTGGAAAAAATAGAAAACAAGTTCATTAGATCACTACTGATTATGCCACAGAGTACCTCTCTTGTCCCGTTGGCCTAGACCTAGGAATGAAGAATATAATATATCTTGCAGCCCTTAAACCCCTAGTTTATTGGGTGAAGCTTTGGATGGGTAAGTCTCAGATTCCCATCAAACAGGCAGTTATTGAGGTTAAAACTTTGGACAAAGCAGGATTAATTTCCTGGCTTAAGAATGTCAAGATGTGGCTGTACAAAATAGGCTTGGGTGAAGTCTGGGATAACTCGGAGAACTTGACCAAAGGAATGGTAGCAAAATTGAAGTCCAGATACTGGGATTATATTCTGGGTAACTGGTTGTTTCCATCCGTACATGGAACTTTAACTGGTTGTTTTATTGATATTAAATGTACTTTGGCCTTTGGAATTATTTATGGATTGGATAAAACTGCTACTAGCAAGGTCTGTGTTTCTAAAATGTAGATATGGGATTTTACCAGTAAATTTAGCTAAAAGCAAGTGGAAGCTTAGCTCTACTACACTATTATGCCAGGCTTACAAATCTAGTACTGAATCTGTGGAGCACTTTATGCTCTTTTGCCTTGCCTATGTGAAAACTAGGAGGAGATGGATAGTCCCAGTTTGTCCACTACTCTCTATTACACGGCTCACAGATGCTATACACATTCTAAGTCCTAAAAATACTGAGTGGGTTGTGTTCTCATTTTCAAGGTATCTTTTGTATGCTTGGCGCATCAGATGTAAAATATTAGATACAACTTAACATCTTTACGATACAGGCCGATTTTAGATATATGTACTTTTTATGCTGGATGGTTACAGCTAGACCTAGATTGCTGTTAAAGACTCCTGGACCTTATTTATGAGCCCCTTGCGCTGCCGGAACGTCACTTTTTGTGACGTTCTGTGGTGCAGGAGCCTGCTCCATATTTACGAGGCAGCACTAAGACCCTTTTTTGGCTTTTTGACACTGCCCCAGATTTACAAAAAACCGGAAATCTGAGCCAGCGCCAAAAACTTACACCTCAGGGGTGGCGTAAGGGAGGCACAACGAGGAGAAATAGCTTTATTTCTCCTCGTTTTTCCTTTTTCTATCTGTGCTGCATTCTGCAGCAAACATAGAAAGAGGAAAAAGCCTCTTGTGATTGTTTTTGTGCAGGAAGGTTTCCTTTCCTGCACAAAAATAATCATCCCCGCAATGCAGGCATCCTTACACCATGGTGCCAAGTTGCCTGCGTTGGCGCACGGCAGCCCATTGTGCGCCGGCGCAAGGGAAAAGAACAGGAATGCGCCATATCTGATAGATATGGCGCATTCCTGCCCTTTTCCTTTGCCGTACGGCAGCGCAGCAGGAAGGTCTGCGGTGCTAACCTACATCAAAACCCCATAAAGGAGGCCCTCCTGTATTTTTCTGATGGATAAGCTCTTAAGTGATTTATAAATTGTTCAGATGTACAAATTATGTCTCAATGACTACGCCCACAGATATTCATTATATATCGAAACCTAGATAAGTGTTAACATCCTTATATCGCTTGAAGGAAAATAACTCTTGTAATTATTTCATTGATGATGTCTTTTACATTTTTTATGATGATGTATTTTTATATATTGTATTTGTTCTTGTTTTTTGTGAAATTGTGTTTTATGATCATACATTGTTTGAATAAAATACGACTCTGGCATAGCTCTACAAGGTTCGCTTTTCCACCAATGGGTGACACTGGTGAACTTGGCTCAATGCACCAACGCTGAATGTTTAAGACAGATTATTGTGGCCCTGCAGTGCACTACTCAATGTTTTATTGAAGTACAGTAGCATCTGTGAAGTGCAAAGTGTGCTGGCAGTAGGTGAGACTATCTCTGGCAGAATCTCATACTATAATCTGGGTGAAGGACCTCTCCTGACAAGTGGTCAAGTGGCAGTCCTTATATACTAAATCTTATCAGAAATTAGAATTTCTAACATAAGTTTAGGAATGTCTGACATAGATTATGTGCATCAAGGTGTGCACCCCAGACGTTTCCTTATGAACATATAAGATAAAAGGAACTCAACTCAGACTACATTATTTCAACTATTTGCCTGTGTTTTATTCCTATTTAACCTTGACATGGTGAAAAGTCGATACTTATCCAGGACTGATGATGCTTCAGGTGTTCTATCTATGTCATTAGTTGAATGATTTGACACTTTCACAGTTCTTAGAAAGATATGGTCAGACAACATCTGCGTCAAATTGCAGACATGACAATGATTCTGCATAATCAGGAAAGATGGCGACTTCCATTGTCTAAGATGGAGAAGATGGCGATCTCCGTCATCTCAGATGGAGTCAGGGCCTACATAAAATGGAGTCAGACCTTAGGGGCTTTGCATCAGTAAGTAGTGAAATAAAAGCAGTCAGAAAAGTAAATCACTCCAAAAGGAATTTACAACAGCACCAACAGGAGATGGAATCTGATAAAGATAGAATGTGCATCAGAAGCATCCTGCCATCACATTAGGCTATAAACACAAAGGCCAACACTAAAGTAATAATGAGGTAAAAACAGAAATACTGGCATTGAAGGGAACTAACTTGTATGCGGATGTGCTCATTGTGAAAGGGCTAAATGCAATCACTCAAAGTGGTGTTAACCAGTGGCTTAACTAGGCTGACCCACTGCCCCATGCTGTATGCTGTAGTGGGTGAAAGCAAAATGTGAATGGCACAAGAGACCAAAGGATGAAGAGAGGTAGCTGAAAGCCTCTATATGTAAGTATATTATACATATTTTAGTTAAATCAAAAGGTCTTGGCTAAAATCAGCCCTAAAATAGGGGTACTGCAGGAAGGTACAAGACCTGTGGCAATTAATAAAAGGGAAGGGGTAAAAGAACATGAAAGAGTAAAAGGGGAAAGGGGCAGGAGGTAAAGGGAAAACCCTTAGAATAAACGATGGGGATTAAGGAGGGGATAAACCCCCTTTTTACATAAAAAAACTGTCCAAACTGGTAAAAACAGTTGTTAAAGAAAATATGTCAACAAAGGGGAAAAGGGTTTATTGAAAAAAATCATCAGAACCACTTTCTTTAAGCATGCATTTCTTTAAGAATACATACAACCATCTTAGGCAGCAGCCAGTCAGGCCGCAACAGAGTCATATTTTCCCAATCATATCTTATGTACACTCCAGCTCACATATGACATTTAACCTAATAGCATTATCCTTCCCTCGCTAGAAAAGTCTTCAACTGTGCCATTGTCTTATTGACCTGATTCTTTGTTCCCATGTCTGCAAAGAATAGGGTAGAACCTTGTTCCCAATGCTCAGAGTCAACTGAATGGACCTCAAAGTCTGGTCTGGAAACAGAGATAATCAGTTATCATGGAATCCGATAAAACTCAGGGGCATATTAGCAAGACCCACGTTAAAATTATCGCCGTTTTAGCGGCAGGAAACTGCCGCTAAAACGGCGATAATGGGCTTGCTAATATGCGTTATAGAATTCCAATAGAAGCCCAGGTTAGATGTGCAGGACATCTAACCTGGGCTTCTATTAGAATTCACATACGCATATTAGCAAACCCATTATCGCCGCTTTAGCGGCAGTTTCCTGCCGCTAAAGCGGCGATAATTTTAACGTGGGTCTTGCTAATATGCCCTCATTTTATAATTGTATTGCAATAAAATGTTGCTTAGTCATCATGTAAATCTGATGATATTTTGTCCAAACTAGGTGGCAAGTATTGTGACCTATGGCCAGATGTACTAAACACTGGTCGATAAATACTTACCGCAATTTCCAACCAGTATATTTGCGACCAGTGTGGTATTTTGCTAACAGGTCTATGTACAAATACTGAATCACAGTTGAGCGCTTATTCGACCTATCTCATGAATATTAATGAGGTAGGTCGCAAATTGTGACACACTATGATTTGCTGCCATCACAGCAATGTGGTCTCCAGGGGTCAAACAATTTGATACAATGTGAATTTTGATCATAACTTTAAAAGCCTTCCTTGCTGTGCTTCATTTTCGTAAACCTATAATGTTTATACTGTCTATGAAGCGCTTTGGTGCTTTTAAAAAATTCTCCATGCAAATTTTATATCTGAAAGAGCTTCCACTCTCAGTTTGTCTAACCATCCCAATATGCATCAGAGTTAACAAAAAGACATATTCAGGCACTCTGTGATCTGGATATTCTCCTTCATTCAAATAATATAAATCACATATGTAGGAAAAGAATATATTAATATGGGGAAAAAATAATGCTTATGTGACCAGCATGTAAATACCCTCACTCATTTATGTGGTTGACTTCTTCAGAACATTTACAGTTATCTTTATCTTAAGGCCACGTCCAGCAGCTTAGATGTACTGGTAGATCTATCTAGGAGTAATTCATAGATACAAATGAATTACCTCCCCTGATGAGAAAAACTCAAAGTGCTCATACAGCAGTTTCAAAAATGTTGTGAAGAAGGTGGACTTACCTATGATTTGTGCATATTTATTTAGTAAGAAAACTGAGGTACCAACAAGGGAGCAATGAACCACCACAGACTTGGCATGCTTGTTGTTACATGACTGCTCACATGTGAAAGATAATATTGGGTCTAAGTCAAAATAGCAATCCTTGAACTAGAGGAAGTGAATGTAACAAAACACATTTCTACTCTGTTTTGTCTGCAATTTACAATGTTCATCAATCATGAGAGTTGGTTCTGGCAACAAAACCATCTTTAAGTGAGGTGTAAAGGTGCATGCTCACAGTAAGCCTCCTAGCTGGGGAACTCTCCCATTTGGGACTCGAGAAGTGGGATTCAGGATTAGGGTTTCACTTGAACTTTGAGTAATAATATCAACAGACATGTAATGGTCTGAAAAGATCATTATATTGGTACAGGAATCAGGAGAACTGGACACAGTCAACTGTACACAATTCAAAAGCATAGGGTGAATAGAAAAAACCCACATGGCATGTGTAGCTTGTGAGGCACTTGACAAAAGAGTGTGGGGAATTGTTAGGGCCTAAAAGTATCCATCAAGGCTATCCACCATCACAAACAACTCTTCCAACCCCACAACTTCATTTAATTAAATACAAATAATTCAACTGATAGCAAATAATTATTTTGTTTTTAACAAATATTCTTAAATCAATTTAGAAAAATCAAATCCTTAATTTTTAACCAAAAAGTTAATGAAAAAATAATTCAATTAATATTTCAATTAATAACTCATTCATTATACACTCCCCTCAGCAGCACAAACATAATTAATAACCTGCTTAGTCCATACATTAAAAACAGGACCCTGTTGTGCATCACAGTCCCAAAATTGTGGAGGAGATCTATAATCTTTCCTCCTTCAATGACCAACAACAGGAGGCAAACTAAAAGCATCGATGTATGTTTAGGTGGATCATACCAAGTCTTCTTCCACCTTCATCAGGACCAACAGTGGAAAAGTAGAAATATAAAATCTCCAATCAGACAACCAAATCAAAAGGGGATCTAATGAAAAAAGAAGTGTACATATATAGAATTTTTTTGTTTCACACGACACAATATATCTGATGTTTTTTTTATAATTTCTGATTACACACTGTTGCATTTATTAGACAACAACAAATAAAGGCTTTGCCATTCACAGCCAAATGAAATGAAACAAGTGACATATCTTTCACAATACATCCCACACATAATTGGTGGAAAACAAAGACCCCTTTAATGGGGGGGAGGTAAAGTAATATTACAGTGCCATCCTGATAGGCTTTCTCCACTCCAGGAGTACATTTAACAAAGCCTGTATTTCCGAGCTCAAATCAGCGACCACCACTCTTTCAGACTTTCTATAGACTCATAAAAGGGTCAATAGTGTGGAAAAGTTTGGGCACAACTCCTGAACAGCAAACTTATGTGCTCTGATGTTTAGATTGCTGTGTTACATTTTCTATGGGTGCAGGACCAAGGCATTGTGTGGGGGTGAACTGTGACCATTGAGGGCACAGTGTGCATGGATATACACAGCATTGTTGTTTTCCTGATGCTGCCTGTGTCCCCCTACAGTCATGACAACCTGCAGGTCCTTTGTTTTCATGGGCTCTTGCCCCCAAAAATGTAGCTGTCTCAATATCTGAGGAAGAAACATATTTTCCCCTTCCAAACTCCCCGTCTCTGCCCTCTTTTGTTCTACAGTGCCTGGGCATAAGCCATGTTTGATCTTGACCAATTATCAAACGCCCTTCCTCTGCCTTTACAACAAAAACCCTGCAAATGCAATAGAAAAAGCACTTCTTCCTAGTGGAAGGCTTGACTGTAAACAAAGCTTATACTTTGGTTGTCTCTGTCATCTAGTCAGTGCCTCTGAGTAGGATAAGTACCTCCCGACTCAAGACAGTGACTTGTAATTCAGCTGGGCTTCATGAAGACTAGACCAGTCCAGAGATGATATTCATCAGCTAGAGGTCCTAGATGGCAGCTGTTCTCCCTGAAAGGAAGGATCAGGCCTGGACTCTGGAAAAATCTCTCCTTTTGTGCACAGCCCCTGGAGGAAGAGTAGGGTGGACTGCCCACTGTGGGGAGTGGCGCAGGCCACTTAACAGAAAGACAAAGAGCAAGGCCCAACTGGCTGAAGCTTGTGTGGACGATGCATTGATGAACTCAGCCACCAAGAGCTACAATGACCTTTCAGTACAGCTATCTAGAAATAATAAAAGTAATATGGGCTCTCTTGTTCCTCTATATCGTCTTATATCACCACCTCCTTTCCTTCTTAATCAAGGACATAGCTATCAATCCTGCAGCAGGAAAAGTGGCAGTACGGTCTTATCAGCCTGAGAGACCCATTGAATCCTAATAATGACTGTATTTTTAGTACCTGAATAACCAAATAACATTTCCCTTGCTTGCACCAGGGTCGATGGTACCCACAGTATACCATAGTTCCTAATTTGTCCTGGTCCTCCCTTCCCCCTCTTCATTCATGCATCTTCTCTCATTCAAAAAGAGCAAAAATGGGTGGAAGAGTATAAGATGCGCTGAGTTGTGTGAAGTAATAGTAATCAAATCAAAGTGCTCAAGGATATAGATAACGGCCACCCGCCAATACCAGATGCGTAGACACTGGCCCAAACATATAGTAAAACAGAAAATTAATATCCTGAGCAAGAATTGCCCATATTAATCAAAACAGTCCACTCAGGTAGTTTCTACAGAATTCTTCTTCTGTTCTTTATTTTCATGTGCAAATGTTCAACAGGGATATGACTTCTAGCCAACACGTGTTTCGTCTATGTGGAGTGAACCACAGACTTCTTCAGGGCTAGAAACATTAAATGTGAAAAGCCCAAATTACAATTCTGAAGTATGCTAAAATGTTGTAATCACAAGTAGCAAGACGTATATTAAGAGTTTGTGACCAAACCGGTAAGCAGAGACCCATAGCTTGTGCCACCATCAGGGTGTTGAGAAAAAGAGTGAAGATGACACATGTGAGCACAGGAATGTGCCGGCAATCCATCTATATGCCTACCCAAAAGAAAAAATTGCATCACCTAGTAAGAGATACCTCATCGTGCACCAGGTGCCAAAAGAGACTAGAGAAAAAGAAAGAGAGAATGATCAGTGGTATCTAAGAGACAGTATTGATAGGTAAGGAAGAAGAAATAGAAAAAGCAACCCGTACGTCCCCAAACCATGCATGGAAGATTCACATAAACTCACCAAACTGAGTATGAAGCTTGGTAACAAACGTGGAAGGTAAAATATCTGAAGGGTGCATAACCCAAAACAACTCAGGTATCGTATGCCGCGATCCAAATCAAGACCTATACCAAAATATCGAGGAAAGCACAATCACCGTCATGGTATCTTAGAAAGCGTTATATGGCCTGGACAGTAAGTCAGAAAAAACACTAACAGTATTTCTTGGTACCAGGGCTAAGAACCGTACTCACTGATGGTGGCACAAGCTATGGGTCTCTGCTTACCGATTTGGTCATGCACTCTTAATATAAGTTTTGCTACTTGTGATTACAACATTTTAGCATACTTCAGAATTGTAATTTGGGCTTTTCACATTTAATGTTTCTAGCCCTGAAGAAGTCTGTGATTCACTCTGCATAGACGAAACACGTGTTGGCTAGGGATCTTCTCTCATTCACTTTCACCCTTCTCGTCTTTCTTATATCATACTCCTCACTTTCTTCATCCCTCCTGCTCCTATCCCATTCTTCTCTCTGCCCATCTTCATTGCCCCTGTCCTGCTTTTTACTCCCACCGTTGATTAATTTCCACAAATGTCTCTCTTTTTCAATCTATGTTCCCATTTGTTTCTTTCCTGTTTTCACCCCTTCCTTCTCTATCATGACTGGCTCTTTCTTTTAACACTATTTTCCCCACCTTCCCCTACCTTCACCATCATCTTGCCATTTGTTCCCTTGCTTTCCCTCCTGAATTTAATTAACAATGGAATGACTGAGTATGTAACTGCTCTTTTATGGCACATAGCATGGGTATGTAATGGTCTGGCCTCGTATTACTGTTACCTTGTCCAATTGGTTGCATGCCATACCGGCATGTGTAGTTGGAAGGTGCTTGGGAAGAATGTGTCCAATATTCTATGTGTTGTGTGAGGGGCAGCGTTTTTCTCTGATTCTGTTACATTGGGCTTTTGTTGCTGTGGCTCAGTGTGCATGTAACACAGAATGGTGGTTAGGTTGATAATAGCAGTTACAGGCCACATTGGACTTTTCAGATCTGCAAGAACACAATGGATCTTTAATGTTTTACCTGGCAATTTCATCTAAAACTCCTGTGTAAAATGAGAAATTACTTTGGAAATTCAACCTGCAATTACTGATCCCTCTGTTAATTCCTCTTTTTCAGGGGAACCTCAGGATTTCACCTGTAATCTCTATTCTTCCATTCCTAATGCTACCTGTATCCACTGCATTTTTAACTCAGGAGGTAGACTTAACATGGGCTTAACCGTACACCTTGTAATCCCAACATAACTCCCATGACTTATTTTGTGATGATTGTAAAGTATTAAATTTTTTGTACAGATTTTAATTACATAATATGGAGATAATGTACAATATTCTCAAGAAATTGTATATGTTTCGGTATATTTCTACCTATGTTATCCTGAAGAAGGTGTTTGAGCCCAGATTATTCATTTTTTTAGGCTGAAACATATTGACTTTTTCTTATTAGTATGCTGTTAATATGTACGATTACACTCTGTAATGAGCACTGACTCTTCATGTCAATTTCACGTTACCGCTATGTTAGTCTGGTGGGCTGCAGGTTAGGAAGCTGCTTTCAAAGCAGGGTGGGCTGTTATGATGCAACTACTTCCAAATGCTCCATTCAAGTTGTAGCCTGCTCCAATGTAGGGCAGATTAACATTTTTGCCAAGGCTGATTTTGATTTCCAGTCCGTCCCATCTTTGGGTTAATCAGACTCTCCTGCCTTTGATACTTTCACTCCTGGAATTTATCAAGCTTTCAGTGTCACCTTTATTGAGGTAGGTGCTCTGTGAATGTCTGCATTTTTCCTTGTCAACCACCTATGAGTCACTTGAGTCTACGAAACTCTCTTAACTCACTGTGTAATTTGAGTTAATGTATTTCTCTCACATTTCAAGTTTGTCTTTCCTTTATGGTCTATTTGTTTCATTTAGTGCCTTTGTGTAATTTATCTGTAGAATATGTCAAGCAACAGGACACATATCATCTAGTACCAACTCTCACCAATATTCTCACAATATAGCGATTGCCACCAATATTAAAGAAATATGAGGCTTTTACATGGTCCCCTGTCAGAAATTGGGTTCTTAATTTAGAAGGAGGTGACCCCTTCCCAAATTAATAAACACAATCAAATTAGGCCAAATATAGTTCTTATAGTATTTCTGCTCCAACATTGGTAGCTATGGCACATGCAGCACCCTACGGATTTGTGTGTTAAGTTAAAGCAGTATCAACAATTTTAAAATCATGAAAACAATGCAGCAACATATGCAAACTAATGCAGAAAGAGAGACTAAAATGTAATGAGCAAAAACACACCAAAACATTTCAAATTAGATAAGGGAAACCGAATGTATGAGCTTTTGAGGTTTTTATGCAAGTATCACCTAGAAAAAGTAAGATAAATTGGAAAGAAAACAGTTCATGGTTGACCAAGACCTAGGCAGAATTTCCGACCTATTTCCATGGACTTCAGATACACCAGGCGAGTCATCCGTGTCCAAATGTTGACCTTCCGACTTGGTCTTTTTCTGGAATCCTCCAGCAGGACAAGGTCTAAAGGTGAAATCAGCAAGGATCCCTTGAAGGTGAATATGTCATCTTCAAGCTTCTGCTGAAGCCATTGGTTTTGGTACTCCAAGCTCTGAGCGGGACAAAGCTGTTTCATATCAGCCAAGGTCACTTTTCTGCTGGAACAGATTTGCTGCCTTGTGCCAGTCCAAGATTTTACCTTTGCACTTTGACACTTTTTGGTTCCCAAAATCTTCCAACGGGGCAAGGCTAGAGGCTGTAGCTAGACAAGGATCCATGAGGCTGGATACATTTTACACGAGGTCCCTCTGAACCCATTTTTAGCATGGCAAAAAGTTCTAGGTTTTGTTCCTCGCCTAGGGTGTGACAGCCCTGGGTAAGCTTCAGCATTATGTCCCAGTCCTCTAGAGGTGAAAATATTACTTAGTCTCACTTTTTTTCAATTCCTGAGAAAGTTCCTCTTGGTCGCTCTTGCAGCCCCCTGTCCTCAAGGTAAGCTTTTAGGGATCAGGTCTCTTACCAGCCAGGGCTCCCACAGGATCCAGGCCTCAATGGTCTGCTGGGCATTGTTGGAGTTGGGATTTCTTCTAATTTTTGTGTCCCTGAAGCAGGCAAACAGGAGGTTAGCCACCTGACCCTTGGAGAGCAGTTCCAGTATGTAGGTGCCAGTAGGAGTCATTCAATCTTCTTTCTTTCAGCAGAGCCATTTTCTTCTTGTGTAGTCTTCTCAGGTAAACTAGCCAAAAGAGAGCAACCCTCAAACCAAGGTGCATGGTTAATAAACCAGAAACAGCAACAAAGCTATGCTAGATATTTCTGAAATAAGAAAATATCATAAACTCTTTCAAATATCAACCTGAGCCCAATGTAAAAAGTAACTTGGATACCAGATATATAGAAATTATGCTTTAATAAATGTATATATTTTTTCTTTGTTATGTATAATTCATTAGTAAAAAAACATACATATGCTAAACACAGTAAAACATAACCACAGAAAACTTTTAAAAAAAAGACAAATTCATCAGTCTTTACAATCACATCTCCCATAATACATCATTGTAGGAATTATGAAACACTTTTTCATGTAAAATTGCTCAGTGCAGGTAGATTGTGAAATCCAGATTATTGACACGTTTCGGTGGGATAATTTTAAACTAGCCACCCATTGGAGGACATTAAATTATTTTGATCTTCCATTAGTTATATCAGCACATAGTATACAGAGACAATCTAAAAATAATAAAAACAACAAATTGACAATAACCAATGTCTCTAACAAATATTTTAGTAAATAAACAGCAAATTGTATTATTTGTTTTGTTTATATTTAATGGTATCCATGTAATTCTCCCCAAAGGGATCCTTTAACTCAAACATACAAAACAGCCACTCTCAGAAATTATTCCTAAGATGTTATTGTCTTATGATTTAAAGTAAATAATCACTGTATTCAGGATTTTCTGATATTATATCCAGTGTATGTCACTTCTAGTTCCCACACGTTCTTTTCATTATTTATAGAGAATTTTTTAATTCTCTGTAGCTATCCGACGTTTCATACCTCTCAAATGCAAAAGGGGCTCATCTCCTTGATCACATTGACGGATGTCTTTGACCAATATATAAACAAAAATATACTGCAAGTACTGCAGACCATAATTAATTATTTAGATCCATCTCATTTTAGAGCCAAATTGTAATCGTCCAACTTGGTACAGATTTTTTTATTCATAACATGTGCCCATCTTGCAAAGTTATGAAGTTAATACATACTCACCTTAGTCATTGGATGAGAACTGCAATCTCCAAGTGCTATATCAACCCTGTTATTGGGCCGCATCCCTTGTGGGTACTTCTTAATCATCTACTATTTTAAATCCTTATGGGTGATTGTGATACTTTGCCCTAAGGAAAGAGTAAGGACTCCACTAGTTATTAGCGCTTAACTTTTTTTTAAAATTAGATCCCTATCACAATTTACTCTATATCCTTACTTAGTTGTCATATGGTGCTCCACACAGGGTATTCATTACACCCCCTTTATTATTTACTGCTTGCTTGGCCAGCAACATGTCTATGTCCCAGTTTTTTTTTAAAAACTGTGTGCATTGAGGGAATTTTAATTTGACAATAGTCACCTCCTTAACTTTTCAGGAGGACAACTATATAAACAAGATGAAAAGGAATTAACAGCATTTATAAAATTATGCAGCCTTATCTGAATATGTCAAGTCACAGCTATAAATCCTCCATAGGAACTACTAATATTTAATATTCATTTTCAAGTTATATATTTTTTTAGTTTTTCCTTATGCTTTTCCACAGGGAGATTCTTCAGTTGGGGCAGAGATACCAGCATGGTAAAGTATAGGGAAAAATAAAAATGTATATTTAATGTGAAAATAAATATTAATCATTTTTTGTTATAAATAATGTATATTTATTTTATATATTTATTTTAAATGTAGAACAGAATACAATTGCTACAGTACAAATAACTTAGGCCCTCATCACAATGGCAATAGGGTAGGTGATCGTCTGACAATGAGTTGGTGGTCCCACCTGCCCTATTAGAATAAGACCACTGTGCAAGCAGTTGTAGTGTGATTTTTTTCTACTGCGGCTTGTGCTGTGGCCCAGGAAAAGTACTGCAGCACAAGCCTCAGTAGAAAAAGGCACTTTGTGCACATCCATGCATGTGGTGCCTGGCACACGGTGCATGGATGTGTGGGGGACACTGCATGTGTGCCCAGGGCCACTGAACAGTGGCCTACGGGGGTTGGGGGACCTGCTTGGGGTCCCCAAAGTCACTTTCCATCTGCAGCCGAAAAGGGACATCATAATCCCTACGGCGGTGCCTGCACATGCACCACTTCCATAGTAGGGATAGGAGTCCGACCACCGCCCTGACGGGATCTTGGATCCTGTCAGAGGCAGCGGTCCTACCCCCCAACCTCTGCGCCCTGACCGCCGGTATCATAATCTGGCGGGCGGACCAATGCCCAGGATGTCGGGCAGACTGCCACCGACGACCTGTCAGTGGCAGTCCGCCTGCCATCGTAATGACCCCCTTCATTTTGAAATAAATCTTTAAATAATGTAAATATATTAAACTAAATGACATTTATTTTTCGGAAGTTTAGAATAAAAAATACATTCCCACCTATTTTTTTTATTATGCATTAATAATTATTAAAAGGGATATATGAAATGAATGAAAACTAACTTAGTTATTATTAATATTGTTACTTTAGTTTTTAAATTCAAAATAAAATAGGATATTTATTGTTTTATAATTAAATAATAAATATGCATTATTTGCTTAACATATTGTGAGGAAATGGGGTTTATTATATGGTGTGATTGTGCGACCTCACCGTGTAATACACTTACCAATCCTTTTAGAACCCTTAGGTTTCTTTGGCAAACCTTCTGGTCAACCCTAGGCAGCTGTGGGTCTGAGCAGCAAGGTTTACACACAGGAACAAGTGTAAAGCATTTAGACAGCACCAAAACAATTGAAGAAGAAATAGATAAGACACAAAAGAAATCTGACACCAATTTATTAAAACAGACTATTTTAATGTATTTTTAGACACCACAACGAAAAAGATCCACCACAGGGTTTTGGAGATACAGAATTTACAAGGTATAGTAAATCAAGATATTTCACTCTACCACAAACAAGCATTAGCAAATTCAACAAATTTGAAATGTAGAAACTTTTTCTCTAAAAAGTTTGATCTAGGTGTAATGCTGTCACTTGGAGTCACTTTAGGCAACCACCTACAGTGGTCCTAATGAACATTTACCTCAGCAGGTAAAGCATTCTCCAGTCAGTTCAAGTCACTTTTATCCTTTGCAGGACTTTCCTATTGAAGTGGTCCTGATGCAAGGGATGACGGATGCTGAAGATGCTCTGAGCGATGGCATTGGCGTGGGGCTTGCTGCGCCTACTCCTCGGTCCATGAAGGGGGTGAGGCAGTCCTGGTCACAGGGCTGACATCCCTTGAAGTCCTCTCGGTGCTGGCTGAAGTTCAGTCACCACTGGACTAACAGTCGCCCAGTAGCGCGGTCATGAGCCAATCCTTCCTGGGTCAATAACTCATCCTCTGGAGGTTCCAGCTGCACTTTGATGACACTCCTGGGTTCAGCAACTATGAGTGCAACTTTGTGCACCCCTGGTGCTGCACAGCGGCGGTTGGCGGCGGGTTGAAGACTTTGGGCTACCAACTTGCCCCAGCAGACTTCTCAGCTGTTGTGTCCTTGTGCTGTGAACAGGAAGCCAGCTCACTAACCCTTGGAGATTCTTTGCTTTGGCTGGGCACTGGAGATGACTTCTCCTCAAGCAGGATATAGCAGGCACAGTCCCCCTCATTTGCTAGTCACGAGGATCAGCAGGTGCTGTTCACGCTGGTTCCATTACTGGTTCTACAGTGCAGCAGGGCAGTCCCTCTTCATTCCTCCTTCCAGCCCAGTTGAGATCTGAGTTTGGGGTGCCCTACTTATGCTCAGAAGATGCCCTCAGGGCAGGATGCGGTTGGTAGCCAATGGACCAACAGGCTCCCTCCCACCTGATGACCACTTCTTGTGAAGTGTGGCATCTTGACAATCCAGGATGCACCATCCTGCCCACTTTCAAAATGGCATGACCCTTCTCCTGGCATCTGGAGCTCCCTAGCACAAACCAGAGATGTGGCTACCAAGGGGGCTACATGCCCCTGAAAAATGGTTTGGCACCTGGTTTCCGCTCTGCTATCCCTAGTGCCAGCCTGTTTGCCTGAACAGTGGAGCAACCCATCTCCCAAGTGTGACCCATTTGCCCTTCAAAGGTTTGAAGCTTTGAAGCTCGCCTTTTGGGCCAACATCTGTGTGGCTTCCGGCAGGAGGGAGGTGACACCTCCTTCCAGAGCGGGCCTCTATTGTATCCTTTCCTGGGAACCATTAGAATGTCTCTCCAAGAGGACAGAAAGCTGTCTCTGCAACAGGACCCCGTGTGCAACCAGTATGGACATAGGAGATCAAAGGCAACAAAGGGGAAAGTAATGATTTCTTTGATACCTTGGATGAACCACTTTGGTTGCACCATTCCAGAGTTAGCACAGCAGAGGGATCTGCATGCAACTCTGCCCTTGTTAATTAGGTGACCAAGGTTTTCCACTGTATAACCAACAGCTTCATGTTTTTACTATCAGAACGTGTAAAATTACATGTTCTGCCCATGGAATATGTTGCACCCTGCCTTAGGACTTGATAGGCCTGCCAGAGGGGTGACTTACACATAAACCAGGGGGAAGTTTGTTTTGGCCATTGCTTTAAAGGGCAAAGTCTGGCCAGCAGTTAACACTGCTCTTCCAGCCTGCAGATGGCGGGCTGGAAGTCTTGTTTTTCTCATGTCCCACCCAGGGCTGCATGACCAGTGCTGCAATCCCTGGGGGGGACCCTCCAACTTACATGCCCTGGGTACCATTTACTAGATACTTCCAGGTAAGTTAGCCTAGCCAATTGGTTAAAAACAAATTTGACATTCCAGTTTAAGCGTAAGGGCGCAGGCAAGGCACTGAATTCTGGTTAGCAGGCCTCACTGCACTCTCAGAGCCGCAAACCCAGCAGCATCAGTCCAGAAACTTGGGGGTGTCCATACAAAAGAGGCATTTCCTTATATATGTTGTTAAAATTAAATTATATTTACACATATTTTTTAACTATTTTAAATAATTTAATGTATCCTAACATTATTTACTAGGAATTTTATTTTAAGTCCCTACCGCCATTATTTTGTATGGGAGGGTCCTGCAATATCAGTGGTTGGCCATGTGTGGTGCTGGATGCACTACAATTTTTTTGGTAGTACCTTACACTGAGATTTTTGAATAGCCAAAAGTAGTAAAGTTACTAAAAATGTAAATTACTCAAAAGCGTAAGTTACCTTTGTGAATCAGGCCCTAAGGTTGGTCACTATTGTGAACCCCGTTATCTGATTCCCATGATCATTTCGGTTAGACTGTTTCTGATTGACTCACAAGTTCGACTTTTCACAAACCTTGAACATACAACATAATTGTGACATTGCTGAGGATGACAGCTAGACAGAAACGGATTTGTGCTCTTTTGCAAATTTGGGAAATTATCAAAATAGCATGATATTTTAGTAATTCTATATTGAATCGAATGCTTCAAATCCTCTTATAATAAAACAAAAAAACACAAAATATTGGACGAGGTAACTTTAGATACTATGACATTTCCAGGCTAAACTGTACAGGGCTGCTCAAGATGACAAAATATATCTCCTTCCCTCATGAGCCCAAATAAACCACTATTTATCATTCTTTAGGCACAATTATATGACCGCGGTTAACAAAGAAGACTTCTAGAGAGATAAACAAAGGAGTATGTAGTGTACTTATTTTTAATTGTGGGTAAGAATAGAAAGGTACATGCCTGTACCACCAAGAGGTGCCAGCGCCTGGGGGCAAGCAAGAAAATCTTTCACACCACATTCGATGCATCCCTGCTCTACAGCACACGTCACTGAAACAAGACTTGAGACACCTGCCAGGACATAACACACCACTAAAATACAAAGAAAAAACAGACAGCAGCAGCCCTCGAGATAAAAAAAAAATGACAGGATACATCATCTCTAAAAATGCAACCCGGCAGGCATAGAACAACACAAGTACTGGACCCCACATGCAGGCACACTCCCTTCACCAGAGGCAGTTACCCCATTCCAGCACCACCATGGAGCAGGTGGACTTTGGGTTAGGAGTCCAACTCATCCTCCCTGTGGAGAATAGAGTCGATATTTATTAGGTGGTAAAATGGCGCCGAGAACATATTGTGGGGCTTATTTACAAGCCCCTTGCACCGCGGGTGCGTCACTTTTAAAATGGTAAAAAGTGACTTAACTGCGGCGCAAGGGACTTGTAAATACGCCCCTGTGTGTCCAGTTCACTTCCCCCTTGAGCTGCAGTTGATGTGTATTACAAGGTGTGTGTACTCTGTGCCTGCTTAAAAGAGTGTCTTGTGTAAAGTTTTTGCCTATCTACGTTGGAAGTATATTGTTATTATTTTTACTTTTCCATTGCCCACCTAAGCTTATTCAGTATTGTATGTATCTAACATAGTCACCTATACTTACCTTGTGATGTAGTGGTTAGGCCGAAGTAGTGAATGCAATACTATTGTCAGGCAATAGAATGCATGCCATACATTGGAGGGACACCTATTGCATGCGGTTTCTTGTGTGCATTACAAATGCCGGAAGTAGGGAGGCTGTAACTATAGGGGGAAGTGGATACCCTCACATGGGGGCATATTAGCAAGATCGGCGATAACATTATCGCCGTTTTAGCGGCAGGAAACTGCCGCTAAAACGGCGATAATGGGCTTGCTAATATCCGTTATAGAATTCGCAGAAGCCCAGGTTAGATGTCCTGCACATCTAACCTGGGCTTCTATTGAATTCTATAACGCATATTAACAAGCCCATTATCGCCGTTTTAGCGGCAGTTTCCTGCCGCTAAAACGGCGATAATTTTATCGCCGGTCTTGCTAATATGCCCCTTGGTGAGACATGCGTGGATCATCTACTTGTTTCCTGTAACATTTTACTCCTCTATCAGAAGGCCTATGGCCACTAGTCACAAACCAACAGTAAACCTGAAATGAGGTGCTGGTTTTTTAGACCCTTTCAGTGTAGGTAAATAGTCAGTTCTTCACCCCCCGAAAAGGAACTAAATCAGCTTCCCTTGATTTAGCAATCGACACCCACCACTGTTTGGAAATCAACACATTTCCATTTATGCCTAGTACACAGTCTTGGCACCAAGCCTACTTTCAAGCTTTTGTTCCCAGAACTCATCTTCTCTTGCAGTAGTAATTTCCACTTCCGCTATCACCTCCCCTCGCCACCCCTTAAAACGCAGCACCATCAATCTCGAGCAAACCTGGCGCCTTCCCTGCCGGCGTGGACGCCATTTCTCAAAATCATGGCTTCTGAACCAGAACGCTCCAGTTCCCGGCCCGATCGGCCAGAGGCTTCCACTCTGGGCTATGGCACCATCCTTTATTTTCAATATCAGTTTTAGTAGACACCTTTTTTATTAAATATGAGATGATATATTTGCTAACTGTGCATAAAAGCTTTATTGTTTTTGCTTTCTTCTGTGCAGCAGAAGTAGGGGTGGAGGGCATTTGTGTGGGGGTGGTGTAGGGGGCAGGGGTTCTGAACCTTCCCCCTGAAAACAGCTTTCAATATATTTTTTAATGCAATTTTACTTGTAAGAAGCTCCTGCCTGGCCTTTAGCGGTCTTTGCTAAGCGGAAGTGTAAGAACCGCTCCCTGACTGATTGCGCAGTCATGACATAGCGGGGCTGACGATCCGACATTAAACGCTGCCAGATAAATCATTTCCACATTCTTGCTTAAGTAGCTCTTTTAGTGTGGGGAAACATATTTTCTGTTGAGAGCTAATCTAAGTTCTCCTTGACCCAAGGTCTTTACAATTTTTGAGCCACCTAGGAAGTACACTTTGTACACAGAATTTGTAAACATAATAAAATGCGTTTCTTTAAAAAGATGAAAATGAGAGGTTGTACTAGACTGTTCAATAATGATTCACATTAACACCAGATATGTTCTGGATGTTTGTGCTGTCACTTGATAAAGGCGGGAAATGCAACCCATTTGGTAGTGTAAATCTGTGCCATATTTAAATACTGTCTTTGACACATCAATAGCTGGGAAGGTAGGAGTTCTGTACGAGGAGGGACAAGAGAGACTTTTCAAGACTGTCTACAATAATCAGGGATGCGCCTTCTCACTGACTAACGTTCAGGGGCATCTTTCTGAGATGTCCAAGGGTCTCTATGGCAACACCCATGTCGCCACTTGCCATCCTGTGGCCTACTTTACAACCCATGATGATGTACACAAGTTTAATGCATACCTTTTTTAAATTAAGGAAGTAAGGATTTACCTATGTTTAAACAGTTAAACTTTAAAGCAGCATATTAATTTTTATAGTTATTCTTCATGCTTTCTTTCCCATTTAACGTGTGTGTCTTTATTACTACATTCTACACTCATTAAATTAAAAAGCAGGCATAAGAATTTAAATAAGAATGCTTTCAGTTTTTGCAGCAGTGCTTTTAGTTTGTGTTTGTTATCAATCGATGTTTATCAGCAGGCTGCATCATCGGGTTTTAAAAATTATTGGGGTTGATTTAGGGGCTGATGGACAGATTAAAGTCTGTCTAGGTGGGGGAGGACATTACCACCGCTATCCTGACGATACTCCGCCTGTCAAATTTAAAGATGACCGCCAGCCCAAAGATCACCTCTGTACTTTGAAAGGAACCACTGTCACAGAGGTGCCCTTCAAGATACAATATGTTTGGTGGACCGCCGCCGTCGGTTTTGATGACCGCCCAATAACCTCTCAACTTTCTTCTTTTTTCAGAAGCAAACTCCCAATGTGGGGGTTTGTTTCGGAAAAACAAAAAACTTATGACCACTACACCATGAAAGTTCTCTCCCAGGATGTGGGGGACATTATTGTTTTTTTCTGTTCTTTTACCGCCAGGTTTTCCTGGTGGTGGTGGACCGAAAAAATAGCATGACATTGTAAATACAGCATGCAGTGAGATGGCTTTATTCCAAAGGCCCCTACTCTGTAGGGCTGTTGGAGTGAGCTTTCAGTTGACAGAACCAATGGCCTCTCCGTTGACAGAAACTTTACCATCTGTCTGTCACTAAATGAGGCAGATAGACCAAGAGCCTGGCAGACAGGGAGATCTGTCATGTTTGGATGAAGTGTCCTGTCCGCCAAACTCTTTATGAGTCCCATCGTATTTTTTTAAAGTGCTGTGATATTTCCTTTATTGTCGTTAGTGTTAAACAGTATAGAATTGGCACGTACGTTACCACCAGGACTTTGGTGAAATAACACCACTTATATGTTTCAGTTGGGCATATGAGTAGTTTAGGAGCAATTGTAAAACTAGGGATGACACTACATAAGCACAGAAAACCCATAAAATCCCCAGACTCATTCATGACCTGTGTGCATGTTATGCATAGGGTGTCAGAAGTTTACTTTGGATTTACTCAAGCCTATCATATGCAGAATAATTTTAAGGAAGAGGAAATTGATTAATGGAAGGAAATGCCTCTTTTTGCATGATCATCCCTAAAGTTTTGGACTGATGCTGCTGGTTTTTGACTCTGAAAGCGCACTGATCCCTCTCAAACAGGCCTCAGTGCCAGTGCTTCTTTGTCCCTTAAAAGGTATATATCTGATTTGCTCACCCACAATTGACATAAGTTAGCTTACTTATAAGTCCCCAGTTCATGACACTAGGGGTACCCAGGTCCTGTAAGTTAAAGTGTCTCTCACGGACTGCAGCACTTATTGTCCCACCACGAGCGTGAAAAATCAAAGCAAGACTCCCAGCCTGCCATTGCTGGCTGGCAGAAGCAGTTTTCAAACTCCTAACTTGTCTTTGCCATTTAAACTAATGACAAAGTCCATACCTTCCTTTTTCATATATATGTCACCTGTTAAACAGGCTTATCGAGATCCAAGGGTGTACGTTAAGAAGTGGGACATGTGTCTTTATGTGTCCTAACAGGAAAAACTCCAAAATTGTTGTTTTTGCTGTAGAAAGGCTAATGGCCCCATTGGCAAGTTCAGGGTTACATCCTGACAACTCAGCCATGCTAACTTTTAAATGGGACTACTAAAGTTGGTACTTCAAGTTATCAAAAGAATCATTTCGATAAACCTGGCATGATGCCCAAGTCGAATTTAATGTTACTTATACGTAAATGGCAACTTTAGAAGGTTTCAACTCTGTGGCCCAGGTTTTTCAGTGACCGTTTACGATTGCTGGACACGAGACAGCCTTCTGCCCTCCTTGGGGCAGGTGTGAACAATTCTCAGAAAGAGCCGCTAAGGGCCTGTTGTTGGAAGAGGTGTTACCTTTCCCTGGCAAAAAGGCTAAAGAAGTTGTGACCCGTTCAAGGGGAAGTCGTTCTCGAAGGGCAAATGGTGGACTCAAATGAGAGGGGCTGCTCTTTTATTCTGGTAGACAGGTTGGTGTAAGGGACAGAGAGAGGAAAACTGTTGCTAAACCAGGTTTCCTGATGGTGTGTATCTCTCAGGTAGCCACACCTCTAGGGTGGGCAACGAAGCTCCACAAACACATAGAGAGCAGTTCTGCCGTCTTAAGAGTGGGCAGAATATTACATCATGGGATAGCTAGACGTCACACTTTGAAGTAAGTTGTCACCTGGCTAGAGGGGACCTGGTAGCCCATTGGCTAGTAGTGTCCACATCCGTTGAGGGCGAGTTCTGGGCATAAAAGTGTAGCTCTGGCACCCAGTCTTGAGATCACATCTACTGCCCTACTGTTCCCTGACCACGGCAAAGAGAGGCTACAGCAAAAACTGGGCTGCACCTGCAGATCCTTGGGCTAGCAAGGAGAGGGCTGTGCCTATGGTTCCCTGCTCAAGGAAAAGTCGTCCACGAGCCATAGACAGAAGAAGTGACTCCAAGGGTCAGTTTGCTGACTGCTTTGACTGCAAGGTAACTGTCCTGTCAAGCCTCATTGGCCCCAGTGGGGGCGTGGCTTGACGCACAGCGGAGATGGCTGCCTTCTTTTGAGCTCCGTCGCACTGCCGGTATGGACGCTCTTTTCTCATGACATACGGGTGATGTTTCATTACCCCTCAGCTCGGGTGAGCGGCGGAATACTTAAGGAACGTCGGAGAGTGTTTTTATTATCTCGCAACACTCTTTTTTGAGGATGAAACGAGGAAAGTTGCTGTCAGAACATTTCCCAAGATGGCGGCCGCCGATGGAATTCTCCTCATAACACGTCGTATGATAACTGCATTTATCACTAAAACACTCCTTTGCCGTTTTTGAGGCTTCTGAAGGTACTGTACTCTACTATTCTCTTTTTGGGCGCTTCGTTGGATAAATAAATATTGAGGTGTGACAAATTGCTCTGTGAGGTGGCTACAGGCTATTGAGGTCCGTGTCTCTGCCTGCTCTGTCGATTATTTTCCAGACGTCACAAGGGAGTTGTCACTGCCCTTCAGCCCAGAGAACCTGCTACAGTATGTTAAGGAGTATTTTTCCCCCTTTGAGCCATCGAATCTAAATTTGCGACATTGCATGAGGTGTCGTGTTAAAGACAACGTTATCTTCCAAAATGCCGGCCGGCTGTGAAGTTTTCCTCACAACATGATATGAGGTTGCTGTCTCATCTTTAAAGTTCCTAAATTTTTATTTTAGTTTGACTAAGATCTTTACTGCATCTCTTTGGCTCGACACAACGCTCTGTTCATAGCTACCATATATAACGAAAGGAGGTTTCTCTTCACGTCTTGAAGCTCTTAAACGACGACAGCTGACGTAAAGTTGGTCTCATATTGTACTATTCGATTGTCATACATTGCCATATCTGGGCTGGTTATCCTTCTCAAATTTTTCTGGTGGCAGTTGTTGTGACCCTATCTAAATGGCGGAAGGCATGGGGATCAACACAAAAGACAGAGACTCCAAAGGTCATTTAAAGCGCTCTAAATAAACCTCTCCTACTCCGGAATCACCAACCAAGAGTAACCTTGAGTCTTCTTCTACTTTGGAAGCGATTCTACTTAAGATTAATACTGTACATGATATCGCACAAAGCACTAAAACTAATACTGATTTACTTCAGGTAGAGGTGGCTGCAATTCGCAATGATCTTAAGTCTCTCTCAATACGTGTTTCCAATACGGAATCTAGAATAAGTAATGTGGAAGACTTTACAAATAAACAGGCGAAGTATATCCAAAATATGGAGCGCTCTATTACTGCTCTGAGGAGAGATCTCACAGAACAAGAAGATCGTAATAGAAGAAGCAATCTTCGTATTTTTGGATTGCCGGAGGATTGTGAGAAATCTGCGCCTTCAGTAATTGATTTCTTGCTTACATGGATTCCAAATACCTTGAATATTTCCTTCAATAAAGACTTTGAGATAGAGCTTGCCCACAGAGTTCCAACCTTCAAACCAAGATCGATGTCCTCTCCCAGGCCTCTGATTTTTAAACCTTTGCGCCATCAACATACAGAAATAATTCTGGCACAAATGAGGAAAATTAAGTCGATACAGTGGGTGGGTCACAGAATATCCATCTCACAAGACTTTGCTAGAGACACTGTGATCAGCCGTAAAGACTTTCTGAATCTACGTAAGAGACTTACTGATTTAAATATCCCATTCTCTTTTGCTGGCCCATCAAGATTCCAGATCACTTTCAAAGGCCGCCCACAGTTCTTTTATGAGCCTTCAGATCTCACGACATTTTTGGATAATCAATCTGAATCGCAAATGGACTCAGACTCTCTTCCTGGTACTTCTCGTCTCTAATGTTTTTATATTTATATTTATTGACATGGTCTGTACCTAATATTTTCTCATTATCTAGTATTGATGCTGGTGCCTTTCTTTTTCTCTATCAGCTGGTACTCTTTCATTTAGGATAGGGTAATGTTGTATATTGTATTTAGTTTTGGGTCAAGGTCACATCTCTGGTTTTATTCTATACAATGTTGGTCAACCATACTCATATGCCTTTTTGTACTGTTTGGGTCTATAGCCTTAGTATTGATCTGTACTTGGTGGGCTGACCTACTTTATATGGTTCCTAGCAGCTATGTGGTTATATCTGATTATTAATAATATATCTTTAAATTTGTATTCATTTCTATCTGTTCCTCTTTTCTAATATCTCACTATCAGTAAGTATTTGATGCTTTATTCACTCGCTTCTTCCACTTTTATCTTTTACTTCTTATTCCATCTTTCCTCTTTCAATGATCTTTTGAAGGGGTAATCTATTTAAATATTATATTGTTCTCTGATACCATTGACCAACAATGAAATGATGGGTCTACACTGGCCCTATGCCATAGTTTTGATGTACCGTGGTCATTTATGCTATATAATACGTACTTATTTTGAGAATAATAATATGTAATTCTGTGTTTTGCACTTTACCTCTTGGAGACTATTTCTTTATAAACTAAATGTTTGTCTGTTTCTCTTTATCTTGTGGCTTATCACTTGATTTCTCTTTCATTAATTTCTTGATAAAGGTTAGTACTCTATTTTCTATTTCCTGTACCCTATTTCCCTTCTTCATCTTACTCTTCTCTCTCTCGTTCTCCTGTTTGGTTCGTTTATTCTATCTTTTACTCTATTTCTTCTCTTTTCTCGGTGCCTTGTGTTGATGGTATTTAGACATATGTATATACTATTTATTGATATTATTGATCTTCATCGCATTGCCAATTATTTGAGGATATGTGTTATTCTTTTTTATGCATGTATTTACTATTTATTTATTTATTTATTTTTTGATCTAATCTTTTAATGTATTTCTAACTCGGACTTTACTCCATTATAGCCATGTTGCTTTGCTCATGAATTTCATCCTACATTAGATACTCTATTTATATTTAATTGTGATCTAATAGGTGTTTTAATTGTATGAGATTGTTCCTGTTTTTTATTATTCTACCATGTTAGAGCTGGCTATTTATTCCATATATTGTATTTATGTATTTACTTATGAAATATTATCTATCTTTCATATGTTCGTATACATTATATTTATTGAATTTACACTGTTTTTCCTTATTAGTAAGTTGTAGTATTATACTAATACTCCTGAAACTACTGTACTTATTCGTTGCTCAGCAGTCTGTTTATTGCTGAGCTGTCCTTACCAATGTTGTTAGCCTCTGCTGTTGCTTTTCCACGTTGCTTCCCCCATGCAATTTGTCTCCTACAGACTTCCCCTGGTGGGGTTGTATTTTGTTGATACTCCGTTTTTCTCTGGAGTACTCTTGTTCTTTCTTTTCCTTCCCCTATTTCTGGGACATCTGCTTCATTTTATTTTGGGATACATGTTTTATTTTCTTTAGTTTTCACTTTTTCTTGGCTGCCCCTTTTTCTTTTTACCAGTTGCATTCATTTATGTTGTCTCATACATCTCTATGCCTGGTTTAAATGTAGTTTCACTTAATGTTCGGGGGTTAAATCACCCTGTTAAGAGAGCCAAAATTTTAGATTATTGCAAAAGTTTATCTGGGGATGTGGTTCTCCTCCAAGAAACCAAGATAGCCTTTAAAGAGGCTCTTCTTCTGAGGAAAGATTGGGTTCTTGATGTTACTTGTTCCGAGGCTGCGGGGAAGAAAAATGAAGTTGTTACTCTTATTTCCAAAAGCTCTGGTCTGTCTATTGTTACAGCTGAACATGATACCAATGGCAGGTGGTTACTTACTCATTTGACTAATGGTTCGGATGATCTATATATTATGAACTTATATGCTCCAAATATTGACGATCCACTTTTTTGGCGTTCCATAAATAAAAAAGTACTGATATTCCACACAATTCACGAACAATTGTAGGCGGAGATTTCAATCTTCCCCTTGATCTTATTTTGGATGGACACTCTGCTTTTAAGTTTTGACCCCCTAGGGCGCATAAACACATGCTCAATATGTGCTTGTCTCATCACCTTGTTGATGCGTGGAGATTGCATAATCCTACGGGCAGTGATTTCACGTTTCTCTCCTCTCCACATTCTAGCTTCTCTCGTATTGATTATATTTTGGTGGATGCCTCTCTTTTAAAACATACTATGAATGTTACGATTCATCCAATAGTTATTTCTGATCACGCAGCGGTCTCTTTAACTATCCTTAATCTCTCAGATACGAGAGGTCCTCGGAATTGGCGCCTCAATACAGAAATTTTGGGAGATAAGGATGAAGATAATGAACTTAATGAAGAGATTGATAATTTCTTCAAAGATAATGAGTCTTCAGTGATTTCCCTAATAATATTGTGGGACGCATTTAAATGTACTATACGGGGTCACATTATTAAAATAATGTCTAAACGAAACAGCGACATTAGAAAATCTCTTCAGTCTCTGGGGGATGATATTAAACGAAAAGAGGAACTATTTAGACACTCTAACGACAAATCGCTCCTACAAGATATAAAACATTTGAAATACTCTTTCAACTCCATTGTCACTAAAAGAGCTTACATTGGTGTCCATGCTCAAAAGTCCCGCCACTTATTACTACGGAATAGAGCTGGCAAACTGTTGGCCGCCACCCTAAAATATCAAAATACAAACACTACAGCTACTCATATCTCCCATGTTATGGATAAAAATGGGTCAAAGAAACTTCATACTCAAGAAATTCCTGGTGTCTTTCGGGATTTTTATGAAACTCTGTACACACCTAAGGATCAATGTTCCAAGATGACTTGCCGGCAGTTTCTTGATTCGATTCATACTAATACTATTTCGCATTCCGATATGATTGAATTGGGGAAACCGATTGATACTGACGAGATCATTCTGGCTATTAAGGCTACTCGCTCGGGGAAGGCTCCGGGCCCGGTTCCCTATTGCCTTTTATAAAACATTTTCCCCCTCAATAATCAAATATCTTAAGAAGGTCTTTGACAATTATGTTCTTTCTGGCAAAGTCTCTGGCTCAGCTGCTGAAGCTACTATTGTAGTAATTCCGAAGGATGGCAAAGATCATTCTGATCCTAAAAATATTCGTCCAATTTTATTATTAAATATGGAAGCTAAAATCTTTGCTAAGATCTTGGCTAAACGCTTAGAGGGTCTTATTCCTATCTTATCCATGACTCCCAAATAGGCTTCATTAAGGGACGACTCGCTAGAGACAATATTCGAACCTTTTGCCATATTTTAGAGAAAGCAAAACTTTCTGTATTGCCATCGGCGGCGATCGCACTTGATGCCGAAAAGGCTTTTGACAAAGTCTCTTGACCTTTCTTACAAGCAGTGTTAGAATCCCATAACCTCGGTGACTCCTTTATCAATATGGTAATGTCGCTCTATGCACAGCCAAAAGCTAATATCAGAATTAATGGCGCTACGTCTTCCTTTTTTAATCTTCGTCAAGGTACTAGACAAGGGTGCACTTTATTACCCCTTCTATTTCTCTTGTCTATAGACCCACTCCTTCGTCTACTAAATCTGAACCAGAGTATCAAAGGCTTTCAATTTGGTTCATATACGCTTAAAACAGCTGCTTACGCTGATGATGTCCTTATTTTTCAGAGGACATTGCAACAGCGATTCCTGCTATTTCTAACATCATTAAGGATTTCTCGTTTGTTTCCGGGTACACTCTTAACAAAGAAAAAACAGAAATGTTCCCCCTCAACTCGTTGTGCTTTTCTTCTCACATGGGTGACTCCGGTTTTAAATGGCAATCAACTCGTATTAAATACTTGGGGATTTGGTTCTGTAAGGATATATTGGATACTATCACTTATAACGAATCCCATATCATAGCTAAAGGTAAAGATCTTTTGTCTTCCTGATCTCCTAAATATATTTCTTGGTGGGGAAGATTACAAACTCTTAAAATGATGATTACCCCGATTATTAACTTTTTATCCTCAATGTTACCTATAAAACTTTCTTCTACCTTCTTCCATGAGATTGATTCAATCTCTTCAAAATTTCTATGGAATGATAAGAGAGCTAGAATTGCTTATAAACACCTTAGGAAACCTTCTATCCTGGGCGGCTGTAATTTTCCGGATTGGAACTTGTATCAGATCGCTTTCCTTGCATCTCAAGGTGCACTTTGGTTCTTACCGGACTCCCACCATTTACCCCCTTGGATTTATATTGAACGTGAGCTGTGTACTCCCTTTTGCACTACTTCCTTACTTACAGCTTCTAAACTTGGGTTTGATCATTCTCAACGTATCATACAAGACACGATTAATGCACTAAAATGTATTGAGAAAAAAGTATCCAAACCTATTCATAAATCAAGATGGTCCTCTTTATGGCACAATCCTAAACTTGGTACTGATATCGATCCTCCTACGGCCTCTTCGTGGGCTACTAAGGGTATCAGATTGGTGAAAGATCTTTATGATTCCAATCATGACCCGCTTCCCTTCTCTCTCTTAGCCAAAACATATAACCTTAGTAACATGGATTTTTATTCTTTTTTGAAACTGAAGGTTAAACTTTCTAAAATATCCCTCTCTACAGATTCGGTTATTGTGTCACTTCTCTCTATGTGGTTTCGTTCAGGCCATACTGCGTCTAAAATATATACATTTTTATCCGCTCCACTCCCTTCACAATCTACAATCACGTATGTTAAATGGTCTCATCATTTTGAAGATGACATTTTAAAACATATTTCACAGGCTACTTGGCAACTGATTGGGAAATTGTCTCTACGTAATAAAATTGCTCCTTCACTTATTCAATCTAAATGTTTTTACATTAAATCTCCTTCATTGGACCCCGGCTCGTTTATACAAGTTGAAACTTCGAGATTCCGATCTCTGTTGGAACTGTAACTTAGTACCAGGTACCCATCAACATATGTTTTTTTAATGTACATTACTACAACCTTTCTGGGGCCTGATACAGAAACACTTATCATTGATCTTTAACATATCTATAGATCTTTCTTTACCTATGATTTTATTGGGTCCAGGGGCTACAGTTATTCCTTTACCCCTTGATAATACTGATCTGGAGCTCTTAGATTTACTCTTATCCATTGCTGTTAAAATTATATTAACAGAATGGAAATCCTTTCATCTCCTATCTCATCATACATGGTGGGCATGGGTCTCATACCTTCGTGGAGCTCATACTATGGTTGAGAACAAGCATTACTCACCTTCTATTTCTAGTAATGTATGGCGGTCTTTGGACAATTATATGAACTTGTCCTCTCAGGGGTTGGTACCTCAGTATCCCTTTGATTCCATTTCTTAATTTCTTTCTTTCACTGGAGCAGATGTCCCCTTCTACCTATTTGACTCCTTTCTTTTCCTTCTTCTGTCTTTTCCCCACTTTTCTTTTCTTTCCCCATTTTATCTTGCTGTTTGATCTCACCTATTAAACAATACAACTAATATATGCCTATGTCAGGATATATATAGTGACTGTGTCCGCTCCATATCTCTGGGATTTGTATTGTTTTTTGATGAATTTTATAACATTTACTATGTTTTATGATAGTTAGTTGCTTATCTTTTTAAATACTGATATGCTTACTATTCTTTTCATCCCAGTCCATTGACTTCTGTTATGAAATCTTTTTTAAAATTTTTTATTCTTCAATTCTTCGGTACTAATGTATTATATTTTTTGATTCTGATTGGTTGTATTGTTATTGTATTACCAATGTACTTCTCTTTTATATAATCAATAAAATATTTGAACTAAAAAAGCCTCATTGGCCCCAGTGACTTGCTTCCTGCTGGAGTTGATCACCTAAAGCAGTTAGGGGGTAACCAAACATAACTTTAACAAACGTTTTCCAAAGTTTTCCAGGCAACTGCTAACCACAGTAACTGCCAATGCTTGTTTGCAATTTGAATGAAAAGCAATGATTTATTATTTGCTTAATAATTTATATCTCTGAAACCCTTGAGTGAATTTTGTTCATCTTGGTGTCCAAAAATGAATAAAATTAACTATTTTTATAGATTGGTGCCGGATTTTCTTTGTGTAGTGTTTCTTTCTTATTCAGCTGTTTAGGTACTTCTAAATGCTTTGCTCTTATTCCTTTGACAAAGCCTGACTGCTTGAAGCCACACCTACCCAGAGTCCTGAGGTCTTGCAGATGTAAATCTGTATTTGTAAAGCGCGAACTACTCACCCTTACGGGTCTCAAGGCGCTGTGGGCCGTCGTGGAAATTAAGTGAGCTATTGCCCAGAGTCGCATGGTGCTGAGCTGCACTGCCGCCGGAGATCGAACCGTGAGCCCTGTGCTCCGAAGTCAGTTGCCCTGGCCGCTGCACCACACCTCTCCACTTGACTGATGTACTTGACTGGATCCAAGATGGGTTTGTGGGGTCGCACAACCACACCATATAATAAACCGATTTCCTCACAACATGTTAACAATTTAAAAAGGACCGAAAATGGTTCATAAAAGGCATGTTGAACTATAAAGATATTATACAATCAAATAGAACTAATCAACCAAGATCTAGGAACTGTAATTTAAATTGTTTATATGAAAACTAGGTAAACTTAAATCTCCCTCTTTGAAGGCCTCCAAATAAAACAAGCTTTCTTCAAGGTACATGCAGGGGATCCTCGCCTTTTAATGTGGCAAGTGTAGATGTTTCCTGAGACATACCAAAGAATTAAAAATTAAAACCTTGTTTGTCCACCACTTGAATAGCCGGTCCCTAAATATTAATGCCCTTATTTATTTAAACAAGCAACAACCAAGGGTGGAGGAAATTACGTAATTTCCCCAGAAGTAAAACGCATACTTTTTTTTTGTTTTACTAAAATATGCGTATTACTCAAATTACGCTTTGCTGGTCATCTGCGTGAAAAAGTCACACAGAATACCCGCCTCATGTATTTACCGTACAGTTTCTGTTTTCAGTCTGTGAATATTGCTTGTGCAAATTTTGCTGGTGTACATTTGCAATATCTCTGTTCCCCCAAGATAGTTTCTTCTCAAACAAGTTTCTCAGGAGCGAACAATTACACGAAAATCTTAAACTTAAGAAAAACAAAAATTAGATTACATACGCGAAATGAAATCATCAATATTTCCTCGAATTTTTTCCAGCCCTAGTAATAACCACTGTTTTCGCTAAGCGACATGTGCAGGGCTGAAATGCAGGAAATGAGCCTCTATTGCCTCTACAGCAGTGTAAAGAGGCACAAAAGTTAGAATACATGTGTCCAAAGGTTCCTAAAATGAAAATTCCATAACGGAACTTAAAATAGAAACCCTTAGCCACAAAAATGATTTAACTCAACCATGGTAGCAATGCACACCCAGCAATGTTTAATTGTGAGTATTTCTCGGGTCATTGGCTGATATCTGAGATTTGTGTTCATTCTGCTTAGCTTTTCATATAATGTTGACGCATTATGCCCGCTCCCACATGTTCAGTACATTCAACTGCTTTCTAAAACTCTTTAGAAAAAACAGTCTGTATGGCTTTTTTATTGTAACACTAAATTCAACCACAATTCTTTATTAATGAAATCCATTTTGTTAAAAAGCAGTATGATACCAGTTGTGTATTATTAATGGAGGAAGGTGATAAAAAGTGCACAAAAGGAACTGAAGAACTGCTATGTTATGTCATGTCATGCTATATTGTCTTCATTTATGGTGCCACCACAGGCACACATACACTCAGAACACACATTCCCTTTGCGTGCGCTGCACAGGATTGTAGCCTTTCTGTATTGTGACACTTGCACACAACAGCGAAACTATAAAAAGTGCATGAGCCTGTAGGCCACACTCCCATGACACAGTTAAAAAGAATGCAAATGATGGACAGGTGCTATATTGGTCCAGTTTGGTGTGACCTGGTACATTTTACCAATCCAGAGACTGGAATAATCCAGGACCTGGCTGAAGAGAAAAAATGGGTGAGAAATGCAGGCTACCTTTAGGGCCACTAACCCTGTGGGTGGGTTGGGCATCAACTCAAGGAACTTTGGGCCAGATGTACGCGGTCGCAAAGGGGATTTCTGCCCCTTTGCGACCGCAAAATAGGTCAACCCAATTGACTAACCCTATTTTGCGAGTCGCTAATCAATTAGTGACTCGCAAAATAGGGTTAGCGACTGCCTATTAGGAAGGGGCATGCCAAGGGCGTCCCTTCCTAATATCGAGTCCATAACCCATGTATGAATGTTTTGCGACTACAATTGCGGTTGCAAAACACTCGCAGTTTACGGCACTCGCAAACAGGAATGCATGCGCAAATATTTTTTAAGAGCAGGCAGTGGTCCCAGGAACCACTGCCTGCCCTTAAAAAATGAAACTGAAAAGTTTCATTTTTATTTTTTAAATGCATCCTGTTTTCCTTTAAGGAAACAGGCTGCATTAAAAAAAAAACAGCTTTATTGACAAAGCAGTCCCAGACATGGTGGTCTGCTGACCCCAGCAGGCCACCATCCCTGGTAGTGCCAGCCATTCCCAATGGCATGGCCGGACTGGCCGTAGCGGGCACCGGGCATTTCCCCGGTGGGCCGCCAGGGTGGGGGCCGGTTTTGGGCCCCTGGGGGGCCATTTTTGTTACAGGGCCGTTTTTGCAGCATAGCTGCAATATCGGCCCCTGTAACAAAATCGGCCAAAACCGGCCCCGGCAAACAGCTCGGCCGCACACCCAACCCCCCGGGGGGCCAGCCGAGCGCTTTGCCAGGGCCGGTTTTGGATCCCAGTCCGGCCCTGCCCAATGGGGTCGCAAATTGCGACAGCCTCATTAATATTCATGAGGCATGCAATTTGCGGCCCCATTGGGAATTGCAAACAGTGTCTGAGACACTGTTGTACATTGGATTTTGTGATTCGCAAATTGCGACTCGCAATGTGTTGCAAATTGCGCAACGCAAAATCCAATGGTCGTACATCTGGCCGATAGTTTTCTGTTGGTACTGGTCCCTGTTCTGGTGGCAGGCTTGCTAAAATCCTAGATGCCCCAGTGGCCAGCATCACAGAAAGCCCATTCTAGATTTTCGTGCTCAAAGAAGAAAGAGGAGCGATTGTTCTGTCATCATGACAACCACAACATGGGTTCATCTTTGTTCTATTCTTCTATCTCTCCCCTCTTTTTGACATGATAGCCACACACACAGTGTATAGCTCCCCATATTAAAGAAGTCTTGGCAGTCAGCATTCCTTCACAACTTAGGCCAGCCTAAGATGGTTTTGTTCTGCACCCGGTAGATGACCTAGATATCTGCTGCTGTATTGTTAGGGTAGGCGGGAAGGCTCAAGGTCTACTCTGCTTTCTCCTCGAAGGCTGGTTTTGTCAAACATGTCTTCCCTCATATAACCATTAAAGTTAGTGGTCTTGATCGGTTGCAGTTGCTCTTCTGTTTCTTGCTGTGATCTCAAAAATTCATATTTCCACCTCTCTCCCTCTACATGATTTGTTCTTCCAATAGGTAAGGACTAGTTGTCGCAGTTGGTGGGTATATTAATTTGGGCATGGGCTTCATATGAATGTTTCCACCCAAGTGGGGAGGCTCTTAATATGAGGCATGGTTCTTGGACAGCTGCCTGTGCAGCCCCTGTTGGTTGTATTTGAGAGGTTGCTATTTTGACACAGAATGTAGATTTTCATAAGCTTGGTGTTCAGGAAATCTGGATTTTATTAAAGACACAGAGGCTAATATTATTGCATTTCTCCTTTAATGCCACCACACAGCAGCTCCTTTAACAAATTAGAACACACATCCTTAGAATTCTAACATCATAAAACCGTAGAACACTCCTATCTCTTCCTTCTTTTTGCATTCACATAACACATAAGTAAAAACATTAATATTCAATGTCCATAAACATATCCAAACAAATATATCCGTGTAAATCTTCATCCTGCAAGAATACTCCACGAGATATCATTTACTTCCCTTCTTCTTCTTCTAAAGTTGTGATCGAGCTGAAATAAAAACAAAACTATTATATTTGGGTAGGGTTATGGGTGGGAATAATATTAGCCTCCGTGTCTTTAATAAAATCCAGATTTTCTGAACACCAAGCTGATGAAAATCTACATTTTATGGCAAGACCGGAGGCTAACATTATTGAAAGTTCAAAGTTTTTCCATTAACAATGAAGCAGCACATTCCACGTTTGAAATAAAATTTCCTAAAAACTGCATCATTCGACCAATCTGCACAATGCAAGATGTCTTGTAAAGCACCTCCAAGTAAAAAGACTGAAGCCAAAGCTCCTCTTGCTGAATGTGCTCCAAACATACTTACATCCACACCTGCGCATTTCATAACCTCCTTCACCCAACGAGCCAGAGTGGGTGAAGAGACTGCTTTATGGGGACTCTTAAATGAAATAAGCATCTGTTTTTCACCATCAGCCCTCAAGGAAGCTGTCCTCCTCTCATATTTCTTCACACCACACACTACACACAAATTCATTTTCTCATAAAAAAAAAGATAAAAAATAGTATAAGAATTTGTTTTTGTTCTCCTAGTTAAATGGAAACAAACTCCCTCTGGTGTAAAAATCCTACTTGACACATCCAAAGCCCTTACATCCGATACACTCCTAAAACAAACCAAACACAACAGCATTGTCACCTTTAACGACAAAACCTTCAAACTCATACAATCATAACTTTCCAACCTATCTAAATACTGCAAAACCCTGGACACATCCCAAACTGAATTATATCTAGTTACTGGAGGTTTTGAAATCCTGATACTCCTCAGAACCCTTCTTACCAACATATCTTGTCCGACCGAAACCCCATTAACCGCCACATGACCTGCCGCTATATCAGACCTATAACCATTAATGGTTCTATAAGACAGGCCCTTTTCAAAGAGACCAGACAAATAGTTTACTACTTCAACTACATCAACTGAAAAGGGATCAAAACCCCTCTCCACACACCAGCATACCCATTTCTGCCATGCCAGTCTATATATTTTCCTAGTACGTGGTGCCCAGGAGTCCTTAATAAGACTTGTAGCCACCTGTAAAAGACCCGGCACTTCCCAAACTCACCTGAAATTCTCCATGCCATCAATGTCACTTGACCTGATGTCACCAATTGGTGCCTCTCTCCCCAAGGATTCAGTAAGATACCCTGGAACACAGGAAGTAAAATTGGAAAATCTGTCAACATTTCCAGTAAAACTGGATACCAAACCTGAGATCTCCAAAGAGGAGTCACCAAAACTAAGGTTCCCTTCAACTTCCTCAAAACTCCTGTCAACCGAGTGATCATTGAAAACTGGGGAAAAGCATAAGGTCTGAGACCCCTCCAATTCTGTCGAAATGGATCCAACCCCAGAGCATCTGGATCCGGACGCCAACAGTAAAACCTCGGTAGTTGAGCATTTATTCTGTTCGCAAATAGATCCACATCGCAAGGACCCCAGATTAACATCAGACCCTGAAAGAACTGACTGTCCAACTTCCAATCGCTTGAATCACTGTTATTCCTTGAACACCAATCCGCCTCTATATTCTTCAGTCCTGGAATATGTTCTGCCTGCACAACAATCTCCTGCTAAAGACAATAATCCCAGAAAACCTTTGCTAGAATTGCAAGGTCCTTTGACTTTGGTCCTCCCAACTTGTTCACACATCTCACGGCTGACACATTGTCCATTTTCAGTAAAACTGAACACTTTGCTTTGTCCTTTGTAAAACTCTTTATTGCAAAAGACCCTGCTAACAACTCTAAACAATTTATATGGAGCTTCCTTTCCTCCTCCTCCGACCATATTCCACCTGTTGTCACTGAACCACATTTTGCCCCCATCCTTCCAGACACGCGTCTGATTCTATCACCAACTCTGGACACTCCCCAAATATGGCTTTCCCATTCCAAGTCTCCTGGTTCTTTAACCACCAAACCAACTCCTCCCTGCTCTCCTCCGAAAGAACTATATCCTCCGAATATTTCTTTCCATTCCTCAAATGCTCTGCTTTTAATCTCTGGAGTGCCCGATAATTCAAAGGTCCCAGAAAAATGGCCTGAATTGTATTTGAAAGCAATGCTATTATCCTCGCTAAATTCCTCAACGAAAGTTTGTCTGCATCTAAAACTCTCCGAATCTCCTTCCTTATTTGTTTTAATTTCTCTTTTGGAAGTAACAGTTGACCAACCACTGTATCCACCATGAACCCCAGAAACTGAGTCACCTGACCTGGAACAAGACATGATTTCTTCATATTCACTACAAATCCTAGACTCTCCAACAGATCTACTGCAAACCTTGTCTTTTCCATCAATTTTAATCCGTTTTGATCCATCAATAAAATGTCGTCTAAATAAATGATCAACCTGATCCCTCTCTCTCTCAAATAAGCCGCCACTGGGCGAAGCACCTTGGTGAAACACCACGAGGCTGAAGAAAGTCCGAAGGGGAGACAAGTGAACTTCCACATCTTCCCTCCCCATCTGAACCACAGATATTTCTGATGTGGCACCCAAACTGGGATAGTCAAATAAGCGTCTTTCAGATCCAGACTAGTCATCCAATCCCCCATTTGAAGTATATCTCTCACCAAATGTATCCCTTCCATTTTGAAATGGTGATATTCCACCCAATCGTTTAACCCTCCTAGATTTATGACAGGTCTCATGCCCTTGTCCTTGTTCTCCACTAAAAATATATTGCTCACAAACCCTTGAACGTACTCCTTATCTTCCACAACTGCACCCTTTGCAACCAATTCCTGAACTTTTTTTTCTACCAACTCCGTGAACTCTCTGTTGAATCTCAATATCTCTGAGGGATGACTTTGAAAAGGTGCCTCTAAAAAAATCTATCCGATATCCTAAAACAGTTTCCAAGACCCATGGATCTTTTGTCACCCGCTTCCAGTTTCCATGAAATTGGGCAAGTCTGCCGCCCAACTTTTGGAGGGTAACAAAAGGGTCTTGTCTTACCTGAACTTCTTGAACGTCGATTATCTCGTCCACCTCTTCCTCTACTCCTCTGTCTTTGTGGAAAGAATCCACCTGCGTAGTATGAGGTCTGATATGAACTAGGCCTAAATGATGCCCTAGTAAATCCTTGACCTCGGCCGGGGAACCAACCTCTCGTTCTCCCAACCCCTCCAAAAACACATTTGTCAAACACTTCCCTTTGCGACTTCTGCAAAGAGCTAAACGCTCCCACAAACTTAGACATCTCCTTAATGAATTCCTCTCCAAATAACATACCATTTGCAGATTGGCCCCCTTCATTACTTTCAAGATCTACTAGTTTTGGATCGATTTTCAACAATATACTTTTTCTACGCTCAACTGATAAAGCTGTGTTTGCATTACCTAGCAAACATATTGCCCTCTGAATCCATTGCCGTAGTTCCTCCACATCCAAACCTTTGTTTCCAACATAAGCTTCCTCAACCATCTCAAAATTTTTTGCCAAAGGGCCTGACATATCCAGTAATTGATCCTGGCACATTTTAAGGCCTTTATCCAAGCCTTGGATCCTGAGCTCCTTTGCTAATAAAAGCAACAATCTTTGCATCCAATTCAGGAGTTACCATCACTTTATTTGCCAGACTAGGTCTAGGGCATTCAGATCTTAATTGTAGTCTGACCTATTTTGGAATCTGTTTCCTTAACCACAATTCCATATACTCTGCCACATGAGCCACCGGTACCCATTCGGGTGACAATGGGTGTTTTATCATTGAATGATCGAACATAAAATCACCCAAAGGATCTAAAAGAACCTCTTGCTCTTCCAATTTATCTCTCTTATTTGTGGATATTTTAATATTTTCCCTGCATTCCTCCTCTGACTCAAATTCTGAGGAACAACTTAATTCCACCTCTGCACTGCCTCATGATTCATCACACAATACAAAGGAATGTTTCCGTCCCTCCACAATCTTTTTACCTGCATAGTCTGGACCCTTTACTTGGTCCCCATGTGTGTTCTTGACACCATCACGTTTCCTTGAATCACCATAAGAGTTAGAAGATTCTCCTTTCCTAAATTTCTTAGACTTATTTCTCACCTCTACAATAGGTTTTCTTTTGTGAGTGCCTTTACCACTGCTTTCCACTGCAGGATCCTCCCCTGCAGAATAAAACCTTTCCTCTTGTGTAGACAGACCCTTAGACTTAATTAAACCGTCTAATTTCTTCTCCATCTTACTATTAAAATCATTCGAAAATTTATTTAACATATTAAATATTCTCTCCTCCATTTTACCACTCTCTAAACTGCCCAAATTTCTAAGGGTCGATTACGATGGTGGTCGGAAAAGCATACCGACCGCCATGGTAGCGGCAAAAGTCCGCCCGCATGGCCAACGGGAAAAACGCCAGACACATTATGATGAACCGGCTGAATAATCCGTCCGCGGCGGTGTGAGTCAACGAAAAACCGCCCGCACCCCTCGGATCAACTGAAAATCCGACCGCAACGGCCGGATTCTCAGCGGAACAGCCAAGAACCGCCGCCATGCACGCGGAGTAACCGCCCGTGACATTATGACATCCCCGTTTCCACCACGGTACCTACCGTTGAATCCGACCGCCGCGTGCGCGAACAGAGATGAATCCGATAGCCGGCGGAAGGGCTGCAGCACAGCCACCGCTGCGGAGGAACCGCTGCGGAGGAACCGCTGCGGAGGAACCGGAAAAAAAATGGCGGACGCAGAAAAAACACGAAAACAAATACAACGAATGCACACAGTGAAGTAGACCTGACCCAATACAAACCAAAAGTGCCCAGTGACAACAGCCCCAGAAAATTCAAAATAACCAATCCCAGGACAACACACACAACACACCTGACAGCAACATACCAGCTTGCCACACCCCCATAGCCGAGCATAAAAACAGCCCCTCCGTGACCACAATCCTTTGCTACACTCCACAACTGAAGGTCCCAACCCCAGAGAACAAAGGAGAGGCAAACCTGCACACATCACCACCACAACACACACACCACCTACACCACCTACAACACCCACATCACCCACACAACTGCACCACAGAACATCTGCACAGCACACACCATGGCACCACACAAAATGCCAAAATTCACTGATTCAGAGCTTGCAGTCATGGTAGATGAGATAATAAGAGTTGAACCACAACTCTATGGTAACATGGTCCAACACACCCCATTAGCCACAAGAACCCAACTGTGGGTGAGGATAGTCAATAAGGTCAATGCAGTAGGGACCACCCCCGCAACAAGCAGGAAATACAGAAGCGGTGGCATGACCTGAAGACCGTGGTGAAGAGGAAGAGGGCCAAGAACCGTCAGCTGGCTGGACGGGACTGGTGGAGGCACTCCCATCCCACCCAAACCATACACTCCGTGGGAGGAGAAGGTCCTTGCAATCCTACATCCAGAGAGTCTTGAAGGAATCCCTGGGGGACTGGAAGCTGGTAAGTACAAACCAATGTATATCATCACACTGCCATGTACCGTCTTGCACAACTCCAAACCTACAACCCCTAGGCCAAAGGACATTCGTCTGCCCCACAATACCCAAGACAGGTCACACAGATGTAACCACCACTCAACCTGATAAAGCACAAAGCTAAACAAAATCAACTGGGTTGCATGTGTACAGACAAAAAGCACTACAACTCACACCAGGCCCCCCTCTCCCACCCCTCAGCAGGATGGAGCACCCCACCCAGAAGCATGTGTCAGCCATTGAACGCTCCCCCCACACCTAACAGGTAGGTAACCATCTTCACAGGGAGGGGGATAGAGTAGTGGGAGGCAACACTACAACTCCCACCAGGCCCCCCTCTCCCACCCCTCAGCAGGATGGAGCACCCCACCCAGAAGCATGTGTCAGCCATTGAACGCTCCCCCAACACCTAATAGGTAGGTAACCATCTTCACAGGGAGGGGGATAGTGTAGTGGGAGGCAACACTACAACTCCCACCAGGCCCCCCTCTCCCACCCCTCAGCAGGATGGAGCACCCCACCCAGAAGCATGTGTCAGCCATTGAACGCTCCCCCAACACCTAACAGGTAGGTAACCATCTTCACAGGGAGGGGGATAGTGCAGTGGGAGGCAACACTACAACTCCCACCAGGCCCCCCTCTCCCACCCCTCAGCAGGATGGAGCACCCCACCCAGAAGCATGTGTCAGCCATTGAACGCTTCCCCCCCACCTAACAGGTAGGTAACCATCTTCACAGGGAGGGGGATAGTGTAGTGGGAGGCAACACTACAACTCCCACCAGGCCCCCCTCTCCCACCCCTCAGCAGGATGGAGCACCCCACCCAGAAGCATGTGTCAGCCATTGAACGCTCCCCCAACACCTAACAGGTAGGTAACCATCTTCACAGGGAGGGGGATAGTGTAGTGGGAGGCAACACTACAACTCCCACCAGGCCCCCCTCTCCCACCCCTCAGCAGGATGGAGCACCCCACCCAGAAGCATGTGTCAGCCATTGAACGCTCCCCCAACACCTAACAGGTAGGTAACCATCTTCACAGGGAGGGGGATAGTGTGGTGGGAGGCAACACTACAACTCCCACCAGGCCCCCTCTCCCACCCCTCAGCAGGATGGAGCACCCCACCCAGAAGCATGTGTCAGCCATTGAACGCTCCCCCAACACCTAACAGGTAGGTAACCATCTTCACAGGGAGGGGATAGTGTAGTGGGAGGCAACACTACAACTCCCACCAGGAAGCATGTGTCAGCCATTGAACGCTCCCCCAACACCTAACAGGTAGGTAACCATCTTCACAGGGAGGGGGATACTGTAGTGGGAGGCAACACTACAACTCCCACCAGGCCCCCCTCTCCCACCCCTCAGCTGGATGGAGCACCCCACCCAGAAGCATGTGTCTGAAAGACAAAACCAAAGTAACACTGCACAGGTAAGCAGACAGTGCATGCACCCCACCATCACTCACCAAAAGCATTGAGACACATGACAACACGAGGCTCTACTTCACACAAAAATAGAAATGAAAAGCACAGCCATTTACAGGATGCAGACAGATCAGCGTACGTAACTGTGACAGAAACAGAACTGTGACTCCCCAAAAAAATGTTCAAGCAAACGGGGATCTGACATGCATCACCCCGACTTTCCTCTGTAACGTACATGGGTGCTGATCATGAAGGACCATGGGAAAAACAAACTAGCATGGTCTGCTGTATATAGAAATACAAGCACAGGACATGTCAACGGTATGCATATGGTGACAATGGCTAGTCCATGCACACAGGTAATGTCTGCCAGGCAGAGTAATCAGCAAAGATGCTGACCATCAAGTTGTAGTCATGGCAGTTGTCAGATGACAACCTCACATTGTAATCACTAATACTATGCGTGTGGCATGGTAACCAATCACAGGTCACATATTTGGGAAATGATGAATGTAACTCCACCTCATGGCATGAGGCATATCACTGTGCAGACATACAATGTGTGAAAAACTGAACTGTGTGTAGCATAACATGTAAATGAGAGACATCAAACACAGCAACCCTGAGGTGTGTAAGGCAATTACCATCTACTCACTGTCCCACAGGTGACCAACAACTGACTGCGGAGGACGACAACCTCAACCTGCACAGCCAGTCTCCAGCTCCCGAACATCTCCCCTCAGATGCAGACTCCCTGGATAATGATGATGTGGAGGACCAAGCCGGACCATCTGGTGTGCCAGGGCGTAATCTGTCCCAGGACCCCACTGCCCCACCACCCTCAGCAACAACATCAACGCAGAGCCCTGCTGGAACGACCTGTGCCACCACCACCTCCACCACCACCACCACTACCACTGCTGCCTGCAACACTCGCCCTGCTCCAGAGGCCAACCAGACCACAACAACAACTGCAGAGGTATGGGAGAGGGGGCCGGTGCCCACAGGGGGGAGGCAACAGGGCCGTGACAGCAGGCCAGGTGTGAGGCCAAGGGTGACCCAAAGGGAACAAGACCCTGGCACAGAATCCCTGGCACACATTGACAGAGTTGTGGGGGCCTATGAACACGCCCAGGGACAGTTGAGGCAGGCTCAGCAGGATGCCCGTGAGCAACAACAGATGCTGCGCTCAATTGACAACCGCATGGGCCAACTCGTGGACTGCATGGGCCAAATCAGGGACCTCCTGGGCCAGCTAGTGGGGGTCCTCAGGGACAGGCATGCGGCACGGCCAACACCTCCAGCTCCCTCTGTTGTGCCGCAGGATGACAGATCCCTATCCTCCCCTGCGGTCAGCGAGCTGGGGGACTCATCAAACACCACTGTCCATGCACCTGTGTCCCCCCCTGCCAAAAGAGCAAGGGGCCGTCCGAAGAAATCCTTGGGAGCATCCCGTGGCCAAGCACCTGGCAAAGGTCAGTCAAGTAGCCAGCCATGATGGCACCCCTCTTCACCCTGCCGTTGACCCTGCAGACTGTCCCCACCCACAATGCCATGGGAATGGCAAATGACTGTTGGACTGTGTCACCATACCGATCTTGTGTATACTCAATTGTCTCATCTACCATCACTGACAAATCTGTTATTCACCATTCACAAATCTGTAAATATCCACATCTACATCACATGTATCCACTGTAAATAAACAGAAATCACGCTCCAATGTAGTTGTCACTGTTCCATGTTTATCACAGTATGTTAACTCACACCCATGATTACAATGTCACAGGAGCAGGGATAGTCTGCAGGCAAGTAGAGGCTGAAGGGACCTAGGAAAACACAACAGAACATCAGTTGCTACTCAGGTGGTGGTCTAACAACCATCACACAACACAGCACATCAAGGTACGACAATCTGCACATGTCACAAGGAGCAACTGTACCAACATAGACATCAAGTAGCTGTCAAACTATCCATTTCCATACACACTTGCAGCCAGCACTGACTCTGCAACATGCTGCAGTCACAAAGCTCACATACACATATTCACGAAGCACAACATCATCAGACAACAGCCAGTTTTGACATTGCCACTGACCATCAAGTGAAGTAGTTGTTGATGAGCTGCTGACGCTGTCCGACACCTTCCTCCTCTCCGCTATCCTCGTCACTTGACATTTGGGGGTTTGCAGGTGGGGGCTGTGGCTGGTCATCATCATCCTGGATTAAGGGGATCCCCTTCCGCACGGCCAGGTTGTGTAGCATGCAGCATGCTACCACTATCTGACACACCTTGACGGGTGACTACTGCAGAGCCCCTCCGGTCTTGTCGAGGCATCGAAAACGCGATTTCAAGAGTCCAAATGTTCGCTCAATGACCCGACGTGTCCTCCCATGGGCATTGTTGTAGCGGACTTCAGCTGGTGTCCTGGGATTGCGAAGTGGACTCAGCAACCAAGGTCCGTTGGGATATGCAGAGTCACCTAAGTGTGAAAGACACATACAGATTGAGTGTCTGACATGTGTCCGAGGACAGCATGGCACACAAACAGCACACGACTCGACCCTTTGTACTCACCCACAATCCATGCCCGCTCCGGCGCAAGATTGGCCATCAGCTGTGGTGAAATGCTGTTGCGCATGATGTGTGAATCGTGGGCTGATCCTGGAAACTTTGCACAAACGTGTGAGATGACCATATCTGCCTGGCACACCACCTGCACATTGATGGAATGATAATGTTTGCGATTTCTGTAAATATGCTCCCGTGCCTGGGGTGGAACCAGGGAAACATGTGTGCCATCTATTGCACCAACCACATTAGGAACGTGTCCAAGTGCATAAAATTCACCCTTCACATCGCCAACTCCTGCCGCCTGGGGAAATGTATGAATTGGTCCTTGTGTTGCATCATAGCCAACAGGACATCACGTAGCACCATGCTGAATGTTGGTTGGGACATCCCCCTGCAATGCCCACAGTTTGCTGGAAGGATCCCGTAGCCACGAAATGTAGGAATGCCATCACCTTTGCCGTTGCCGTGAGTGCTGTTGGGTATGTCCTGCGTGGAAGCAGGTGTGGCTCCAATATTGCACAAATGTCCTGGAGGTTTGTCCGATCCAGACGGAATCGCCTGATGATGTCGGTATCCCCCATGTCAGCCAGCAGGGTGAAGGAACGAAACACATTAGGTCGCCTCCTAGGTGAGATGAAAGGGGACACGTCATAGCAACATAAATTAGGATGTGCACAAATTCATAAAGTCCGTCCTGTCACGGCGCTAACATTGACTGCCATCACTGAAAGCACACAGTGCAATTCAGTGTTGTCCCAAGATGAGACAGATTCTTTGTACAACTGTCATGGATTTGCACAGTGAGTAGACCCAATACGAACACTGTCTATGTGAATGCCAAGAGTCACATATAGAGCTGAGGTGGACTCAGCCCTGGGTGTACATGACACAGGACATGTGTGAAGCAGAGACACTGCTGGCTTCCACGTTGCTGCTGTACCTGCCACACCTCCTTGGCCAATAATTGCAGGGGACACATCAACAACACAATGTGGATAGATCAGTGGGATTGTCTTTGTACTCAGTGCCACTTCGAACACACTCAAATTCAATGACATTCACATCCCAAACCCAGACATGTGGCAATGTCATCAGTACACAGCCCATATCTGCTGCTGACTTGTATACTAAGTCGGACAGTGACAGATGATGTCACGCCTGTGCAGAGTATGTGTAACACTGTAACAGGCCACCATTACACCACTGCCCAATACTCTCTGGAAGAGGTGTGGCGCAGCGGCCAGGGTGACTGACTCCGGACCACGGGGTTCACGGTTCAATTGCCGGTGCAGGCGGCATGTTAGCCCAGCACCATGTGACTCTGGGCAATAGCTCGCTTAATCTTCCCGACGGCCCCCAGCTCCGGGACACCTCTCCGGAGGTAGCTGTGCGCTTTACAATGGCTGGTATTTCTACAAGCAGACAGATAGCCAATGTGGCACACATAAACAATAGATGAGGTACGTGATCAGCAGGGCCTGTAGGCACCCTTATTCTTCCCCAATTTTGGACAATTACATGCAGCATCAAGGAGGGACTGCCCAGGGACACATGTGCACCACAACACATACCATGGTGATACACATCCAGCTGTTTCAAGACACAACAGTGCCACAACACAAACATACAACACCACATGGACAATGCCAAGCCAGTATGCCAACAAGTCTGTGCATGAACAGACTGGATGCATGACATATGGACAACTGGCTCAGACACCTGACACCAGTGGATGTCATTGCACACCACATGACCCAAAGGACATGCATCCTGACCCTCATTCCACACAGGCTGTCAGGGCCAACACAGCATACAATCAATATCCCACGTCTAACAAACATGCTGGCTGTGCATGGGTAGTCGGACACTGGTACCTCACAATGACCAAATGTCGGAGTTAGATGAGTGTCACAGGCAGAACAATCAAGGTACATCTCACCTGTCTTGGGTGCCCACTCCATCCTGATACACCAGCAGATGTGATCCACCCACACAGCACAGGAATAGATGATGAGCAAGGATGGCTAGCACCCCATAGCATGCACATACACTAGTGTTGGTGGCAACACACTGCACACGTGTGCCACTTGTGCTGACCACCAACATTGCAGCCAATTCCCGCAAATCAGTGCACACCCATTGCAACATTGTGCAGGCAATACTGGACACCCGTAGCCTGTGGACAAATGTTGCATCCTATATTCCATACAGTGAGCACAATCCACAACCGTGCATGCAGTACATCTGCCAACGCAACATTCCTGATGTGAACAATGGACATGTACTGGTGGCAGGTGAGTAGCACCAGAACACAGCACAACACTCAAAAACAATGTTAAGCTAAGCACCATTTTTGAAATGTACATGTCACTGATTCACATACAACAGGCCAAACAACATGAGCACATACCTGACACTACCACATAGGTCCCTGTGGTAACAGGTGGCAGACATGTAGCAAATACATCTGCTCTGGCCGTCTACCCAAGTGACAAACAATAAGAATGCAACGGATGCCAGGTGTGGTGCTGAAGTACTCGTCATCCTTTAGCAGGTTGAGCCCCCCCCTGTACATGTGGACATACACTGCAGGAGTTGCCAGTGTGTACAATGACATTACATGCGGCCTGTAATTGGTCTTAGCAATAACACAACAGGGTGACATCTGTTTCCAATGATGACAGTCATGCTGAAAAAATGAATTCATCTGGGTTTTCAGTGTAACACATGGGCTCAGGTGTGAGATAGTGGTCAGCTTAGGTGGCAGATATGACATAGTGTGAACATATTGCTCAACATTATGAAGTACAGTGTGCCATTTGGTGTGAGACGTTACACATTGGCTGACATTTGTGACGGGAGACCATATCAATGTCATCCAGTGCCATGTGCCACTGTAGGTGTCCACTGTGCGTAGTACAGTAATGACCATTGATCCACACACAACAAGAACTGTCCGTAGGTGCCTTAAACATGCTCCATAAACACAATGACGCACAGAGTCTACGATGTGATGCTGCATATTCCCCATAGCGGACGCACATACTGTCCGTGAATTGGGTGGCGGAGCATGCCAACCACCATTTGAACCTATGTCGATGCACACCACTGATGCCAGTGTTTCATGTGCTGCACATGACACATTGGCGTCAGTGATGGGCCTCTACATAGCTGCAGATGGCGTTTGTCATGCTCCACCACCCACATCCCGGTCACCCATGTCACTCTATGGCACACAAAGAGCTGTAGCTCCTGCCAGGACCCCGCGGTGTGTCACCGCCATGAACCATGCCCTTGCAGCCAATGGGGACCGCTATCGCGGTGGCATGATGCACTTTTGAAAATCGTGGTAGGCGTGCTCCGCCACCGCGGAGGCAGTGATTGGATGCAATTGTAAGATGCACCACCGCGGTAGCGCCCGCCAGGACCCCGCGGTGTGTCACCGCCATGAACCATGCCCTTGCAGCCAATGGGGACCGCTATCGCGGTGGTATGATGCACTTTTGAAAATCGCGGTAGGCGTGCTCTGCCACCGCGGAGGCGGTCATTGGATGTATTTGAAGAAGGCTGACCTGGAACACCAATGGCAGAAGCCTATGTCCACTGAAACAAGTCCAGGGCCCTATATATGTGTGGGAGGGAGCACCACATTTCCACTGCTCACAGAGCCTGCTGCCTGAGAGCCCTCATCTGCTGCTGCCTCCAGGGACTGCTGCCTGGGACCCCTCACCTGCTGCTGCCTCCAGGGACTGCTGCCTGGGACCCCTCACCTGCTGCTGCCTCCAGGGACTGCTGCCTGGGACCCCTCACCTGCTGCTGCCTCCAGGGACTGCTGCCTGGAACCCCTCACCTGCTGCTGCCTCCAGGGACTGCTGCCTGGGACCCCTCACCGCCCACTGCCGCCGCTGACATCTCATGTCCACAGTGATGGCTAGGACAGAGAAGATCCGTGCCAGTCCATTCACAAGCAAGGAGCTGGATGTCCTGGTGGACGAGGTGCTGACACAGTACCCACGGCTATATGGTGGCCCAAATGTTGTGGTAAGTCTCCAACAGTGGGGGTGTGAGTGCAGGGGGGGCACACATGTAGTCGATCAGATGTTGTATGTGCCTGAGAGTGTGGGGTTGTGTCATGCACTGGTTGACATGCTGTTTCCTAGTTGTTAAGGGGGTGTATGCAACCCACACGTTACCATGCATGGACAAGAAGGGTGGATGGACATGTGTTGTCTACACATCCATATGGTGTGACAGCTATCTGGTGATGCATGAGTTGGGACAGTTATTGTTCATGTGACTGTTTGTGTGGGTCCTTGTTGTCCATCTCTGTGTGATTCTACCTGGCATGCACAGTCCACGCCCAATGTGACAAGGACACATCACTGAATGTACAGAGTGTGATACGTGTGTGGTTGGCAGGAGTGTACATCAATGACCCATTTCTGCCGTGTAGACTGCACACGACTGGCCTTCTGATCAGTCAGTGGGTATGTGAGATCATGTCCCTCAATGCTACAAACATGACACAGTGAGCTATTCACAGAGCAAGGTCGTTGAGGCATGCGCAGTGGTGGACACAGTGACTCTCACCCCAAACACATATTGCAATGTGACATATGTCTTGCTCTACCTGGTAATAGCCAGTAGATGTGGGCACACTACACATGGCTTTCTGTGCTAGCATCCAGCTTGTATGTGAGATGTGCGGATACAGTGTCCCTCCTCAAACATGCATGCATTGACGTGGACTTCACACATGACGATGTACCCTGTGAGATGTTATTGTGTATCTGCGGGACATATCTGCCGTGTTGGGATGAGTCTGTGTCATGCCACTGTACAGAGAGAGAGGTTTTTACATGACAGTGTGTCACTGATGTTTTCCCCCTCTTGTCTCCCACACCTGCAGCTCAAGGTACACCAGCGTAAGGCCGTGTGGAGGGCCATTGCAACCAAGGTGCGGGCTCTGGGAGTGTCAAACCGCCGGCGCACACACTCCCACAAGAGGTGGGACGACATTTCACGACTGGCAAAGAACGTTGCCGAGATGACACTGGGGATACTCCCTCGCAGTGGCAGGTTGTCACGACGCAGCTTGACACCACTGATGTGCCGCATCCTGGCTGTGACACAGCCTGAGCTGGACGCATGTTTGAAGGAGCATCAACAGCAGGCTAGGGGTGAGTATTCTTGGAAGGTTGATTTTGTCTGTGAGTGGCTGCATGTGTACCAAGCCTGGGCCTGCGCTGGTGTACGTGATGTCGTTAGTGTGATGCAGTGGGTCGTAAGTGGCCCCTGTGCTGGGTGTGGCAGTCATGGATTTTTCATACATGCACTTACTGATGTATTTCCAATCCTGGGCCTTTCAATGGCATTGTGGGTGGTGTGCTGCAGGCCTGGTCCATTGGTGTTAGTGTTTGTACGGCCCAACATGCAGGATGTTGTGCTGTCTGGCCATCACATGGCTCACCTATGCCGTGTTTGGATGTTTGTACGCACTGTTTGAGGTAGTGAAGTGTGTCTGCACGGTGAGAATGCACGGGGTGGGCTGCAACATGTAGACTTTGTCATCCTCAATGTTGCTTTGCTTGCATATGTTTGTCCTGTTGCTGTAACTTTACTGACCCTACATGTCTCTCTGTTATGCAGCATCTCCCGTGGGCACGGAGGGACAGGGGACGGACACCAGTGGTGGTGAGACAAGCACAACAGCTGCACAGGAGCCCAGTGACACAGATGTGACCAGCGCCTCGGAGGGGATAGGAGTATGCTGGAGGAATCACAGCCCGAGACGCAAAGTTCAACATCATCTGATGACGGCGGTGGTGCAGACATCTTGGAGGACACAGGGAACGGAGAGTCTGCTACATCTTCCAGCACACAGCGTGCAGTGCCCACCCTCCCAGCCACTTCCTCTGGTGCTGCCCGTGTTCGCACCACAAAGAGGGGAAGAGTGTCCTTCATCCCAGGCACCGCTGCCCCTGCCCCTGTGCCCCCTGCTGCTATCAGTGCAGAGTTTGTGGACCTTTTGCGCCAGCTGTGTGTGGGCCAGACAGGGCTCCTCAATGCATTCTTAGACCACGACCGCAAATTGGCAGAGGTGTTAGCTTTCATGGAGGGCATACATTCAGACGTGGGTGGGCTGCACCGCACTGTCCAGACAATGTCCTCCACAGTGGCGGCTGCACTTCAACTGGCTCAATCTCGTAGTCCAAATCCAGTCCCTTTGTCCACCCCCATGCCAGTGGCGACGTCTGACGACGGTGACCACGCTTCACACACATCAACGTCACGATACTGCACACGTAGCACACAGCAGCAGCAGCCCAAGCGGACAAGGTCACAGACACCTTCCCCTACGAAGAAAAAAACAACCCCAGAGCGCAAAGGGAAGAGCCCGTCAGGCATTGCAAAGGCACATGATTCAAGGAGGAAGGACTCAGGGTCACAAGCCTCAGAGCAATCCCCGGCCACAGACTCTGTGGTCCCAAAAACATCTCGCAAAGGCATGCAGACACTCTCCATGCCCACTGTGAAGGTGGTGCCTGGCAAGGCTACACATAGTAAGGTATCCAAGGCTGTTTCACCAACTACCTCTACTCCCATTCCAAGACCAGTGAAGCAGGGAAAGGAGGGCACTGTAGGGGGCACACATGGTAAACAGGGGATGGAGGGGCAGAGGCAATGCCAGGCAAAGCGTCCTTCTGGATCCAGCACGTCCCCAGAGGGAGGGCCAGCGTGTGCACCTGCGGCAGCCTTGGTGATGAGTGTGCCGTTTGTGTCCACACCACTTCCCATTGATAGCAAGACAGGCAGGCCATTTAGAATCCCCAAGAAGTGGAAAGGCACCCCTCCACAATCTCCCTCCCACACTGTGTCCCATGTCGACCTGAGCCCACCTCCACGTGCCACTACACCACCTGGTCCAAGCAGCCCTACAGCGTCCAAAGCCACTGATAGCTCTTCCTCAGCTGGGCATCTCACTCCCCAGTCAAGTGGTCCAACTGTGCCCGACACACAGTCAGCTCCCAGTCAGACTGACAGCCAAGTCTGAATGTTGCTCAACGTCACAGACCTGTCTCTCCCACACCGGTGCCTGTGCTGCCCATCGTGACACACCAGACTGTGTTGCTGACCATGGCGGTGTTTGGTGACACACATTCCCTGTGCAGCTTCTCATTGACTCTGTCAGCACCTTGGACTGGCCACTGGCCTTGCTGTTTTCCCCCTGCCTGTGCAGCTTCTCATTGACTCTGTCAGCACCTTGGACTGGCCACTGGCCTTGCTGTTTGCCCCCTGCCTGTGCAGCTTCTCATGTTCAGGCACTGCATCTTGTGCCTTGCTCTTGTCTAGTATTGTTGCCTATCAGTGCTATTTGTGAATAAAAACAGTTGCTCCTGTTGTCACGTTTTGTCATTGTCCTTACTGAATGAAGCTTTTCCTGTATGTCTAACGTGTACTGTGCCACATGCTCTGTGTGCCACTTCAACTGTGCCACTGGCTTGTTTCACTTATTAATTTTTTACAGGGGTGACAGGGACTTCACTTCTTTAGGACTCTGATACTTGTGGGGTCAGTGATGTTGTTTTCGGTGACATACCAGACTCATGTTCCTTCTTTGTTGCTGTCAGCTATGTTTTACTAGAACCTGGTATGTGGGCACTGCCAACACATAGTGGGGTCATATGCACAGGATTGCAGGCAGGCTGGCCAGGCTCATCATGTATGTGCGTTCTTGCTTTCATGTGTGCCTAGCAGTGTAGATGTGTAGTCATGTTGTGATGGGCAGTCATCCTAGTCACATGGGTTACTTACAAGGTGTGCATTTGGGTGGTCAAGTGGTGTACGGTGTGTAGGTTGTGCCTTTGTCGTGTGTGTTGATGTGTGTGTGCGCATGCACTGTCAAATGTCCACATGTGTCACCCAGGAGTGGAGTGCCTGTTTGTGTTGTTGTTCTGGACTGTGGTTGTGTGCACATGTGTGAGTTGTATGTTGTGCAGTGTGTTGCTGTGTCCTTGCACTTGTGGCTGGCTTCTGCTTGTTTCTTTTCCCCATTGTGTGTATGCAGAGTGTGTGACTGGCAAGTCAGGGATTTGTTTTTTTGAACAGCCATGTGTCTTGAATCAGTTTGTACTCACTGTGCATGCCTGCTCAGCCAGACTGACATTGTGGGTGTGCTTTTCTCATGCATTATTGTCACATGGTGGGTTTTTGACTCCAGTGTGGCATATGGGGTGCGGTGTGCTACCATCCCCTATCTGTGCTGCAGATTGTTTGTCATTGTGAGTCAGCATTCCCTCTATTCCTTTGTGGGACACTAATGCCATGTCCACTGATGGTGTGCACCCAACTTCACTTGGATGTCAGCTGTCCCCTTGTGTTGCCTGTGTGTGTGCCTCTCCATCACTTATTTAGTGCCACTGTGCTTCGTGGTGCCTTTATTTGTGGTGGGGCACTATCCCACTAATGACATTTCCCACATTGGTTGTCTGTAGTGTTGTTGTACTTTTCAGCATGCATGGTTTCTCATGTGCAGTTGATCTGTCTGTGCTGCCCAGTCCTCTGGCCAGGTTGTTTCCACTTTTGTGTGGCAGACTTGTGCATCTGTGTGTGTTGTGTTTGGTGTATGTGTGTGCTGGGCTACTGCTTGACTTCCTTGGTGTGATGTTGTCAGTGTGCTGTTTTCATTGTTGATGTGTGTGTTAATGGCGTGTGATTCATGGCTGTGTGGGACTGTTGTGTGTTTGTGTGCACACACAGCTTGCTATGCATGCAGTGCTGTGGGTGTATGCTGCCTTGTGCTGTCCTGGTGTACATCCCCTGATGTACTGCTGTGTTTGCTATGTGCTTTGTGGTGTTGTGCATCTGTTGTGTGTTCGATGTGTCTGTGTTGTTCTGTGATGGTGCACTTCTTGTATGTGTTGTGGTAGGTAGCCTATGCATTTTTCCTGACTGATGAGGTGGTGCACTACTGTTGTGTCTGTGCTCCCATTGTCTTCCCCCAGTTTGGCTGCACAGATGATGTGTGGTCTTGTTGTGGTTCTGTATGTGTTTCTGTTGTGAATTGTGTTTGCCATTTTTGTGTTGGTGCAGACGTTGGTACTGGCATCCCTGTTTGTGTGTGATGTTTGTGGATGCCCCCAGGGAGTGTGATTGTTTGTCTGTCTCTTGACTGGACATTATGTAGGCCCTTCTGTGTGTCTGGCATTGGGGTTGTCTGCTGCAGGTATGAGGGGGGTATGTTTGGGGAATACTACTTGTGTTTGACAGTCATTGAGTGTGCCAATGTGCCCTGTGTGTTGTGGTGCTGGCATACTCATGTGTACTTGCTGTTCACTGTTTGACTTGAGGACCTTCCTTTCATCCCTGTACCTATGCATGGGTTACCTTGCTGTCTCCCTGAGTTGTTGCACTGAGGTGACTGTTGTTTGACTTCACTCACTGTGCCAGCCATGTGTGCTTGGATGGGGTGTGGCTGTTGTTCTCAGTTCCTTGTCCTGCATGTGTATGTTCACGTGCTTGTTGGTTGTCTCCTTGCCCTCCCATTTGTGTGCACGTGATTTTGGCTTTCCTCTATGTTGTGCTCCATTGCTGGTGGCATGTAGTCTGTGTATGTGGCAGTGTGTAGGTGTGGGGTATGTCTGTGTGACTTGGCAGGGTGTGTGTCCAGTAGGCTGTATGTTCCTTGTGTGTGTGGATGTTAATTTTGTGCTTGTATTCAGCTTTCTTGCCATGTATGTGGTGTTGTGGTGTGTGTGTGTTGCCCTGGGCCTGTGCTTCTGTGCTGTGTGTTAATCTACGCCCAATGCTGCTGTGTCTGTCTCCCTAGGTGTTAGTTGTGTGCTGCTGGGTGTGGATTCAGCTTGCTTGGTGTTGGACATGGGGGTGCACGGGGGGGTATTGGCATGTTTATTGTTGTGGGCGGCGGAGCAGTGTGTGGTGGTGTAGCCCTGTGGTCTTTCTGGCCTGACCATTGCTGTACATGCATTCTGATTTGGGCGATCGATTTCCCACGTACTAACCGCTGCGGTGACGTCAGCAACACATTACATTATCATCGAGGTGGATTGGTGCCCTTGATGCAGGGTGTTAATTGGTACCAGATGAGACATGTGTGGGTACACTGATGGATGTGTTCCTGTCCACACCAGTGTGTCTGGTGTGGCCAGGTGCCCTGTGTCAGCCCGTGGAATTTGTGTTATGATTGTGTGTTATTTTGTGTTTTGACGTACCTGCGGCGGCGTCCGCGGCGGTCGATGTTTTGCTGGTGATGTATCACGTACAGCGCCGGGAGGACGTGTAGTGCTGGATCCATGGCGTTCGGCTCCGGGTGGTGGGGTCCGGGACTCTCGTTTCGCGCTCCGCTGTTGTGCTTCCACCGTGTCTGGAAGGGCGGTTTCTCCCCTGCGGTTCGACTGGTTGTTTGGTGCATCCTAATTTGTGGAGCGGACGGGACGTCATTCCGCACGGCGGTGAGTCTCCATTGGCTCCCACCGGCGCGGTGGCGGGCGCACTTTCATGGCGGTCGGCGTCGCACCGCGGAGGTCGGGAAATGGGCCATATTTGCCCATCATAATATGGCGGCCATGAGGACCGCTGCTGGCGGGCGGAAAAAGGCATTTTTCCGCACCGCCGGCACCGCGGTACTGACACAGACCGCCATCGTAATCGACCCCCTAGGTTCACTCATGATGAACCAAACCTTATAATTTTCTCTTATATCTCTATTGAAAATCTGTCCTCTCAATCGCCTTCCTTATAGAAATTCCTGTCACCTCAAACTGACACTCCTATGAATAACTGCCTAACTGTCAAATCAGAAACGTACTAACGAAAGGGAATACCATCCCAAACATCTAAAATGGCCCCCACGCTATCCAAGAGCAGTCCTTCATTAATTTCCACACAAAAAATGACAAGCTCCGCCCACCGGCACTCGTTATGACCCTTACTTCCATGATCGCATCTGGAGTTACGCGATCATCGCATGCCGAAATACACTCTTAAACCTCACGAGCCTCCGATCAAACAGTACTCGAACCACGCGCCTGAAAGTCCTCGCCTACTCCCCTTGAGCCTCGGCTCCGACAACACGCGACCTGCATGCCTGAATGAACTCGTCTACTCTCCACGAGCCTCCAGTCACCATGACAATATGCGAGCAGAGCACACTGCTCTGTTACCAACAGCCAATCTCAAACTTAAAATCAGGTAAGCGTCAAAGTGATTAAAATTTCCTATCTTTGCCTCTAAAAGTCATTTTTTAAAGGGAGTTTCATGTTAAAAGGTTCTCTCATTACCTTATATTAACGATACACTTTAAATAAAATGTATACATCTACGATTTTAGTAACAAAAGTTTCCTTTCCTCTCAATTCAAGTAAAAACCGAGGGGCAGATTTACAAGCCCCTTGCGCCTTCTTGCGCCGCCATTGCGTCACTTTTTTTGACGCAATGGCGGCGCAAAATATGCGGCCTATTTACAACGTGACGCATCTAGGGAGATGCGTCACGTTGTAAAGCCCTGCGTCACATTATACCTGCATCAGGTATAATGTATGCAGGGTGGGCGTTCCCACGGAGGAAGGCCTCGTAAAAGTGGTGCAGTGAAATCTACAAGATTTCACTGCGCCACTTTTAGGACGCTACTGCGTCAAAACCTTACGCCTGCTTGAAGCAGGCATAAGTAGTGATGCAGTGTAGTGGGAATAGGCCTCAACACGCATTGCTGGAGTTGCGTCGTGCTTGCGACACGACTCCAGCAATGCGTGACTTTCCGCCAACAGATGCGTCAGAATTTCTGACGCATCTGTCAATCCTTGCGCCATAGTGCGCCGTATTGTAAATACGGCGCATCTATGGTGGCGCAAGAGTTTCTGAGGGTGGCGCAGGGAAAGTGACGCATCTATACAGATGCGTCACTTTCTTGTAAATCTGCCCCCGAGTGTTATTACATATATTCAATCGTAAACTTCAACATCCACACTCCTATTTCCTCACATTAAACAACATTAATTGTAGAGCCGCTTTAAATACTTATCTGTTTCTGCAGCAGCAAAAAAGAAGGAAGAGATAGGAGTGTTCTACGGTTTTATGATGTTAGAATTCTAAGGATTTGTGTTCTAATTTGTTAAAGGAGCTGCTGTGTGGTGGCATTAAAGGAGAAATGCAATAATGTTAGCCTCCGGTCTTGCCATAAAATCATGGTGTGGGATATTCAATATTGGCATGTGCTTGTCTTTGACTTATAGAGACCTCTGATGTGTGGATAATATCCAGGGTATCCCAGACTTAGGGCCTTATTTATAGGGATTTAGTGTAGGGCAGCGCAGCAAGTCACCTTACTCGGTTGCCCTATGTCAAAGTGAAAGGGCAGGATTGCACCGTATTTATTCAATATCGTGCATTCCCCTGCACTGATGCCAATTTGGCAGCCTATCGCCAACGCAGGCCCACTTGCACCATGGTGCAAGGGTGCCTGTGTTGTCGGCAGGATTGTTTTTGTGCAGGAAGGGGTACCTTCATGCACAAAAACAATCCTGGGTGGCTTATACCTCTTTCTATGTGTGCTGCAGAATGCAGCACATATAGAAAGAGGCAGTAACAAGGAGAAATAAAGTAATTTCTCCTGGTTGCGTCTCCCCTGTGGAGGCGTAAGGTTTTGGCGCATCCCCAGGTTTACATGGTTTGTTAAATCTGGGGAAGCGTCAAAATCCATGGGTGTTGCATGATAACACCCACGCAATGCCCATGGAACGCCTCCCTAGCGCAGAGTAAGGCAACGCAATGAGTTGCGCTGCCTTGCCGTACTCCATATCTATGAGGCCATTCATAGCCACGCAAAGTGGCTTTGCATGACCTCATAAATATGATTTTGTAGTTTGCGCAGCCAGAGTGTCACAAAAAGTGATGCTACAGGTGCAAGGGGCTCATGAATATGCCCCTTAGTTCCTTATATGTATTGAATGAGGAGAGGAGCAAGATCCAGTGTTTTGAAGACAAGTGATAAGTTCCTGCGTTTAGAATGGTTCTTAGTCACTGTGTGTTTCCAGTCAATGTGAGTAAGTGCTGGGGAGATGTGCATTGTCATATACAACTTGGTGGGCCTGATTCACAAAGGTAACTTACGTTTTTGAATAATGTACACTTTTTTAGCAACTTCACAACTTTTTTGCTTATTCACAAAATCTAAGTGTATGCTACTACTAAAAAAAAAAAAAAACAGTAGGAAGTTGAGCACCAAACTGGCCATTCACTGGTACTGTAACACCCTCCCATAGAAAATAATGAAGGTAAGGAATGAAAATTATACCCCTTGGTAAAAAATAATAAATTCAATTAAACTATTAAGATTTCTTAAACATATAATTAAATATAATTTAATGTTAAAAACTAAAAACAGTGCATATTGATTATTTATGTTTCTACATGCGTAAATTCTGGCCAAGGTTGTATTTACGAACCAGGGGCTGTGTATTTGTTACCTAAGGATAGCTTTTGTGGCACATCTAATCAGAGCTTGGGTGCATAAAAAGGGCCAGAATTGGGACAATATGATTAACTAGTTCTGCCTCTGTGGTGATACTGGGTAAAGACATTTACTCACTCACACCATGATCCTAATTACACATTAATGAGTTCTGTTCGAAGGTTGCACCTCAATGCTACAGCAAGATGAAGACATTACATTGCTTACGTACTTGAATACACATTAAAGGGTTATGTTAAAATACCCACCTACATCGCACTGCTAGATGATGATGTTAACTTGCTCATGGACCTATTACACATTAATGAGTTATGTTAAAAAGTCCATTCTTCGTCAGCTTGCTCATGAACCTCATTACACAATAATGTTTCAAATGGGCATGGGTGCTTATCAAGTATTACATCATAAGCACGTATTGACAAGTCTTTCAGCAAAAATGGCTGCACCCGACATCAAATTAAGGGGCAGATTCAGACTTTTGCCAGTTTAATTTTTGGTCTTTGATGTGCAGATGTAGGCAGCTGCCAAGTTTTTCAGCTCCATGTGTGACCAGCTAGTCCATGGTTTATGCATTTTTCAGGCTTTTTTAGTCCTGGTTTTGTAATGGGATAAACAAGACTACAAGTTCCTGAATGGAAAGGAAAAATCTGGACTGGAGCAGTTAGTCATGCTTTGGCTGGATGTACTTCCTCGACCATACCGGTGGTAGAAATCCTCTGCTATGGTAGTGAAGCATCATACCTCAAAATGGTTGTCTCACCATGAGAAGATCCAGCTTAAAGGATTTGCAGAGGGCGAAGGGACGTAGTTGTTGCTGGATGAGAATTTCGGGCTTCCCAAACTCTGACTCAAACATTAAAAAAAAAACAATCAATAGAGAATTGTATCAAACAATCAAGAATTGGTGCCCGTCATTTTCCTTCCTTTGTAATGTATTGTGGATTCATGCATCATCACTTCTTCACTGCCTACCCAGTGCCCTCTGCAGTATATTGCTCACACACACACACGTACAAATAATTGTGTGGCAATGTGCATGCTCCAGTGAGAAGAGCCAGGTATGGCCTCTTCCTAATTTCATGTGCTACTTGGCTTTCTGGTTAATGTAGGTCCAGATTTCCTCATTTTTCATGCAATGCAGTGCAGCATCTAAATTTGCTGTAAACTGTTGTGCAAGGGGGAAAACACAGCAGAGTCACATCTTCCAAGATTGGCCTGCTGCTGCTGTCGTCCCCTGAGCTGGAACACAACAAAGCCTGCCTTGTGTGCAACACACTGCTTTGCACCATGGTGCAGAGGTGAGTGTGCACTGTCTGTCATAAGATTTCTATAGAAACATACCCTTACAGTACAAATTATTATGCATAGATAAACTCAAATTAAGTTCACTCATTAGATGAATACTGCATAGAACACATGCAATATGCCAATTTTCTGAGAAATAAACACGTTTGCCCTTGTTTTGTCTGTTTCGAGTAGGCGGTAACTTTAGACACGATGCCCTGTTTGGTTATCTTTGTAGTTTGCATTTAGTGTCAAAACCTATGGGTATTTGCGCTGACCCCCCCAGAAAGGAACCCTGGACGCAAAGGGATGCAACACAACCCAAAACATTTTTTCCCCGAGTAAAAGGAATCTTTCCGGTGAAAAACATCTTTTGTGCTTGTCAATAAATTACATTTGTTGCTTTGCAACGCTTTGTGTCACTGTGTGCTGCTTTGCATTCACGTTCAATATTTCAAAAGCTAAGTATCGCTGTACCTCTGAAAGGGATATAATTCCTCGGTGGAGGCCACCAAACACTGAATTGCCCAAAGTGTTTTTCTTTAATTTCCAAATCACATATGGAGCCTTTTCTTGTGGGCCCCAAGCATCCACCATTGGTATGGCTGCTTGACTATGTGATGGGCAGCTCGAGTCGGCTATTTATTTTATGTTCAACAATCTGAACTTTTCAGTGACACCAGAGCTCAGCCTGTTGGAAACCCATTTCTAAGAAGGTGACCTGTTATCGGCGCCATAAAACACTATCTACACCCATTATTCATGATTTGAAATTCAAACCTTCCAATCAGACCTTGGATGGGCAATCACTCTGCATGACAGCTTTTTATTGGATGCACCTTTCTCTTTGTGAACCTAATATATAGGTCACCCATGGCATATTTAAAGCTAGTAATTGGATTTAGGGTAAACCAACACTCATAAGATGTGCCTAAGGCCACCTGTGGTTTCCTGCCCTACTGTGCATAGCATACTAAGGCTTTATAGCTAGGCGTCTGCTGTATACATGCACATACACGTCAATAAAAAAACATTTATTTTTTATGAGTGTTGAGTATTGTTACATATAGATTTTGAAAATGAATATTCATTAAAGTATATTATCTCTGCTGTATGTACATTATGAGCCGCAGTTATGGTTAAGTGCCTCGTGTTGAATTGTACAATATATGTAGCGCTTCATAGCTCTGGTGGGATTGTGAGGTGCTCCAGTGCATATGGTTCCTGGGTGCCCTTTCGGAGTTGCATAATGCAAAGGGGTTGTTTATAGTTATGCCAATGTGGGAGGTGCTAGGTAGGGCCAGCGAGATCCAGTAGCCTAGTAAGGATGCCATGGGCCCTGGTGCAAGCAAGGAAATGACTTTGACTGTTGTTGGGGTAGTAAAAACTAGTCAGTTGTCCCTCATGGCTCTGGCCCAAATGCCACTGAACCTGATGCATAAACGGAAGCTATGCCCCTGGTGAGATGGGAAGAAGTGCTCTAAGCATGGCGCGATGAACATAGCTGCACAGAAGCATGAGGCGTTCCGGAATAGTGTGAAAATAGATGCAGACACCTAACCTGCTATATAGGCTCAGTAAATGCAGTCAGGCCCACACCGAGTATTGAGGCCACAGACCCCACAAAACAAGTAGATGTATTCTGTAACAGTGCAAACATTGTCTTCGGTTAAAAGTGCCTCGATGATGGAGTGAGAAGCAAAGAAAAGTTAATAGGGTAAGTTCCCTTAGGGTCGACCAGGGCCGGACGGGCCGTAGCCGGCACCGGGCATTTCCCCGGTGGGCCGGAGGGGTGGGGGCCAGTTTTGTGACCGCGGGGGCCGGTTTTGCAGCAATGCTGCAAAATTAGCCCCCTTTAACAAAAGCGGGAAGAGATGCTTCTTGCTAGCATCTCCGCCCACCCCTCTCCCAGGGCCGGTCCAGCAGCAGTCTGCCTGGGCTAGTTGCTGTTTCTAGTCCGGCCCTGGGGTCAACAGGCCTCACAGGGACAGACGTGTACTTTAAATTAGAGACTTTTCGCAGCAGACCCAATGCCAGAGAGACCCTGCCAGCGGGCAACTCTGTGCTTAGGGAACATGAAGAGAAAGAAAGGGTTACAACAGGATACAAACATTCCATGCACAGAGCAGCAACATGTCTAGGGACTTAGAACAACAACCGTCTCGGGAATGTCAGGACACGAGGCTTGAGTCTGAGGCTGGCCAAGGATAATCCACAGGTAAGTTGGAGAGACGTGTGGACGCAATTTCAATATAGTTCAATCATTCATGTGTAGGGAAGTGGAAAATTATATAGTATGACTGGGTAGCCATACCATGTAATATTATATAATATGTAGTATAATACCTTAAAGATAGTCCTTGAATTCACACTAATAAATCCTTAACTAGAGGAACATGTGTAAAGCATTTTAGAGAACCAACATGAACGATAAGTAACTGACACGACTCGAGAGAAATCCGACACCAATTTATAAAAATAGAGTGTATTTTTCATCTTAATTTAGACACCAAAATGAATGGAATAGCATACATATAACCACAGTTAAAGATTTTTAAAGCAATATTATATCAGTGCAGTAAAATACATAGACAAGATAGCATAGCAGGCAATGGCAAAAACCACTGGTGACAATCGGTAACTTGCAGGTAGAGTTACGTGGAACACATAAAGGGTTAAGGTCATGCGGGCTCCAGGACCAGGCCACAACAGTCAGATTAATTTTACCTAGCCCGTGGAGTCCAGGCGTAGAGTTGTCCTGGCTGTCCTTGGTGCTGAACGGGAGCCGCGTTGGTGCTGATTTTACCGCTTACACGGTGCTGCAAGAAACAGATACACAGCTGTTGACGTCGGATAATGGTTGCATGGTGTTCTCTGTAGATGCAGCATCGAGTGTGTGGGTCGGTTACTGGACTGGTGACCAACAAGCCTTGGCAGCGGTAAGCACAGCAAAAAAGTACTGGAACTTGACTGGGTCCGGGGGAGTGACATAGCCGCCTGAAACTTCAGGGTAGGCGAGACTACAACTCCCACAATGCACTTGACCACCTGGATTTGAGCGATCCCATAAAGGGCCCAATGGGCAGCAATTCTTTGGATCCAGCGAATGTTTTTACCCTTCAGTTTGCAGAGGACTAGTGCCACTATTCCTGGGGAGACTTAGGGGCCGATTCCGATCTCGGCCGGTAGTGCTCCGAATCGGATTCGGATTCACCGGATCCGATTCGGAGCCCTGTTTCCCGACCGAATCGTACGCGGGTCCGGCCGAGCGAGTACGATGCAAGCACCCGCGAAATCGCCGACCGACTCGAACGCGGCTTCAACACGCTCCGACCGACTCGCATGGACACGACTCGCACCGCGCTATGGAGACGTTTCCCGGCCGGGTAAGTACGATGCGCGCCGCGAGCAGTCCGATCGACTGGCGCCGTCCGGCTCGAAAAAGCTGTCAGAGCTGGACTTTGGGGGTCCGCGTCGGACCCCCCTGTACGCGTAGGCACGCGAGTCGCACACAGGGGGGACCCATGGGTCCCCCTACCTGTGCATGTACGCCGCGATGCGCATGGACGCGTACACGCTGTAGGGCGCCCTTGTCCACCTGGCACCCATTGAGTCAATGGGAGCCCGCGTACGCGTTGTACGACAGGCTCCCATTGACTTCAGTGGGAGTCCGACCGACTCGAGTCCGTTAGCATGCGTGCGCATCGTACTCGTTCGGTCGGACTGCTAGGGTCCGATTCGGTCGGAATTCTCTCCGGGTCCGGCTCGGTCGGGGAGATTTCCGGCCGGAATCGGAATCGGCCCCTTAGAGTGCTTCTGGCTTCCACAGGAGCCACTCTCTTTGGGAGTGCTGAGTTTTTGCCAAGGACGAGGGTCATTCACACAATTCCAAGTCTGTTGCCATAGGGACTGAGTATCCTTCTTTTGCTTTAGTGCTGTGGGCAAAGTCCTGTTGGCAGCGACACTGGTCTCCTTCTGGTCATTCATTGAATTAAGTTGTTCAGATCTGAGGATCGGGAGCAGGGTGGTTCCCTTAAATCCTGGATTATGGGGAGTTAGGGGTGTGGGAGCTAGTAGCCAAAGGGCAAGTAGCCCCTGCAGCTAATCCGCCCCTGAGGTGACCACATCCGGGGATGTAGGCCACCTTTTCTTCCCAGAAACCTCTATTTCTGTCCTCCTAAAGAAGGCAGAATTCTATTTTAGGTGTACAGATCAGGCTGCCCACCCTGGAGGTGTGGCCAGCCTTCCTGGGAGTGTACACCTCCTGCATACCTTATGCATACCTAATTTCCTCCTTACCCGTGTGCAAGTGCACCTGGGGCAAAGGGAGGGCTGTGTCAACCTCAGGGGGTCAGCCCAGATTCATATCAGAGGCGGTGCAGCCTTTGAAGCTCACTGCCTTGATGCGCCAATTCACTAGCCTGCTTGGGAGGAGGGAGGTGTAATTTCCTTTCTGCCCAAGCCTTTGCTCTTGACTCCTGGGAGTGATCACATGCATGGCAGGAGGTAAGAATCTTGTCTTGGTGGCAGCAGGCACGGGAAAGCGTGGGTTGGTCAGACAGAACACAGTGAAGCTGGGGCAACCAGGTGGGCAACTTGTTAGGTAATACCTGGTTGCATGCCATGTCACTCAGGGCACAAGATTTGTGTCAGGGGTGAGAAGGGACGTTTGATGCCAAACATGACATATTTTAGTGGCACCATAATTGAGCTGCCAATCTCAAGAATGCCTGGTTGGCAGCCCATGTTATCTTTTTTTTTTATAAACTTTATTTTCATGGTCAGTCAAACAGTGCAGCTTTACACATTTGATACGCCCACAATAATGATGACAAAATATACAGTAAGTTTGTACATTAATATGCAACAACGTACCACCTTGAGTGACATTGAATTTGCAGTTCTAATCTCTTACACACTTAACATAGGAATAGTACACCATATTCACCGGAAGGAAGGGTTCTACGGCCAAAGGTCTGGCAGCTGGTATATATACATATGTATAGGCCGTTCTCCACCCGCCGAAGGGGTCAGATGAATCTCATCTCCTCAATGTCGAAACGTGCCTGAGAGCCGGGCAGTGTTTGCATTCAGTCCTCTGATTGTGTGGAGAGAAGGTATTGTACTAGAGGGTCCCAGAATTCTCGTGGTCTAGAGGATTGGGGTAAGATCTTCTGCATAAGTGTCCAAGTGAGTTTTAGAGTATGACATATCCTTGACCCAGTCTGTGTGTTTCAGTGTCAGCATACTGCCCCATTTCAATGCTATTCTTCTCTTTGCCAGTAGTAGTGCTACCGCCAGTAGCTTACGTCTACGCGCCAATTTTATCTTGCAGATTCCCAGGAGGCAAATAAGGGGTGCATTTGGGATATGCTCACCTAGCATATGTGTGAGAGTGTCTGTAACATCACGCCAGTAAGGCTGGAGTTTTGTACATGCCCCCGCCATGTGTAGGAAGTCTGCATTGAATGCCTGACATCTGTGACATCGGTCATCGGCCCGCAGCCCATATGCATGCAACTGCTTAGGTGTATAGTATACCTGATGTATGAATTTAAAATGTATGATTTTCAGGTTGCAGTTCGACGTGAGCAGTTGAAGTTGTATATCTGTAGGAATTGCTATGCCCAGGGTAGCCTCCCATCTAGCTAGAGGTTTGTTCGCTGCGCGGAACTGTTCACGCTGTGACGCAGTGTATAGCTTAGTGACTAGGCGTTGTCCCGTGGCAGATGTCAGAAGCGTCTGCAGTGCATTGAGAGTTGGTGGTTCAATCGGGAAGGAAGGGTACAAAGCTTTAATCGCCAGACGTAAACGCAGATATGCGAAAACCTTTAAGGGAGTCTGAAAAGCGCTTAGAGCTGTGGCGCCCTGCGGTATGTATTCCTTGTCAGGGAAGAGATCTCCCATGGTACGGAGTCCCATCTCTTGTAGTTCTTGTGTCAATTTCTGCTCTTGTGTCACCGTAAGTTGTGGATGATGCCGAAGAGGAAGTGCTAGTGCATATGTTGGGAGTTTTTGCGCACGTTTCGCTAGTGTGTGCCAGGCTCTCGGAGTACATATTGCTGGGTGTATCTCCGTGGTAGGGGTGTGCTGTCTGGTAGAAGATATAAGTGAGAGGAGTGGGGTGGGGAGCATGCTCTTGTGTTCCACCGCGACATGGGGTATGTGGCCATGCGGCTGTATCCAGTAGTGTGCATGTTGCGCCTGTGCGCAATAATAATATAGTTGCAGGTCAGGGGCGCCAAAGCCGCCTTGGCTGTAGGGCCTCGTCAGCTCTCTCCATCCCACCCTCGCATGCTTTCCCGCCCACGTCAAGCGAAGTTGCGCCGTACGTAGTCTGGCAAACAGAACATGTGGTAACCAAATTGGTATATTCATGAATAAATATAAAAACCGAGGCAGCACTACCATCTTTTGCAGAGCGACTCAATCTGCAAGAGATAGGGGTAGGCGGATCCATCTGGATACTTGGTCTTCTAATTTAGTGACTGCTTTGCCATAGTTTTCCTGTATCACAGTGTCTATGTCACGGTGAATCCAAACACCTAGGTATTTAACTGGCTCCGTCCGCCATTGGAGTGGGTAATCAAGGGATGGTTTGGTCGTTGCAGGAGTGAGCGGGATAAGCACCGACTTGTCCCAGTTAATACACAGCCCCGAGAAATATGCAAACTTAATATATTCTCGAATGAGCTCATTTAGATGGGTGTCCTGGTATCTAGTGTATAGTACCATGTTGTCTGCATAGAGTGCTATACTAACTGGGCGTAACTGGAACTGCAGCGCTGACTCGGCGTGCCTCTGGCGTATCTTGCAGGCCAATTGTTCCAGTGCCAGTGTGAAAAGTAAGGGCGATAAAGGTCATCCCTGTCTCGTTTCTCTATAGATGTTAAAGGGAGCGGATGTAATGCCATTGATTCTCAGCCTTGCGCAGGGTGCGTTATATAATAGTGCTATCCATTTTAGATAGGGTTCCGGGAACCCCATTTGTCGAAGAACAAAGAACAAATACGGCCATTCTACAGAATCAAACGCTTTTGCAGAGTCTAATAAGGCCGCAGTAGCCGGTAGGTCTGGATTTAGGTGATGGAACATGGCGAATATGGTTCGTAAGTTTTGCGTGGTGGAGCGGGACGGGATAAATCCTGCCTGGTCTGGCAGGACCAACTTCTGTAGCAAAGGTTGTAGTCGGAGGGCTATAATTTTGGCAAGAATCTTTGCGTCTGTGGTGATGAGGGACAGGGGACGATAGGACTCACAGTAGGTTGGGTCCTCGTATAGACGGGGGCAGCACACCATCCTCATATGCCTCCTCATACATGGTGGCTAAGTGTGGGAGTAGGATATCTTTGTATTCCTTATAAAACTCGGCAGGGAGACCATCTATGCCGGGTGCCTTATTGTTAGGGAGGGAGTTAATGGCTTGGCGGAACTTGTCCTCAGTGATATGATGACTGAAATATTCGCGATGGGAATCAGATAACCATGCCAGTGCAATATCGTCAAAATACCGAGTCAGTTCAGTAGGATCAGGTGTAGTGCCTGCTGTATATAGCCTGGTATAATAATCCTGGAAACACTGCGAGATCGAGGGGGTGTCGTATCGGGCCGTGGCCTGGGAGTCCATGATCTTAGTTATGTATGACGCCGTGGCCGTGGGGCGAATCTTGCTAGATAGCACACGCCCGGGCCTGCCACCCTCCCCATATGCTCGTGCCGTGTATTTCTTCGAGATGTATTTAAGTTCGCTGTCTGCAAACTCATGATATGTATCTATTTTGCCTCTAATGTCAGCCAGGACCTTGGGGTCTAAAGTGGTAGCATAAGTAGACTCCAACTGTTTAATGTCCGCCTCTACCATGGAAAGTTGTCTACGAATATCTCTAAGAATACCAGCATGTTTACCGATACAGAATCCGCGGATGATCACCTTAAATGCCTCCCATAGAACCTTGGCGCTCTCCACGGTACCCACATTGTGTTCAAAGAATTCAGTGATGGCTTGCCGCAGCTCGGAATTAAAGATCTGGTCTTGCAGTGTACTTGGTTGAAGGCGCCATGCATATTGCCTCGGCGTATGCAAGGGGATGGTGAGTTCTAGTCGGACTGGTGCGTGATCAGAGAGGGTTTTGGGTAAATGTGTAATGCCAGTAGTCCAGGCGTTTACGTCTGCAGTGGCGATCCAGAAATCAATCCTGGACCATGTATTATGGGTAGTGGATGTGCATGTACCCTCCCGGCGGTGGGGGTGTCGTACTCTCCAGATATCTAACATGGCATAATCTTCCATCCCATTCCGAAGCGATTGAGCCGAATTCTTCCCATATCTGTCATTCCCAGTGGATCTATCCACCAGCGGGTCCAAGCACGTATTAAAATCACCGCCCCAAATTATTGCAGAGGGTGAGAGCGAGCGTAGTTTGTTCCATATGTCTATGAAAAAAGCGGGATGATCAAAGTTAGGGCCATATACTGTAACAATAGTTATAACCGTGCCGCCAATGTCACCCTGTACAATAACATATCTACCATGGGCATCTGCGTGTGAGTAGAGCATTGTGAACGGTGTGCCACGTCTGACTAGAAAGAGCACCCCTCTGGCGTAAGAGGGGTAGGAGGAAGCTAATCTGTAGGAGGCCCATCTACCCCCAATCCTGCACTCAGAGTCGTGGGTAAGGTGAGTTTCTTGAAGGCAGGCCACATCTACTGCATGTCTGTCTAAATATGCAAAGACTTTCCTAACCTTCCGGGGATTGTTCAGTCCCCGTATATTCCATGTCAAGAGTGTCAATTTTCTAGTGTTGTTATCGCCTATAACCATTTTCGGTGTGAATGACGGGATCTGCAGGGCAGCAAATCGTGCGTGTACAAGTCATGTGGTATACAACAGTTGCTTTATCTGAACAGACCATTTTTCTGAACTTGCCCATTTCCCCCCCCACCCACATCACCATCCCAATCATGACGAGGACATACCCATGAAACAGCGAACAATAACCCCCTCCCACATCCATACCCTTACTCAAGAACAAGAAAAAATGTGATATACACACGGGGGCGATGGCTGCCAGCCGAATCCCGGGCCAAACCATGACCACGGGTGGACGTCTAGCCCATCCACTAAGATTACAAATACAATTTAACGTCGAATTGACCATAGAGGGCAGAAAGGGGTGTGAAGCCCCGCAACAGTATATAATTCCAACTTTAAAGCAACATTCCACGTACTGTGAACAAGCATCATTTATCTTGCATACGTACAGTGGTTATAAGTCACCCATTACTAAACACAGTACTTATCTGAGGTCGGCAACAGTGTCCCAAGGGGCTTCATATAGTGCTACTCTACATAGAACCTACAGCCATGGATGGAAGGCCTGTGTCATTCAACGTCCGAGGTGCCACCCTGCTCATCCTGTGCACCTCTAGGAGATTTCTGACGCAGAGGTTGAGTGATTTTTGAGCGAAGGAATTTAGTCACATCTTTCGGGTCATTGAAGATTCTGCTCCTGCCGTCGTCCGTCACCCGCAGCCTAGCTGGGTAGAGCATCGCATAGGGGATGTTACTTTCACGGAGTTTCTTTTTACCTCCACAAATTTCTTCCGCGCCTCTTGTACCTGTGAGGTGAAATCTGGATATATGGATATGTCCATCCCTTCATGGTTGAGTCGACCCAGCTCACGAGCCTTTCGGAGTGCCGCGTCGCGATCTCGATAGTTTAGGAGTCATGCAATTATCGGTCGAGGTCTCGCACCGGGTGCAGGCTGAGGCGCAAGTGATCTGTGAGCCCTTTCTACAATGACCACCTCCAAGAAGGTGTCCCTGCCGAGGAGCGCAATCAGCAACGACTCAATGTAGCGCTCCATATTGCCCGCGTTGGTCGATTCTGCCACTTCCATAAAGCGTAGGTTGTTCCGGCGGGAGCGCGCCTCGAGGTCCTCTGTCTTTGCCAGCATGGCGGTCATGGCTTTATCCAGTTTCTCTTGTTTCGCTTCTATCTGGCGTTGTGCATCCTCAGAGTCAGATATGCGACGCTCTGCCATATCTATCCTCTCTGTATGCCTGTCCAAGCGTTCCGACATACGGTCCACTCGATATGTCAGGGAGTCAATTTTACCATCAATATTGGACAGTGTGGACTGGATTGTTGTGAACATAGAGTGAAAATCAACAGATGTGTCTGTGCACAGCGCTGAAGTGTTCGCCTGACAGCCCGGTGGGTCGTCCGAGGTATGCTCCATAGCTTTTTTTGATTGTTCAAAGTGCAATTTAGGTTGATTTCTGTCCGGCATCCCCATGATGAGAACCACAGCGTGAGGCCAGAGGCGTCTACCGGAACCTTCAACTCAGGGCCCAGCGAACACCACCAGCGAGCAGCCGACGATCATAAGACGAGAATCAATGAGCGGGCTGTGTATCCAGCTTGTATAAACCAGGTAGGCAGTGGTGCTTACCGTTAGGGCCCCACCGCCGAGGGATATCTTACTCTACCAGGCATCCAAGGAAGACAAAAGGGGCGAAGGAATTAAACCTGATGTCGTGTCCAGGGGGAGGTCGTAGCGCCCACCAGGCAGACCACACTGTCGCAGTATTTCCTACCTGGGCTCACGAGAGGTACCCCCAACACACCGGATACTGGAAGGTGGCGAAGATGGCACCAATGACCTGGAAAGTCCCCCAGCGAGGCCACACAGGAGTCAGCCCCAGGGATCAACGGGTTCCTGAGCCGGGCAATAGCACACGGGGACACAGCAGCCCGCGGGGATACACACTCCACGCTCCCTCAAATCCTCCGTGAAGGCGGGGGGACCGCCGCGCCAAGCAGGGCAGAGGAGGCGGTCACAGCAGGGGGGTGCCGGGACCACGTCAACCCCAGCAATGCCACACAGAATGATGCGAGCGGGGAGAGGATACACTATCCCCCCATCCAGGATTAGTCCACCGTTTATGTGGGCGGGGGGTGAAGGCAGCAAAGCCCCCAGTGAGGCGCGCGCATCAGCCGCCAGTCAATCCAGCCCAGCGCGGCCCAGCGGCACCCCGGCAGGCGGGCCCAGGACGGTGATTGTTACCGCAGGCCTAGGCCGTGCCCACTTCAGCGGCGCCAGACCCACGGCCAGACACCCCCAACGCCGATCCCACCAGACCAATCCAGGCAAAGGCAGTCAATGCGGTGTTAGAGCCGGCCGCGCCGCAGGGAGAGTAGGTTCGGTGGTGTAGGCCCAGCCAGTTGCGGTCCGCCGATGCGGGGAACACGGGTGAAGACAGCAGAGTCCCCTGCAAGGCACCCACGCCAGCTGCCAGACAGCCCAGCTCGGCGCGGAATCGCGGTGCCCCGGCAGGCAGGCCGCGGGCGCTGGACCTCCCCGCAGTCCCGGCCATGCTCACCTCCACACCGCCGGGACCACGGTCAGTCTTTTCAGGCGATTATCCCGGTAAGCAGCAGTCCAAGCCGAGTCAGGCTACGCAGACGCGAGGTGCGGCCGCACTAACCGCGCCGCAGGGGAAGCAGGCCCAGAGGAACAGGTACCGGCGCTCGATTAGACGCCGCCTCCGCGGCGCCTCCCCGGCCACGTAGGCCCCAGCGTGGTGCGGACCCTGCCGTGATCTTTCCTCCACGGGGGCTGACGCTCACCAGCCGAGAACAGGTCTGCAGGTCGGCATTTCCCTCCGGACCAGCAATTTGGTAAAGTTGGTGTATTTGTGTGGTCAAATGACCAGGATAGTAGCAGGATAGGGCTTACGACCGGAGGAGCACGCTCAACCTGCGGCCATCTCCAGGCGTGGCTAGCTCCGCCCCCCGGCAGCCCATGTTATCTTATGGACCTCTAACACTTATAGTAGTTTCCAATGGGGAATGCCACTATAGTGGCATATAGGCTTATATGTCCACACCTTTATTTTAATGCACCCCCCTGGGCTAAGGAGGCCTACCTTAGGGGTGGCTGACATGTATTATAGGCCGTGGATTTGATTGTGCCACACATGGTGAGGGCATAGTCGAATTCGAGCAGTTTGCTGTGCTCCTGCAGGCTGCAATGGCAGGCCTGCTGTCAGTAGTTTGCTTGGGTCACCCAGGGTGGCACAAAACTGTGTTGGAGGCCTGGGGACCCCTTTACCACCTATGGCCTGGGTACCCCTGGGAGCATATACCAGAGAATTATAAGGAGGTAAAGTCTTTGCCAATTGGAGTTATTGATTCATACATGACAGTTTTGGGGCAAGAGCGCACTGTCAGAGTTGACAACCAGCATTTAGTAGTCCAAATGGGGGCAAAAAGTGGGAGGCATCTGCCAAGAGACCGTTTTCTTCCACAATTGAATAGTGCACAACATTGTTTTATGTGTGTACCAATGAACTGGTTATACTATGACTCTTTCAAGTGTAGCGGAAATGACTGTAGGTTCCTGGCTCACACGTAGAAAAGGGTGAAGTTGAGGCATTTTCACATTAAATTAACTTAGGGAAAATGAGGATTTGAGCCTACAGTTTGGCCTCATAACTAAATGCATAACCCGTAAAGGGTTGGACGGTATTCAGTCACAATGAAGCTTAGGGGCCGCGGACAACACAAAGGCAGCTCATTCCCATTTCTGTAGGAAGGCAAAAAACCTTCTCCTGTTTACTGTATGCACAAGCAGATGGAACAGAATGGGAGAAACCTAGTAGGCACACGGCCACCCCAAGGTGTGAGTAGGGGGGTTCAGCTATACAGCCCATCAAAACATGTATTCTAAATGTCAAAGCATTATAGAAAAATAGAACAAAGTTGTAGGACACATATATTGACTGTTCATATAATACTATTTAGTTACTTTTTCAGCCTTTCCTAACATGAATAAAGTGGCATATGTCTGAAGCCTGAAAGATCTTTGTGATATGAGGGATAGATTAGCTGCCTCGAGTCTGAACATGCATATTCTCTGTAACAGGAAGCCTAGATTTATTGTGAAAGGCTTTCATCCTCCAGACGAAAAGGATCCAATGCATATTAAGAGAATGTTGTAACGGAAATATATAAGCATGTAGAGAGGGTGCACAGACAGAATATCAAGTTGTGATTATCAAACTACCATAATATCGAGTTGCAAATATTGTGATACAAGAATATCGACTGCAAGTATATCGTGGTCCAGAATATAGACAGTAAGGTAAGAAATATCGTTTTTTTTAATATCGAAGTCAGTAATATCGTTTGTAAAAATATTGTTGTTTATAATATCGATTTTTATATTAGTGTGATGTATTTTAGTAGGTATTTTAAAAGTATGTGATCTAATTTTTTTGTATAAGTATTGCTTTTTTTTAATGTATGTGTAAAATTTTTAGAAGTGAATAATTTTATGTTATTTAAATTTTGCGTTTTTTAGTTCTGTAGCGGGTTGTAGGTTTATAGGGGAATAGGGTGGGAAGTAATTTAATTATAATAAGGTAATTAATAATTTTTATTTATTAGTATTTATAAATATTTTTTTATTAATTAATTATTAATTGGTTATTAATGTTTATTAATTAATTCATTGATAATTATTTTAATTGTGTTATTTTTTTAGGAGCGGGTTGTGGGTTTATAGGGGAATAGGGTGGGAAGTGATTTAATCATAATAAGGTAATTAATAATTTTTATTTATTCGTATTTATAATTAATCTTTTATTATTTAATTATTAATTGGTTATTCATTTTTATTAATTAATTGACAATTATGTAAATTGTGTTAATTTTTTAGGAGCGGGTTGTGGGTTTATAGGGGAATAGGGTGGGAAGTAATTTCATTTTAATAAAGTAATTAATTTTGTTTTATTTATTAGTATTTATTTAATTTTTATTTTATAGTGTTTGTGGTAGTTCATTTATTATTAATTAATTAATAATGTTTTGATAATTATTATTAATTAATTGTTAATTATGTTAATTGTGTCAATTATGTAGGAGTTGTTTGTGGGTTTATAGGGGAATAGGGTGTGAAGTAATTTATTTCAAATTAATTAATAATTAATTGTTGATTAATGGTAAATAATTAATTAAAAATTAAATATGGAAATTGTGTAAATAATTAGAGATGTGAGTTGTGGGGTTTATAGTAGTAAAGGGTGGGAACTAAATTAATTTCAATTAATTAATAAGTTGTTGTTAATTGATAATAATTTAATAATGTTAAATTAGTTTTGGAAATTGTGTAATTATTTTTATGTGTGTGTTGTCGGGTTTGTTGGGGTAGAGGGTGGAAATTATTTAAAGTTTTATTAATTAATAAATATTTGCTAATTATTATTGATTTATTAATTGATAAACTTTTATGGTAAATGTTTATTTTTATTTTGTGAGGGGAGTTCGAATTTATAGGGGTAATGTTTGGTGAGTAAATTAATTTTTATATGTTTAAAATTGAATTTTAATTAATAATTGTTTATTTGATAATTAATTATATTAATTATGGAGGTACGCTTTTATAGAAATTTAGATGTGTGTTATGAAAGGTGTAGGGTTATAGGGTAGGAAATAAAAAGTATTGTTTGCGTGTAATTAATGTATTTGATTATAATTAATTTATATTAAATATAGTTATTTGTTTGTAAAATGTTTTTTAATTTTTTATAATTAATGTTTGTAGTTAATTTTTAGTATTTTTTAACATTATAATATGTTTCTATCTTTTGTAATTTGTTATAGTTTTATATATTTTTTATTTTTGTGTTATTGACAATTTTTGTATTGTAGTTGATATTTTGTTTCTTTTTTATGTAGAATTTTTATTGTTTTGGAAATATGAATTTTAACCCTCTGCTATCCAACATTTTCCCTACTGTTACACTCTCTGGAGTGGGAATAGTAATTTTTACTCTTCGCTATCCAACACTTTCCCTACTGTTGCACTCTCTGGAGTGGGAATAGTAATTTGAACCCCTCCGCTATCCAACACTTTCATTACTGTTGCACTCTCTGGAGTGGGAATAGTAATTGTTACCCTTCGCTATCCAACACTTTCCCTACTGTTGCACTCATTGCGGAATATGTGAATACCATCATACATAACGCTCAGAATAGTTCTAAGACCCTGTTTAAAGCAGTTAAAAATTTGTCAGGTGCAGATAATCTACCTGCCCCCCTATACTTACTGAAGCACAATGTGAGGATTTGGCCGAGTTTTTTCTCGGAAAAGTGGAAAAAATGTATTCTAATTTTAACGCTAAGCAGGATAATACTATACCTCCACTTACGAAAACTCTTACAATATCTAGTACAGCTGAGCAGCTGGATGCTCAGCTTGATGAAGCTAGTACTAAACTTGAGAACTGGGCATTATTGGATATTATTTCCTTTAAGCAAAATTTAAACAGCCTTAAATCAGGATCACCCCAACGCTATCCAACACTTTCCCTACTGTTGCACTCTCTGGAGTGGGAATAGTAATTTTTACCCCTACGCTATCCAACACTTTCCCTACTGTTGCACTCTCTCGAGTGGGAATAGTCATTTTTACCATTCGCTATCCAACACTTTCCCTACTGTTGCACTCACTGGAGTGGGAATAGTAATTTTTATCCCAACACTATCCAACACTTTCCCTACTGTTGCACTCACTGGAGTGGGAATAGTAATCTTTACTCCTCCGCTATCCAACACTTTCCCTACTGTTGCACTCACTGGAGTGGGAATAGTAATTTTTACCCCTCCGCAATTCAAAACTTTCCCTACTGTTGCACTCACTGGAGTGGGAATAGTAATTTTTTCCCCTCCGCTATCCAACACTTTCCGTACTGTTGCACTCACTGGAGTGGGAATAGTAATTTTTTCCCTTCCGCTATCCAACACTTTCTCTACTGTTGCACTCACTGGAGTGGGAATAGTAATTTTTACCTCTACGCTATCCAACAATTTTCCTACTGTTGCACTCAATGGAGTGCAAAATGTAAGTTTAAAAATGTATCAATATTTTAACAATTTATTTTATAGTATAATGTTTTTATTATTAGATTTTGTGTTATAGGTGTATGTATATATATATATATATATATATATTTAATAGTTAATTTTTATATATTTATAATATTTTTTAAAAACTTAAAGTCATTAGTTTATTAATTGTTTTAAAGTAAATAATCATTTATATCTTAAATTTTATATATGTATGTTTAAAGTTTTTTCAATTAAATGTGTTTATTATATGTTTTTTAAATGTATATTACATCTAAGTAATTTTTTTAAAGTTAATGTTATTAATTAATTTATTTAACTTTTTTTTTATATATAAAACAAAACGATATTTTTTACTTGGATATTTTTTACATCTATATTATTTTTTCGATATTTTAGTAATTTACATTATAAGGATAGGATGTTGATATTTTGACTATCGATATTTTTGCATCTATATTTGTGTAGGTAGATATTTTTGTGTTCGATATTATGTCAGTGATTCGTAGAGAGATAGGATGCTCTAGTATGGACAGAGTGCAGGAAATTCATATCAATTTGCCTTATAAAGATGTATATTGATATAATCTCAGCACCTTTAAGAGAATAGCTTCGTTTTCAGAATTTTGAGACTGTAAGGTTCATTTAATCTAAAGGACTTCTTTGCTGACCAAAACCTAGGCCTCTGTGTTATGAATAACCAGACGAGTAGTTCTGTCACAGTTTGAGTCCTTAGCCTGGGTATGTACAGTATTGTTTCCTTTAGGGATAAATCTGCTAAGCCTAAATAATTCTATGTAATCATAGGGATATTTTTGCCGTCAGGTACCTCAACCTGTAAAACCTATGCAATCTGAGGGACAACTCTGCTGCAAGATGCCCTACTTAGCACCGCATGTGAAATCTAAGGCCAGTTTTGCTTGCTGAAGTTCGACACTGTGAGGTGTATTTAATCCGCTGTATAATTCTTATGCCTGATAATTTAGCATGTAAAATAGCGCTGACCTGAGGTATAGGTTTGTCATCTGAAGTGTGAGCTTGTGGAATAACATTTTTATAAACAGCCTGAACCTGGACTATCTCTGTAAGTTTAAACTGAGGGATATTTGTTGTCTAAAGCCTGAGCATGTAAAGTCACTGTAATCTTAAGGATAGCTCTGCTGTTAGATGTCTGAACCTATAAATTCTGTGTAACCTGTAGGATATATTTTTTCTGCCAGTGGATAGTATCTGTGTAACTTGAAAGCTCGTTCTGCTGTAATTTGCATGCGAAAGTAGGATGTGTGTGAGTTGAGGAATTTCTTTACTTTCAGAGGCCTGACCATGTGGAATCTTTGGTAACTGTGCTGCCATAGCCACAAGCCTGTACGCTCTGTGTAACAGGTGTAGGCTCTTGTCAGAGTCTATGAATGAATGAATGAAATAAACACTTATAAAGCGCATAGCTACCCTAAGGCATCCCAGCGCTATCTACGAACGCGGACCTAGAGGCCAGCTCTGCAAGTGGTAAGTTAAAACAGCCAGGTTTTAAGTTGTTTCCTGAAAGACAGATGGTTAGTTTCCTGTCGGATGTCAAGGGGGAGGGTGTTCCATAATTTGGCCACATTATAAGCGGAGGAGCGACCACCGCTTCTGGCCTTCTTTATTTTAGGAACTGTTGCAAGCAGCATATTCGATGAACGAAGGTTTCTGTTTGGCTGGTACCGGGTGATCAGGGGTTCATTAATTGCTGGTCCCGTTCCCTGAAAGGACTTATGGGCAATACAAAGCGCCTTAAATTTGATCCTTTCTGATATTGGCAACCAATGCAAAGTCTTAATTGCGGGTTTGGCTGATTGCCTATGGGAGAGACCCAGAAGCAAACGAGCTGCACAATTCTGGGTGATCTGGAGTCTGTTTATCATGGCCTTAGGGACTCCCAGATAAAGTGCATTTCCATAATCCATTCGTGAAAGAATGAGGGCCTGAATCATTATCTTTCTTGCCAGGAATGGAAGGACGGGGAGCACTCTGCGAAGCATCCTCATGATGCCGTAGCATGTGGCTGACAATTTGGCTATTTGATGTCCAAAAGTCAGTGAGCGATCCAGCCATATACCAAGACTTTTGATCTGATTTTTTTCCGGTGGAACGGGGCCAAAACATTTTGGCCACAGTGGCCCTATGCCAGAAATAGAAGAGTTGCCTAGGAGCATAAGCTCGGTCTTATCTCCGTTCAATTTTAAACAGGAGCGCTCCATCCATTGTGCGACCTTCTCTAGACAGGGGCCTAAGCTTAAAGATGAGTTTTCTGGATGATTTAAGGCCACGACAAGTTGCAAGTCATCGGCGTACGTGACAATTTTTATGCCAAATGGTTGTACTATGTCGGCCAGCGGCCTCATATATATATTGAATAGGGTGGGACTCAGGGAAGATCCCTGAGGCACCCCACATCTGAGGGCCATACGCTTAGAAACCACTTCTCCTTCGAAGACCTGAAAAGATCTATCTTCTAGGAAGGATTCTAGCCAAGTGGCTACATCTCCAGACACTCCCAAACTCCTGAGTCTATGCATCAGAATGACATGATTAACGGTATCAAATGCCGCGCTGAGGTCTAAGAGGATGATGGCTACAACACCTCCCTGATCCAAGATCCTCCTGGCCTCTTCCGCCACCGCTAGGAGTGCTGTTTCCGTACCATAACCGGGCCGAAACCCCGTTTGTGAGGGGTGGAGCAAGAGGTTTGATTCTAAGAATCCAGATAGAATCGAATTGACATGTCTTTCTAGGATTTTACTAACTACTGGGAGTAGGGAAATCGGCCGATAGTTCCCCATTGTTCTAGGATCAAGATTGGGCTTTTTCAGCAAAGCCTTTACCATGGCATTTTTCCATGGTAAGGGAACCACTCCAGAGGAGATGGAACTATTAATAAGTTCTATAGGATCACTGCAGTCAGAACGATAGTTCTTCTGTCACAGGTCTGAGTCTGTAATACCAGGGATATCTTAGCGATAGCTTTCATATCATGTAAGATACGCGCAGTTTACAGAGTCACCTTGATTTGTGGTCAGAAATTATGAGAGTTCAGTAATATGGGGCAGTTCTAGTGTCTGTGAAATCTGTAGTAAGATCACAAAACTTTGGGGCATATGTACAAGCCCCTATCGCCATGGGAATGTCACTTTTTGTGACGTTCCCGTGGCGGTAGGGGCCTTGCCTTATGTACAAGGCAGCGTTAAGTCACTTAACGTGGCTTAACGCTGCCTTGTACATAAGGCACCCTTTCACGCTATGTTTAGCGTGAAAGGGGCGTGCAGTTTGTGTTGTGGTGGGCGTTTCACCGCAACACCCATTGTATTTGACGCTGCCCCCTATGTACAAGGGTGGCGTACATAGGAGGCAGCGCCAAAATTAAGACCAGGAAAACTCTTAAGTCTTAAGGTGGCGAAACGAGGAGAAATGCATTATTTCTCCTCGTTTTGCTTTTTCCATGTGTGCTGCCTTGTGCAGCACACATGGAAAAAGCAAAATGCCATGGTTTGTTTATGTACAGGAAGGTGTCCCTTCCTGTACATAAACAAAACTTTTTTAAAAATGCCATTTTGTAACTTTTATGTGTGCTGCATGAAGCAGCACACATGAAAGTTACAAAATGGCATTTTAGGATTGTTTATGTGCAGGAAGGGACACCTTCCTACACATAAACAATCCTCCCCTGCACACAGACACCCTTGCACTCTGGTGCAAGGGTGCCTGCATTTGCGCTAAGTTGTTAAACTTAGCGCCATCGCAGGGGGAAACGCAAGGCTGCACCGCATTCTTGTAAATATGGTGCAGCCTTGCGGTTCCGAAGTGGCAGAGCGTGTCGTTAAGCCCAGGAGGCTAACGACACGCTCCGCCACTTATATTGTACATATCCCCCTTTGTTTCTGTGAATAACCATGTGTTAACTCCTGAAAATTCACAAATAAGCAGCACTTAAGCTTGGAGTAGGACTCCTCACTGGAAATGCTTTGCAAACTAGACAGGTGTGCTTCTCAATTAAAATAGGGATAATACACAATTACACATGGAAAGAGCTTTGATTATCAGAGTCAATGTTTGCATTGTGATTGTGGTTACTGTGAAATGATACAGTTTGGCAATCACATTTGTTTAACAACATGATATATGTGGATTCAACTCATCAACAATTCATATTGGAGTTATTAATAAAAAATCCATCACTTCTTTGAGCACTCTAACACGATTATTTGCCTTGAAGAAGACTGCACAAATGAACAGAGAAAGAAATAGGTTTTAACAAAGGTATGCACTAAAACGAATGGAATCTTCCTTTTTATCCCGCCTCTGTTGGTCCCTCAGCTATCTATGGTTGCTCAACATTAATATTGTAATCAGTGGAAGCAAATACTGTGTCAAAATTATTGTGATGTGAACAATATCGTGGGACAGAATATCACATGCGAGAATATCCTTTTTTAAACTGTTTAATATAGTTGTGATATAGTTTTATATATTATAAATTAGGCTCCCAGTATTCCGATTTTACAGATAAATACAGACAGAACACCATCTATTTTTAAATGCAGATAAATACGGAAAATAGGTTTTCTTTTAGACAATACTCACTACTGTTGTTAATGAATGCTAAGTCAATAGCTGTTCAGACTGACAGGTAGGGAAGTGAGAAATGAAACAAATGTCCTAATAAAGCTTAATTAACTGCAGCAGTACAGCTGTTTATGCTGTTTTAAAATGCAGATGGTTTCAAATGACTGTATTGTACTGTGATTGGCTAAAATCTATTGGACATTAAAACGAGAACATTTTTTTGCTAAATAAATGTGGAAATATACACATTGCTGCTACATTTTTTCACTTAAGGCAAAATTAATATGGATAAATACCACTAAAGTCATCAAAAAAGAAAAAAGGATGGAGGGGCGGGGCCGGCTGCCGAGCGTAATGGCAGCTAACTAGCACAGCTCCTACAATCCCCAAGCCTTTTCCCCTGAATTACGTACATTTATCCGGTCATAGGACCGTAATAAACAACGACATCAAGATCAGACCTCGCTGGGAGCAGTGCGGTGCAACTGAAAAGCCTGAAAGGTAACCTACATGCCAGCGACAAGAATGACGCCTATTTACGAGGGGAAGCCGGGACCTCGAGTAAGGGGCTCACCAGTAGCCAAAACACCACTGAGAGCGGCGCGGAAGCCCCGGAGTCCTCAATCTGAAACATGCCTCCAGGCGGGGATCGAGCCTCGTAGTGGAGCGGCTTCCTAAACTCCACAGAGGCCTCCACCAGCGTGGACCGAAGACAAAAGATCAGACTGGGCGGAGAAGTGGGCAGGGACTAGCCAGAGCGACTGCACACGGGAGAGCGGTAGCGGGTAAAGAAGCTGCGATGGAAAAGCCCAGCATAATGTACCGCTGGGTCTGCCTACTCCGTACAGCATACAGGGGGGAAGAGGATGGAGGAACAAACATCGGCTATCCAATACGGGTGGAGGTGAGTGCGCCAGTAGCGGCACCCCAGGGCGGACCAGGCAGGAAAAGCAGACATAGGCTGGAGGCGGCGGGGAGCTCGCAACAAACGACATGACTCAAAAGTGCCAATCAAGGTGTGTAGCAGGAACAACATAGCAGTGAGCTCCCAGAGTATAGACGGAAGATACAGGGGACGGGACATTCCACAGAGGAGGCTTAGGAGAGCCTCTACGCCACAAAACTCCTGCAGCCTTCGATACAATCCTGAAAACGGATATGAGCCTTACTCCATAAAGACCGACACTACCCAGCAGCAAAACCTGGAGACAGTAAATCACCACAACGCTGGCGGAGCCGACGGATACCCAGCGGTGTGAGGTACTTAGTAACCCAGGAAGAAACCTCACGACGTTGAATCAATAACCAACATCTACAGAGGCGACTCATGGTAACGCGTAAAGGGAAAGGAATAGGGGAGGAAAACCGAAAGGCCGCATGGAGTACCACTCACCCACAGGCAGGCAGCAGTGAGTCCCCCCCTTACACCCAGAAATCATCGCCCACACAAGATTAGTCACACCTGACCAATAATGACAGGAGAAAAAGGGGAGTGCAATGTCCACCAAACCAAACTGGACACATTCACATGGTCTAAAAGCCAAGACGAACCCATGGACCAAGCGGCATCCCAGACAGACGCCCATACACCACCCCTGAAAAATGAATTAACGCTCCAGGATATCATGTCGGCTCTCAAGTACACACCTCGTTAGAAACCCACATAGATTCAGACTCCACAGAAATCTCACTCGTCAGAGCAGACCTCAGAAACATGAACACAAGAGTCACAGAGATTGAGAAAACAACCTCTACTCTCAATACAGAGACAGATAATCTCAAACATCAAGTTCAACAGCTCCAAGATGCTAGCAAAACACTTGAAGCCAAGCTAGATGACTATGAGGAGCGCTCAAGGCGCAATAACATACAAATTATCAGCGTCCCGGAAAAAGCAGAAGGCCCGGCAGCAGACCTATTTGTTGAAGAACTAGTACTGAAACACCTACAACCCGAGGATTGTCAAATTATTTCACAGTGGAGCGAGCACACTGTGTACCAGGAGGTAGACTCACGCCAGGAACCCCTCCAAGACCTCTCCTGGCTAGAATCTTCGACGTTCGTGATCGTGATGTCATTATCCAGACAGCTCGCACTGCCGCTCCACTGAGATACGAACAAAGCACTATCACTTTCTTCCAGGATTTTACGGTTAAAGTACAAAAATAAAGTCGCAGCTTCATGGAAGTGAAAAAAGCTCAGTGAGACAGAGAAATGAAATACTCTATGCTGTTTCCTGCAAACGAGTAGAAGCGGAAGATAAAGTATGGTTCTTCTCAACATCAGAAGAGGCATGGCAATGACTCAATGGATGACGACAAGTCACAAACCGTGGCAGATGGAAAGGTCACAATCGGCCTCCGAGGGCACAGAAACATACAGAATCGTTCAAGAACAATCTAGAGAGCAACGGCGACAATCAATCCAACGACACATTAAAGATGCATACCAGTCCTGATGAATTTCAGACATTATAGAAAGGAGGCAACACTTCAAGAGACACAGTTGGGATTCATTGAGAAGAGATAATAGTTTCTCCCTCACAGACATCAGAACTGAGCTGAAGCGAGTCCAATGAACAAGTAAAACACTACGCAGAAACTACATAAGTGACGATTGCAGAAGGACGTCATTAGCACCGCATGGTACCAAATATGCTACATTCATTTATTGGGGGGAAGGAAACGAGGGGGGCAGCTGAGATGCCATTACCTAAGACATCAAAGGGAGGGAACGACAGGCATGCTGCATTGTTGGGGAGGCGGGTAGTTCTAAGTCCGTTGTGCAGGGAGGCAGGGAGGGGGAACAAGCTGTTGAGGGACATAGTAGTTATGTTAGTTGTTATTTTGTTGAGACTCTAGCTGCAGCAAGACCAGATATACAGTATTCCAAAGGCCATCACTCCTCCGTTGTTTACACGATGCCCATGAGAGGTCGACCTGGGCCCGGGTCGGGGAGGGAGAGACACTCGCTAGATACTCACAATGCACAACTAATCACATAGCCCGAAACTGTGACTCCTCACGTGGAACGTCAATGGCATGAGAGATAAACTAAAGAGAGGGCTTGTATTACAAAACAGCAAGCAACACTTACCTGATGCGCTCCTCCTACAGGAAACACACCTAGTAGGTAACTCCTGTAGAGCCCTTGACAGATGAGTGTATAAGCTGGTAGCACACTCCGGTTTCACCACCAGATCGAGGGGAGTAAGCATCCTATTAAGAAAGCAACTCCCCTCATTATAGAAAACACCTGAAAGGACGATCAAGACAGCTTTGCAGCAATATCAGGATTCTGGGAGCATAAACCCATTAATATCGTCTCAGTCTATATACCACCAGCACTTTACAGTATAGCCCTGCCTGCGTTGAGCACATTTCTACTCAACATGCCGGAAGGGGAATTAATAATCGTCGGAGATTTTAACATGACACCATGTGATCAGATTGATCACCTCCCCCCAGGCGGGCACTCCGGAATTCTTCGCAGCTCACTGACTTCTTGGGAGCCCTCGGGCTCGTGAAGGTGTGGCGTGCTCATAATCCGCAAACACGACAATATACATTCTACTCGGGAGCACATAATAGTCTATCCTGCATTGATTTTATCCTTACCCATGCAGACAGGGTCTCTCAATTTGATGACATACATCACTTAGTAAGGGGCATCTCCAATCACTCCCCTATTTGGGCCAGTTACACAGCTGAGACGCAGAGTGAATGACGGCCTATCTCCATACAACCAGGATATCTTAAAATTCCCCAAATAAGTACATGGCTTACCAAAACTACCGACTACTACTTCAGGGAGAATGAGAACTCAGTAACATCACCATTGAACTTATGGGAAGCCTTCAAAATGGTGATCAGGGGACATGGACTCTCCTATATAGTCGGCTACAAAAAAGACAAAAGGAAAGTGATAGAAACACTCGAGAAAGAGATATTAGACCTAGAAAACATACAATCAAATTCTTCCACTGACTCTATTGCACACAGGCTCAATATCAACAAACAAGATTATAAGGAACAAACATGGGGAGCGGCTAGAGTAAAATAATCAGCGACACACCATAGAATATACGAGATAGGAGATAAGGCAGGTAAACTGCTTGCCCTTTTGGACAGACGTGAGCGCACAGATAGATGGATCACTTTGCTACATTCAGAAAAATGGAGATTCACTGAGAGACCCACAATGCATTGCGGAAACATTCGCGAAATATTACACCCAGGTTTATACACCGGCGGCTGTGATAACAGCTGCAGATTCTGCAGGATTTCTAAAACATATTCGCCTCACAACACTCACCTCAGAATAATCGACAAAACTTGAAAGCGACCTCACAGTTGAGGAAATAGTTTCAGCTATCGGTAGTATACAATCAGGGAAAGCGATGGGCCCCACCGGCATCCCAATGGAACTATACAAAATGATGGCCTCACGAATAGCATCATACCTCCTCAACATGTACCTTGCAAGTGTAGATGTGGGGGAGCTCCCAAGGGACCAGCGATTAGCAATCATAGTCACTATACATAAACCAGGTAAACCAGCAGAAGTCTGCGCTTCATACCGTCCCATCTCCCTGCGTAATGCAGAAACAAAAATACTCGCTAAAGTTCTAGCAGGCCAACTGTCACAGCACATCAGCAAACTGGAACACCCTGACCAGTCTGGCTTTATGCCCGGGAGAAATACTGCGCTCAATCTGCGTCGTCTGCATGGAGTGTTGGGGAGGAAAGACACCATTCGAGCAGAAGCAATAGTCCTCTCCCTGGATGTATGTATGGCCTTCGACACCATCGAGTGGCCCGTCTTATTCGTGGTCCTGGAACGCATGGGTTCTGGCCCCATATTCAGGGTTTGGATCTGTCTCCTATATACTAAACCCCTGGGGCAAGTGGTGGTCAATGCGCAACGCTCATCCGCCTTTCCCCTTGGAAGAGGGACACGACAGGGATGCCCCTTATAACCACTCTTATTTGCAATAGTACTCAAGCCGCTTGCGGCATGGGTTAGGGGAGACCCTCTGATACAGGGACTCCGAAGTACTGAGGAATGGGAGGACCGCATATCACTATATGCGGAGGACATACTACTTTACGCTTTATCACCAAGTCGCTCCCTAACTAGAATAATGAACATATTTACATATTTTGGGAAGTACTTGGGGTACACGATAAAATGGTCCAAATCAGTTTTATATGTCCTGCAGGGCCCACCTCCGGCATTGCCAAAAAATGTGGAGCTGCGGTGGTAGAGGACAGTTTCCGGTATCTAGGCATCTTTGTAACATCAGACGCAGATAAATTCTATGAAAAAAACCTCCAAGAACCACTGATATGACTACGGAACGACGTCCGACACTGGCGTTCCCTGCCCCTGACACTGTTGGGGCGTGCCGCGCTCTTAAAAATGATGGCACTACCCCGATTTCTCTATGTCCTCCAAAATATACCTTTCCCAATACAACAAACTTATTTTCAAGCTATCGATGCAGAGGTCCGTAACCCTGCTCTGGGATGGGAAACCACACCTTATTGCGACGCAAAAACTGGTAAGCGGATGGTATGATGGAGGCATCGCACTACCACACATACAGACATATTACTGGGTATCACAATTAATGGTTAGAAACCATTGGATGCATAGACCGCGCAATGACCCAGCATACCAAATGGACAGAATACCTGGGTTAACTTAGCGATAACGATGGACCGGTGGCAGTGATAAATCGACACTTCGACCCTCAAATCAATCCTGATTTCGAGTGCTTCAAGTTACGTCAAGCAAAGCAATCTGAAACGGAGTTGGTTGACGTCTTCTACGCCCACCTAAGAAAGCTTGCAAGCACCTGCACATTCCACGATCAGCAAAAAGAGATACGAGCACAGCTCATCCAGGGGTGCTGCTGCACCGGCTGACTCTTCGACAGCCCGGGATGCCACTCGATGGCATACTCATACTGGCGAGGATCCACGAACTATCGAACGCACGGGCCGACGAGATGGAAGTGGCCCTAAACAGACACCCGGCCGTGTCCGGGTCACCTCAACCTATAGCCATCAAAGAAGACAGGGCTGATGCCATCCAGAGGCGCTTAAATACAAATCGTGCTCGCCAGAAGATGCCCATGGGTGGCCCCTGCGGAAACTGCGGCACCGAGCACTCACCAACCGGCCCGAACTTCACGAAAGGAAAAACATGCTCTCAGTGAGGCAAGCAAAATCACTTCGCAAAGGTCTGCAGGAGTGGGAGATCTTGAGCCACTATCAACAGGCCGCACGGAATGTCTACAGCCATCAAACAGCTATCCCTCGACAACCCACTGGGGAAGGAAGACGTAACCCCACCCGGCCCAGGCTTCATCATGGAAGCAGAGGACGATGACATATTCGTGGTATCTTTTGTCAGCCACGCTGATCGACGCCATTGACTGCCTCAGATGTGCTCAATCCTCGTGGCAGGCTTCACGGTGGAGGCACTCATTGACACCGGAGCATCCATGAATGTCATGAATCTCGAGCAGTACGAGCGTCTTTCACCTCGCCCTCCCCTCTCACCCACCAAGGCGAAGATCTACACATACGGCGGGACTGAGCCACTCCCCTTGCGAGGTGTGATTGAGGTAGAAGTGGCCAGTGAGAGGCACCGGATTCCAGCAAAGTTCCATGTGACAGACGGGTAGAAAGGCACCCTCCTCAGCTGCCACACAGCGGAAGACCTGGAGCTGGTCTTTTTTGCCAATCAAGTCCATGACTCCCATGCGGACGCCATCCTGCATGAGTTCCCAAAGCAGTTCGAGGGCCTCGGATGACTCAAGGGCAAACAGTTCAAGCTGCACATCGACTCCTCGATCTGGCCAACAGCACTGAGACACAGAAGAGTGCCCTTCCACCTGAGCCCGCAGGTTGAGGAAGAGTTGAAGAAATTGGAGGAACTGGGGGTCATCGAGGTCACCGGCCCAACCCCATGGGTGTCACCCCTGGCTGTTGCCCCGAAACCCAAGCAGCCGGGGGCCATCAGGCTGTGTGTTGACATGCGCCTTCCCAACCAGGCAGTGAAGAGGGAGCTCCATCTGACACCCACCATGGATGACATTGTGGCGTTCCTCAGCAGAGCGAAATGGTTCTCCAAACTCGACCTAAACGCCGGATACCATCAGCTTGAACTCGCTCCGCAGAGCAGGTACATCATCACCTTCTCCATGCACGTGGGTCTGACCAGATACAAATGGCTGAGCTTTGGATGTCGATGGCCGCAGAGGTTTTCCAGAACGCGATTCGAGAGATGCTGTCGGGCCTGCAGGGAGTCATAAACTTCAGCTACGACATCCTAATCTTCTCGGGGACCCTGGAGGAACATCATATGCACCTGAGGAATGCGCTCCAACTCTTTGCTGACAGTGGCCTCACCCTCAACAAAGCAAAGTGCTCCTTTTACCGAGAGTTGGTCGACTTCTTTGGTTACATCTTCTCCTGCGAGGGGCTCCAAGTTGACACGAAGAAGGCCGTCACCATCCGCTCGGTGCAAGTTTCCACCTCCCCAACAGAGGTCCGCAGCTTTCTGGGGATGGCCACATACTGTGGCCCCTTCATACCAAACCTGGCCTCCCTGTCAGAACCCCTATGAGCTCTTATGAAGAACGGGGCACCCTGGAAGTGGACCGCAGAGGCCAATGCATCCTTCCAGGCCATCAAAAAAAGCACTGATGGACAAGACAGTCATGGCGTATATTTTTACCCAGGGCGCCGCACCGAAATGGTCGTGGATGCAAGCCTGATCGGGCTGGGCGCTGTCCTTCTCCAAGAGAACTCCAACAAGGACTGGGCACCAGTGGCGTACACCAGCAGAGCGCTTTCGGAGACAGAGACGAGATACGCACAGATTGTGAGAGAGGCCCTTGCCTTTAAGTGGGCCTGCCAGCACTTCCATCTCTATCTCAATGGACACGATTTCAGAGTGGTGACGATCACAACCCACTGATCCCCCTTTCTGCAGGAACAACACGGCTGGCCCCTCCCAGGATTGAAAGGTGGGTGGTACAACTCCAGGTATATCGCTTCAAGGTGGTATTTCGTCCAGGGGCCAACAAGCCGGCTGACTTCCTATCACACCACCCCATCGGGTCAGAATTGCCGCAGCCTCCAGCTGATGAAGAGCACACAGAGGTACTTTTGAAAATGATCACCCAGGAGGCATGCCCCAAAGCACTGATGCTGGAAGAGATAGGTGCAGCAACAGCCCAAGATGAGAATCTGGCAAAGGTCAAGGAAGCACTGGCTCACCGGTGGTGGCAACATTTCCTAGACGGCGCCCGCTCGCTGAACATGGAAGACCACACAACAAGACAACAGCTATGGAGAGTTTGCAGCGAACTCAGCAAGGCATTCACAGGGTGGTGCTACGAGATCAAGCGATCGTGGTTCCGCGCAGGCTACAGCATCAAGTCGTCGGCCTCGCTCACATGGGGCACCAGGGGATAGCCAAGACGAAGGCCCATCTCCGCAGCAAAGTGTGGTTTCCCGGAATGGATGCTATGGTCGAGGAAATGATCCTTGGATGTCACTCCTGCACGATCACTGGAAGTGATCCAGCACCGGCTCCCATTCTCACAGAAGAGCCATGCCGTGAACCATGGTCGAAGGTCAGCATCGACTTCGGATGCTTCCCAGATGGCTGCAGCACCATCGTCCTGATGGACTCCCACTCCAAGTTTCCGATTGTGGAGGTCATCTCGTCCACGGCTTTCCCACAGGTCAAGGCCGTCCTCAATAGGATCTTTGCGATGATGGGCCTCCCCGATGAGATAAGATCTGATAATGGGCCCCCGTTCCAGTGGTGGGAATTCCAGGACTACCTGGCGGCCCGGGCCGTCCAACACAGCAAGATCACTCTGCAGTGGCCTAAGGCCAATGGTGAAGTAGAGCACTTCATGTGGACCCTCAATCGGGCTCTGCGGATTAGAGTGGAGAAAGGGGAGCACCCGGAGGAGTGCCTCCACCAATTTCTGCATGCATACCGCCAGACCCCACACAGCACCACTGGCTGTGCTCCATCGCATTTGCAGTTCCAATGCACCCCGCGAGATAGCATACTAACAGATCCCGCCTGGCACCCTGCTAAACCGGACAGCGAAGCCACTCAAGCAAGGAGAAAAACCAACAATCAAAAGGCGAGCCTCGCTCGTAGGGCCCGATCTTCCTCATTGTACGTGGGCGACCATCCCGTCATCAAGGACAGACATCGGGGTGGAAGTTTCGAAAGCTCTACGAACCAGAAGTGTGGGAAGTCATTGACGTGCAGGGGACCATGGTCTCTGCCCGGAGGGGCCCGCGTGTGCTAACCAGAAACGTATCCTGGTTCAAGAAAGTGGGCAGACCCCCATCAGAGTGGAGAAGTGACGCAGATCATGACATGGAAGAGAACGATGTCGCAGGCCCCACGCCTTCCCCTGGGGCTGGCATAGAACAGTCCGTGACAGCAAGGATGGAAGAGGTAATCTCGACAGAAGTCTCACCACACTCGCCCATGGAAAGACATCTCTCTCAAACAGCCCCGCCAGGGCAGGGCCGAGTCCCAGCTCCTGGAGCCAGACGTATGGTCTCCGGCCGAACCCTGCCCCCAGGCAAAGACTCCGAGACTTTGTATGCTGCATGCCTCGAGAGTAATCGCAGAACAGAAAGAGCAAGGAGCTAAAGAAGAGGAGGGATGTAGTGAGTGAGCCACCCAGCCCTCACAATACTTTGTTGCACCCTGTATTACTCCGGAGGACGGGCACGCCCATCGGAGATAAATAAAGGGGTGCATGACCGCTCGTGTTTTGGCCCATACCATAATACAGTGTGTGGGTGTCTTGTGTCCCTGGGAACCGGGGAGTAGGCCCCAACGCGTGCCACCAGGCCAGACCCTCGCCTGGCACGCTACACTGGATACAGTTGCAATGCTGTTGCGTTGGCCACATTCTCTCTGTTCCTGGTTACAGTTGTACAGGAACAGTCATCATAAGGTGAAGGTCACGAACTGGATGCAAGGATCACAAACTGGAGATCACGTGGAGCAAGCGTCAAGTTCGCTGAAGTAACTGCATGCAGAAAACCCTGAAAACTAGGCAAAACCTGCACCAATTTTCCTCTGGTGACAGTTCTTGCAGGTGCCCAGAAACAGCAAAGAAACAGTGACGGAAGGGAAAAGACAGAGGCAGGAACCATGATGTCCTCTCAGAGGCACTAGCTCGATTTGTACACCGTGGTCAAAATGCCTGCCCTGTCCGGCGTGGGGCTCGAAATCCATTTGTCGCAACTGAAAAGCTCCCAAAGGAATACATGCCTTATGTAAGCTTCAAAGGTTTAGTGGAGTTGTAAGTAACTGAACCGGCAGAGAGGGCAGCAGTCAGCAACTTTCGTTCCCTTTGAAAACCAACATTGTTCATTCTCTCCCACGTCATTGTTTTCATGGTGGCCCCATGCAGTAAATTCTATGTTCAGAACTCGGCAGAACTGATTATAGTTGATAATTTAAATATGCCTGATTACAGAGACGGGATATCAGAGAATTTGGCTCCACATTTGTCTGCTGCTTGCCCTGCACTCTATAAAATCTTTCATCTTCCAAGACCTGACAGCAGAGGTGGTAGATTAGCTGTAATATTTCAGGATTTCAAGAGTTAAACCTTTATACTTTGTCCTTGCTCCTTGACAGAGCTATGACAAGTTTCTTTCAATCTCACTCTTCACTACAGTCTTCATTCGAGGTATACTATGTTATCATCCTCCTGGGGCATGCGCTAATTTTGTGGATGCATATCCAGGCGTCTTGGCACTGCTAATAATTACTCACTGTAGTTTTTGTTTATTGGGAGATTTTAAAGTTTAGGTTGAACTTCCTAACAATTTGATGTCAGTGAGTCTTATTAGTACATTATCTGCATTTAGCTTGATGCAGAAGGTCCAGGCTCGGACACAACATGGAGGCCATAAGCTTGATTTGATCTTTGTTGCTTATAGTGATATTATGCCCTAGGTATTGACTTATCATTTCTTGATCTACTTTATCATCAAAGCTCCAAGGAGGACCCTGATTCCTCCATAAATACTAGTGAGCCTATAGGGGTCCGTCCATAGGCTAAACTATCTGCAGAGCATTGTATGAGCACATTAAATAGGATGAGCTATGGTAAAGGTGATGGAATGGTGTATACTGATTACTCTAACTATACTGAGTGGGTTACCTCAGCCTTAGATGCGATGCTTCCCCTATCCACACCTCTACACCAACCTCTCTCGTCCGTCTCCCTCATGGTATAAAACCTCTTTTTTTGACCACCCAAAATCGCTGTAAAAATTGAGAAAGGGTATGATGTGTTAACTATGCCATGGAAGCCAGTTCTGAGCTCAAAATGATACTAAAAGTTTACAATCTTACAAACAGCTAAGGACAATTTCTTTGCTAATAAGATTTTAGAAGACAATAATACAGCTGAAGAGGTCTTTTCAGTGCTTTGTTCTGTGTTTAATCTCTCCTGTTCCTGTCAACCAGTTGGGAATTCACAGAAGCTGTGTGATAAATTGTCTACATTTTTTTTAGAAACAAAACATCCTTAAGATCTATAAGAGTATGATAGTACCCTTAACAGCTCCGATAGTATTTCCAGAGTGACAGCGACTGATGCAATGTCCAGCTCAACTTTAGAGGCCGAGGCTCTCGAAATTTGATATACTGACTTCTGAGGAGTTTTTGCACCAAACCAATTCTATCACTTTTGATTTTCCTTTAGATTCCACTCCTCCATCGGGTTGGAAGATAGCAGCACCTTTACTTGAACACCTCTTTTGACCTTTGTAGTAAACCTATCATTCAAGCTCTTGTGCTGAATGAGTGGAAACCCTTGGCTGTACCTCTGCTGAAAAATACCAACGCAGACCGGGGAATTCTAAGCATCTTTCGCCCTGTATCTTTCCTGCCTTTCCCAATCAAATTCTTGGAGAAATTCATTATTAGGCAGCTGTCTAATCTAGGAGAGCAAAATAATATTTTTTGAGCCAGCATCATCGGGTTTGTGAACTGCCCATGTGGCAGAATCTGCTCTGGTCTCTATCTCGGATGACATACATCTGTCAGGAGACAGGGGTCACCTGTCAACATTGGTGCTGGTGGCATATCTGCTGCCTTCGATACAGTATCCCATGGCAAGTTGCTCCTAAGATTGGCAGAGCTGGGTATTTGTGATTCAGCCCTTCAGTGGATTAGGACCTATTTAGAAAATAGACCACAGGCAGTACACTAGACCTTATACTGCTTAAGGTTTATAAATCTCTACAACAGGACATCCAACATGGCTTCTCAATGAGTCTTACCCTCTTTAATTTGTATTTACCTATTTTGGCTCAGTCGTTTGGAAGGAATCAATTTCAAGAACTATCTCGATGATACCAAGTTGCGGATTTCAATTGATGAGACATTGCTCCATTCCTATGCAGCCTTTCAGGACTGCTTGGTAGCTGTGGCTTTCAGGCTAACACTTAATTTACTGAGATTTATTGCTGACAATTCAGAACTCTTCCTCTACAGTCACTTCCAAGGAGTTTTAGCCAGAGTCACTTGACTCTCCACCCTCTCCAGCCAATCACATGCATATTAAATCACCCAACAAACCATTAGTCTACTTCAACATTGTTGGCCACTATCAAATATGCCTCTAATTTAAACAATAGGAACCACAATCAAATACAACTCCAATACACCTCTTTGACTCCAGTTAACAAAAATATCAGAACTATGAATCCCACACGTGCTATGTTTGCCACTCACTTGTAAACCAGAGGCAGCTGTGGCTCCTCTGCTATGGGAGAGGAGCGTCACACCCCCGCTATGGCGGAGTAGCGTCACCCCCCCGCCAGCACTTTAAAAAATATAAAAATAAAACGATAATAAAACAGGTTTAAAACCCGTTTTATTATTGTTTTATTTAGCTTGTGTGGGGGCTTGGGGCGGGGCCAGGGTTATGGTAGGCTGGAGTTGTGGGCTCTACCTACACTGCGCATGTGGTTTTTGGCCGGCCATCTCAGGCTTGTCAAAAACCACATGCACAGTGACCCATCTCCAACCCCAGCTGCATTGCTGGGGCTGGCACAGACTCCAAGTCTGTTCTGGAGCGCACATCCTCGGCGCTCAGACCGATCCTGAGCAGCTTCAGGATTGGCCTCAGGGCAGGCTGGGAGCCTGTGCCTGCCTGCGGCGGCGGAGGGGAGCGGAAGAGCACGAGCCATGCTGGAGGGCAACAGGTAAGTTTTATTTTTTATTTTTTTGTCTTCGTTGTCCCCCGTTAACCCCGCCCATTTTGTCAATTTTTTTTGTCTCCATTGTCCCCCGTTCCCCCTTCCCCCGGCCTCCTCCCTCACCCTGCCTCTTTTCCCCAATACGAGCCTCTCCTGACCCACAGGTCTTCTACAGGAGCGAGGATAGTTCACCCACTCCTCTCTCTACAACTCTCAATGTGCTCTTGCCTATACAGACATTGGTATGAAGGGAAACGGGGTTGGGGATGAAAGAGAGAATGAAGCTCCACTTGGCCTGAATTGGGTATTCAACCTTTGTTTCTGAGGAGCCTTGGATATTCACGGATCACCTCAATTATCTTGTTGGTAGAGTTATCTGTTAGGGCAAGCAGCGCTTTTGCCAAAGGATTCTTGAATCCGTTTTGGAAAGTTCCTGATTTGTACGAGCTGTTTCAATCACAGGTCAAAACCTCACAGTCAAGTCTTAGTTGCTTAGTCTTTGATATTGGTGCTGAAAGGTGCAAGCCTGCATCTTGTTTAACATCCACTACACTAGCTCAGTTATCATGCAGGAATTGAGCTTCGCAAAAACCACACTCGTCTTTTACTTGAGGGAGTTCTTCCAAAAGACAATGCTAGTCCTTGTGGTTGTACACTAACCTGGCTTGAAGATTAATGTTCTCTTTCTCTTTCAACAGGAAGTGCCATGGAGATGTTTGTGAAGTGAGTAGGTGCAAGCAGCAGTCAAGGACCGTGGCAGCAGGACAGGGATTCAGGATCATCCTTTCGATTGCTGTTCCAGGAAGCCAAACTTGGTCTCATGGAGAGGCGTGGTAATTATTCACACTGCCTCCAAAATCCCCGCCGGTCACATGATCCGCTCGAGATCTCAAAAATTGGATTGGAAGGGCTTTTGCCTAAACACCACTGATAACATTTGAGTGCTGCACTAAGGTGCTTGCAGAGCACACTACTACTCACTATGCCTGGATATTAAGGGCAAGATGTTGGGGCTTTTACCTTACCTTCCTCTTGGGGAGCCTCAGAAAATGCCTGATCACTCCAGACATTGCAGTATCTTTCAGGAGAGGGGTTTTAGAGTGGGGTGAATCTTTCTAGGTGTCCAAATCTGTAGATTGTACATTGCAAACCTTGAATTGCAAGGCATAGGTTTTAGTTTGAAACCTCCTATCCCCTTCCCCTCAACTCTTTGTGCCCCAACAACCGCCCCCTGCCTGCATGGGGTCAGCTCATATTCTGAAATGTTGTGAGGGCAAATGTCAGAAATGAAACAAAGTGAATGGCTAAAAATATATAAAATTAGTTGTTGATAAGGAGTCACGAATTCTGAGGCAGCTGAGCGTGCTATTGGCAAAAAAGTTATTGTAATGTGGTGAATTTCGAAATTAATTATTGGAACATAATAAAAATATATATTTTTTAAAACAATGGTGCCAGATTGTAACAGAAGGAACATAGGGCCAGATTTAACATTTTTTCACCAACACAAACACAGCAAGACAACTTGCTGCGCTGCATGAAAGTGCAGGTATGTGCCATATTTATCAAGATATGGCACACTCCTGTCCTCTGCCTCCGCTGGGGCACAATCGGTAGCGTAGCGCCATTGCAGGCGCCCTTGCGACATGGCGCAAGGGTGCCTGAGTTACCGGAAAGATTGTTTGTGTGTAGGAAGGGACATCTTCCTGCACCAAACAATCCTTAGAGGCATTTTCCTCTTTCTAAGTGTGCTGTTGAATGCAGCACACTTAGAGGAAACAACAAGGAGAAAGAAAGATATTTCTCCTCTTTGTGCCTCCGGTGGGAAGGCATACAATTCTGACACATTCCCTGGTCTATCAGTGTTGGTGAATCTGGAAATGTTTTAGAATACATGGGTGGATGCGTGGGATCACCCACACTCCACCTATGTAACGTCCCCACCACGCAGAGTAATGCAAGGCAGCCACTTGCGCTGGCTTGTGGTACTCCAGATTTACCAAGTTACTCAGGTCACACAAGGTGGTCTTGCGTGGCTTGGTAAATCTCATTCTAGTTTTTGTGTTGCCATTCATCTCCTTGCATGGCGCAAGGGCAACACAAATGCTAAATAAATCTGAGCCATAATTTGTAAAAAAAACATCTTTTTCAAAGCTTAACTGTGTAATGAAACAGCAGTACTAAAGTGACAAGCCTGGACAAATTAAGCAAAAAGCAATAGGATTGGAGTAGTAGAGATGGAGAAACAGGTTGCACGTTTAGCCTGTGTTTTCAAAGAAATAAATAGGCTCTTACAGGTAGAAGTGGGGACTGGAGAGAGTCAGGGAGGGAGAGCTACAGCACTGTCTTTTTCCTGGATGGAGTAATGCCCATACGCAGGGAGCTGTTAGCCCGAAGAGAAAGTAGATGTGGTAATGAAAGACAACAACAAAATATACCCAGAAAGTCACGAGACACCAGAGCCATTCTTCTAGCACACTGCGCAAGTGCAATCAGTAGCGACCGGCATGGCTCACGTGTGGGGGGGGGGGGTAAGGCGCGGGGGCGCACAGGGGGGGGGGGTCAATAATAAAAAAAAAAAATGTAAACCTACCTTTCTGCAGGCCCGGGGCCCGCGTCTTCACTGCTCCTGCTCTCCTGCCTCCGACAGGAACATGAAGCAGGCAGCCTCCGTCCCCTCCCCTAAGCCAATCACAACGCTCCAGTGGAGTGTTGTGATTGGTCGAGACGCCGCCCAGCCAGGGTCTGTAGGGGATGGCATGTTCTCCATGTAGGCTGCAATGCAGCCTGTGTGGAGAAGTGCAGAGTGCGCATGACTGGTTTGAGCGGCCCAAGAGGGCTGACCAAACAGTCTTTGCGCACACAGGAGTGGGCAAACCACTCCTGCCCTGCCCGGGCAGCTCCGTCCACCCGCCCGCCGGCAATGCTCAAAGAAACATAAAATGATAATAACCAAAAATTATTACCATTTTATGTTTTGGCTTTCTTGCACTGCGAGAAAGCAGTGGGGCGACGCTCCTCTGCCCTAGTGGAGGAGCCGCCCCTGAGTGCAATGCAAGTGCAGTGAAAGACAGCACATTCAAACGAAGCGCTAGAAGAACAGGAAGATGTGAGCCTTTGAACAGCTCAGTTTAATAAACAATGAAAAGGCAAGGTTAAGTAGCATTAGCAGTGCTTAAGTGAGAAAACCCAGTGCTCAGGTCTATGATCATTAGCACATGAGAAGTGTAGAAGAACCATAGTGGGAATATTTTTACCCATGCATGTCAGCAGTCATCCTATCCTGTGACCTGTGGTGTCGTTCCAAGTGAAACTAATGCTATGTAGTGCTGACTGCCATCCTTGAAGCAATACCCACAATCCCATCCTCTGAGAAAGAACCCAGCACCCCTAGTTGGGAGCCAGACGCAAAAACGATGTACGAATAGTGAAGCCAAGCAACAAGTGGGAAAGTGTGTGCTGAGTGATATGTAGGTGCTTCAAGACAATGTTGCAGTATAAGCGATGGCAGAGTGTGCCCCACAATAAGGTGATGGCATAGCAAGTAGTAGCTAAAAGATAACATCAGCAGCTGCATTGTGGGTGTGTGCTTTCAAAATTAGATTTCTAGCAGTCTCTCCCCAGTTCATCAACATTTGAAGCTTTCTTCCATTTTAGAGTGATTGGTAGATGGAAGACTTGGTATTGCATAGGGTCTCATGACTCTTTGAATGGAGACAGCGTGGAATTAGGCAGGGTACTGAGGAGCCTGCTTCATCAAATTTCTTTGCTCTAGCAACACCATTGAGAATGTGCCAGATAATGATTATTTGATTATGTGCTTCTTAAAGCAGAATCCCAATGAGATTGTTCATCAATTTAGCTGTGAAGAATGACTGTCCTGACAATCCCTTCTGCTGTGTGCTTGGCTATGATTTGTTCCACATGTATGACAGTGTTTGACATCCAGGGCCAGATGCACAAAGCATTTCACAGTCGCGAATGACCCATCGGGCCGTTTGTGAACGATAAAATGCATTTTGCCATGTACAAAAGGCAAAATGCGACTTGGTAACTTGTTACCGAATTGCATTTTGCTTTTGCGATTCAGTATTGGGAAGGGGCGTGTTTAGGGCATCCCTGCCTAATATCGAATAGCACTGGTATGTATGAAATGTTTTGCGACCAGAATGGAGTCGCAAAACATTCATAATTTACCGACTCCGTAGAGGAGGCAGTAACCCATCCGCAAACGGGGAGAGGTCCCCAAGGGACCAATTTCCCTATGTGAATGTGGGTGAAAAAATGTTTTACGAGCAGGCAGTGGTTCCACGGACCACTGCCTACTCTTAAAAAATGAAAGGAACACTTTTCATTTTTATGTTTATAATGCAGCCCGTTTTCCTTTAAGGAAACAGGCTGCATTACAAAAAAAATATTGCTTTATGTAAAAAGCAATTACAGACATGGTGGTCTGCTGAACCCAGCAGGTCACCATCCCTGTGATTGTCGCCATTCCCAATGGGTCGCAAATTGTGACTTGCCTCATGAATATTGATGAGGCAGGTCCATTTGTGACCCATTTGGGAATCACTAAATGTGTCCCAGACACATTAGTACATTTGATTTTGTGAGTCTCTAATTGCGAGTCACAAAAAATCGCAATTAGAGACTTTCAAAACCAAATGGTTGTACATCTGGCCCATATATCCTTTTTGCATACATTCATATGATCGTAGGGCCATGTATGACCATTGCAATTTTTTGCGATTCGCAATTAGAGTCTCGCAAAATGAAATGTACTAATGTGTCTGAGAAAAATTAGCGATTCTCAATGGAGTCGCAATGGACCAGCCTCATCACTATTCATGAGGTAGGTCGCAATTCCGGTTGCAAGACAATCGTACATGCCCTTGCGACTCGCTATTAGGAAGGGATGCCCTTGGCACGCCCCTTCCAAATAGTGACTCGCAAACCCTATTTTGCGAGTCGGTAATAGGTTACCGAATCGCAAAATAGGGTTGGTACATTGCACAAGCAGTTTTAGCGGTCGCAAATGGACCGACTCTCCAATTGCAACCGCTAAAAACGGTCGTACATATGCCCCTTGGTCTATACAAGTCCCCAAGATTGCAATTTTCTCTTTCAATGTGTAGTATTAGAGCTGAGGTGGTCCTTCTTTTACATGGCATGCATGTGACTTCACATCCCGTGAATGACAAGTGTGCATTACTGTGTGCAGGATTGTTGTAGTAGGTGATCTGTGAATACAATGTGTGGTTTCTTTTCCTCCTGCACACATTAGCGTTGTTCATGCTTTCCCTTTATTTTACGAAAATCTATCGCATTTTGTACATACATCTTGTCCCTCATTTTCATTGCGTCTCTTAGTAATCACAGTAAAGACATCAGAGTGTCTATTTCCCTGAGAGAGTGTATTGTGACCAGAGTGTAATATTTATTTGCTTGAGTGCAGTATTCATTATGGGGAATGGCTTCTCCCATACTGTTCACCTCCCTTTCTCCTGGCTCACAACAACATGTTTGTTGGGTGTTAGCAGGGTTTTGGTGGATTGGAAGAAAAGCAGTTTAGTAACACTAGCGTTACTGAGTCAAAGGTAGAAGAAAACTGAGGTGTCAAGAAATAATGCCAGTGGAGTTTGTGCAGGACTCCCACCCTGGTGTGAATTAAGTGTACCAGGCATCGCTAAATCTCTGTTAAGGTCTGGTCATATAGATAAATCCGTCCTCATCTCATAGCACATGTTATAGAGCATCCTCCATCTGGCTGCATATTTCTGAATTATCCTAATGTCAAGGGCCACCTGACAGGAGTCATCCACGACTGGTTGTCTTGAGTCCTTTGCTTGTGCTTGAGTCATGGATATGGTAGAGGTCCTGCGTGTCAAGGGAGCTAAAGTGATAAGGAACTAGGGGTCTGATGTACGAAGCATTTTTATGTATGCAAACAGCCCTATTCAACTAATCGGCCTGTTTGCGACCGCAAAAATGCTTTTTGTGATGTACAAAGCCCAATTTGAGAATCGGTAACTTGTACCGAATTGGAATGGTATGTACAAATGTTTTGCGACCGAAATGCGGTCGCAAAAAATTCGCAATTTATACCCAATTGAAAGTTGTTGGTAACCCATATGCAAAATATTTTAAGAGCAGGTAGTGGTCCAAGGGACCTCTGCCTACTCTTAAATAATGAAACTCCAACTTTATTTTTTTTTGTATGCACATCCAATTTTCCTTTAAGGAAAACAGGCTGTGTTTAAAAATATAAAAAAGATTGCTTTATTTAAAAGCAATCAAAGACATGGCGGTCTGCTGTCTCCAGCAGGCCCCATCCCTGGGATGGCAGTGAATTCTAGTGGGTCATAAATTGCGACCCACTTCATTAATATTCATGAGGAAGGTCTATTTGCGACTCACTACGAATCGCTAATGAAGCTCAAAGAGTTTCATACATTAGGAATAGCGTTTTCCTGATTGTGATTCGCAAAATATCGCAATTAGGTCATCGCTAGTTTTATTTTTGTACATCTGGTCCAAGGGGCCAGATGCACAAGGCATTTTTTCTGTCACAAATGGTCCGATTCACAAAATCAGGCCGTTTGCGTCCAGAAAAATGTTACTGAATTGCATTTGCGATTCGGTATTTGGAACGGGCGCATTTAGGGTGTCCCTTCCAAATACCGAATCGATATGGTATGTATTACTGTTTTGCAACCGAATGCAGGTCGCTAAACAGCAATACTTTACCACCAGTTTAAAACTGATGGTAACCCATTTGCAAAGGGGAAGGGGTCCCCGAGGGACCCATTCCCCTTTGAAGCAAGCAGTATTCCCATGGACCACTACCTACTCCAAAAAATGAAACTTCAAGGTTTAATTTTTTTCTTTTTAAATGCATCCTTTAAGGAAAATGGGCTGCATTAAAAAAAAAAAAAGATTGCTTTGTTAAAAAGCAATCACAGACATTGTAGTCTGCTGACCTCAGCAGGCCAGCATGCCTGTGATTCCTAATGGGTTGCAAACTGTGACCTACCTCATTAATATTCATGAGGTAGGTTGATTTGCAACCCACAAGGAATCCCTAAATGAAACTCAATGAGTTTCATACACTTGAAATACCGATTTCCTAACTGCAATTCGGAGAGAATCGCAATTATGAAATCGGTATTCCTAATGTTTTTACATTTGGGGCCAGATGTACAACCCTCAGTGTTTGTAAGTCGCAATTTGCATTTTTTGTGACTTCAAAATTGCAAGTCACAAACACTGATGTACAACAGTGTCTGAGACACTGTTTGCGATTTCCAAATGGGTAGCAAAGGACTTGCCTCATTAATATTCATGAGGCAGGTTGCATTGTGCGACCCACTGGGAATGGCCGGCACTTACATAAATGGTGTCCTGATTGGATCAGCAGACCACCATGTCTGTGACTGCTTTTTCAATAAAACAGTTTTTTCAAATGCCTTGAAGGAAAACAGGATGCATTTAAAAAATAAAAATATAACATTTCTGTTTCATTTTTTAAGAGCAGGCAGTGATTCATAGGACCACTGCCTGCTCTTAAAAAAACATTTTCAATGCGAATCACAAAGGGGCAGGGGTTCCCTAGGAACCCTTCCCATTTGTGACTGGCTTACCACCGATTTGAAATTGATGGTAAATGTGATTGCTTTGCGACTGCATTTGTGGTCGCAAAACAATCTTACATCCCCCTGCGATCAGGCGCAGTTCGTGCAGGTAACAGCGGTGGGGCCGTGTGGGGGGGGGGATTTTGAGGGCCGCTGCAGAGGGAAAATTAAATAAATAATTAATTTTCCCTCAGCATCGTCCCTCGAAATCCCCCTCCATGCGGCCCACCGCCCCACCACTGTTACCTGCACGGACCGCGGCTGCCTGCGATCGCTATTAGGAAGGGACGCCCTTGGCTCGCCCCTTCCTAATAGTGACTCACAAAGCCTATTTTGTGAGTCGGTAACAGGTTACCAACTTGCAAAATAGGTTTGGTAAATGCTACAAACCTTTTTAGCGGTCACAATGGGCCGATTTCCCGTTTGCGACCGCTAAAAATGGTTGCATATCTTGCCCTTGTCCCTTAGGTCCCTTCCTTTTGGACAACAACCAAGGCTGCTGAGACAAGTGCAGAAACATGGTGTAGGAGAAGGGGCGTCATGCCACCCCTCCTTAAAGGGTAGAATAGTCAGTCCACTAGGGTCCCCTATAGTCCCCCAATGTCATGGTGTAAGTGGCGCACTCATACATTGTCTCCTCTTTGAAAAACTATTGGCCTTCATAGAACAATACAGGATTTTTTCCAATGCATTAACATAAAATATGAATAAGCCCAGTGGCGGCTGCTACTTAACGGGGGTGGTGAGGTGGGGTAAATAAAGTTAAAAAACCAAAAAACACTTACCTGCAGGCCGTCAGCCACCTCTTGGTCCTCTTCGGCTCGTTGGTCGGCAACAGGATGCAGGAACCAGGAAGCACTAAGGCTCCCAGACTCCCCTAGCCAATCACGACGCTGCCTTACAGCAGCATTGTGATTGGTCTGAGAGCCGTGGTTTGGCACTCAGAGAGGGACTGGCAGGCTGTATATGTTCTCCACCCAGGCTGTGCATTACAGCCAATGGTGAACATGCAAAGTGCGCATGACGGTTTCGCCGGCCCAAGACGGCGGGCCAAACCATAAAGAGCACTTTAGAGTGTGCTCACAGTCCTCCCCCTGGCCCCTGCTCTGGCCAGCCCAGCCCCACCCTGCACCTAAGCAGGAACGGAAAACTAAAATGATAATAACATTGGTTACTATCATTTTAGTTTTCCTTTTTAAACAGCTCGCAGAGCAGTGGGGCGACACTCCTCACCTTAGCGGAGGCGCTGCCGTTGAATAAGCCACCATGTCCTTTAATTAGCAGCCAAGCAGTTCTAGGTAGTGATTAATCCATTCTTGCTCTAGTCTTCCATTTCCCAGTGCGGCCAATCAGGTATAGTGGTGATATTCACAAGTTCATGAAGTGCGTACATCTGTACAAATACCACAGGGTTATTTGAGGAAGGGGCAGTTCTGTCATAAGAGGACACAATGTGTGGATTGGAATCTTGTTAGAAGCTTCTCAGAGAAGCAGATTCTGCCTCCATTTAATCAGGCCCAGGCGTCTTTGGAGGAGAAGTAGGTTCTGAGGAGGGCCATGTGGCTCAATGATGACAGTTGTGGGCCAGCCTTTGATGGAGCTACAGCAGTCTTTTCGATATCTTGATTTTGCACCTTCAGCCCAGTATGTGCAAGTGGATTTGCTGGTGGAATTGGCTCTTCATCAAAAAACATATGCTAGACTTCCTCATCTAAATCTGATTCTGAAGTTTCAGGTTGGGTTTTAAGGACATCTTGTGCTTTTGTAGACTCTAGTGGAAGTTCCTGGCTTAGGCATGAAGTAGCCATTGGACTTGTAGCTGGGATTCTGCTTTGTGAGATTCAGTTAGGTATCCCACATAGAAGAGGAGGTTTCTTGGAGAAATTTAGAAATCCATATTGCTTGGGACTTGCTTGCTATATTGCAAGAAGTAGAATTCCATCTGTTGCCAATCTTGTTACTTTCTTGAAGCATAAGCTATGGAGCATGACATCTCTCAAGACAGTAGTTCCCCTTCCCTGACATGCTTCTTCTATTCAGTGTTTCTAGTGGCTACACCATATTCCAGGGCATGGACATTTTTCAGCTCTTTCTTGAATCCAGAGGAATATCAACAGTCTGCTGTTATTGATAATGACTGCAACAGATGTCCATGTGTAATCTGGCATTGCTCCCACACCATGGCTCTCCCCTTACTACATGAGGCAGTAGAGGGAGAACCCTGAGTAATCACTCCATGTACAATTGTATACATACAGAATTGTGGCCACAGACTAACTCCACTTGACGTTCTAGTGGGGCTGAATGTAGGCCAGCATTTCAAGCAGCATCCTTTTAAAGCTCTCAGTTCAAATATCTCTCAAGGTAGTCAGGGGCAGCCTTAGTGTTCTTAAACGCGATCAGATGTATCATGAACCCAATCAACCCGCTCTTTCAGGCTCAACCCTGGTCAGAGTGCATTCTGAATCGACATCTGTAGTGAACAAATGTCTCCCAGAGGGGAAGTGTAGCAGAATATCATAACCAAAATGTAGTATGATGGAAAAAGTGTTTCCTCAATCTTTCTATACACAAATATCACCTTAGTGAATGATAGTTTGTAAATATTATTAAGACACAATATTTTTGTCAGACAATATTTTTGCTTATAATATTCTGACATACAAACCTTGGAGGAACATGGCTATGGTGGATGCCATCTGATCTTTGTAAGGATTCGCTTGTGTATACAAAGTGTTCTGATATCATGAGAATGTTCTCACTTTCTTGGTTGTCACATGTCAAGAGGTGCATACATGCACACTGACAGTCCCCTTGCTTTGCAGGTATTTAATCTCTGCTGCTCCCTTGGGTTGGGTCTTTCTGGCAGTTGAGTGTGTACCGCACTTGCAATACTTCACAACATTCCTAGCTAGAAATGGGTAGTAGAAACATCTTCTGGCCTCATTGGAACTCTTGTCAAATTTTGAGTGCCCATTGACACCATGCAGGTCGGGGGGGACTTTAACACCAGCACTCCAAACTCCTGTGGTTGCATCAACCACTGGAACATGCAGAAGAGGGAAACGTTTCTGGGCTTCTGGCACAGCATTTCTCCCAGCACAGTTAGTCCCAGCCACGATGAAGGATTTGAATTAGCAGAGCTGCTAGATTGATGGGCGTCACTGACTTACCGGTGTTTTTGTAAACCAATATCACTGAAATGCTATGGTCCTCCATGTAGGCTGTGTGAGTGTCTCCTTGGTGCAAACGGAATAGGGACATCAGGTTCACTTTAGAGACATTACACTAAACAGGTGGTAGAGCATCAGGACACGAACCTAAAACTGCACTCCTCTTAAGTTGATGGCTACGGATGGATCTCTGCGGTCCAGCAGAGACTCTTTCTGCCTGCCACAGAGAGGACCACCCAAGACAGATCAGGCCCCTTGGGATACAGGCTCAAATACTGTAGCTGAAAGTCAAAAGTAGGTAAGTGGCCATCCAGTGTTGGCTTACGATATTCATCAAGACTGTCATATATAATTAATGTAGGGGTTGTCAACTCTCACCATGAAACATAGTAAGTCAAGAAATGTTTTATTACCTGCCCAATTCATGGTAAGGAGCTCAAACTTGTAGAGAGGATAATTTTCTTAGGTCAATGCATGATAATGCTGGCAAAGGCTCTTCCAGACTTCTTCTCTCCTTGCTGAAATAAGACAAAAGGCTCCTCAAAATTAGCATCTACATAGAATAGGTATGGCTGTCTAGAGTGCATGAGGGCTAGGAAAGTTCTTGTTGGTGAGAATTCCAAAAGCTTGCACAAGATTGTGTGTTCACCTGAGTCTAAAGGGCTGTTTACCCTGACGATATGGACTTTGTAGGAAGATAGCTCTCTATATAGTGTACTAAAATGAAGTACACTGTGCAGAGAGTCCCTTATTGGTTTACAGAGGCAAAAGTAGATAATACTAACGCTCTATTTGTGGTAGTGTGGGCGAGCAGTTTGGCTTATCAGAGGGTAGTGCTAAGCATTTGTTGTACTCACAGAGGCAATAAATGAGACACACACTCAAGAAAAAATCTGAGACTAATTTGCAAAAATAATTCCGATTTTTATATACTTTGTCAGACCAAGAACTTTGTTCTACAGTAAGTACTTTTAAAGTTATGAATTTTTAAAGTTAGCAAAATCAATCACATTTGTGCACAATTACGCACCATTGAAATCAATGGGGAAAAAGACAAATATGCATGTAAAATCGTACATTCGATGTTCAAGGTTCACCTCTTGGATTTCGGTAGTTAGCAAGGCCAGGTCCAATGTTACACCAGCAGATTCTCAGGAGCGTTCCGGATTCGGCCGGGAGCAGGGTGCTGAGGTCATTGGTAGCTGGTGCACTACGGGAGAGGGGGACACTTGAAACCATACTGCACAAAGGGACTTACAAGTAAGTCCGAAGGGGCCCACTAGAGGGAGCAGGTTGCAACGGCCTCAGGACCACAGGACCCTAGCTGGATCATTGTTACTGGGGCTGGTCGGGCTGGGTGCAGGGCATATAAGTCAGCCGGGCAGCGTGCGTCGAGATGCCCTCGCGGTCAGGAGCAGGCAACTTGGAGAGGCGATTTCAGGATAGCTGGGCCACTCACGACGTGAGTCTCAGGGGTCTCGATGTCCCTCGATGGGTGCTTGCTCCCTGGGCAGTTGGAGTCCAGGAAGGACTTTTCATCTCTGTGCAGGTTGCAGGAGGTCTGGTATCCTGGTTATTAGAGGGGTACAGCTCTGGTAGGTCCTTGTGTCTCCAAACTTGGTAGGGAGACAGATCTGACTCTTCGGACCTGGCGCACCACTTTTGGTCCGGATTTTGCGTTGAAGTCGCCGGGGAGCAGTAAGTTGGTAAGACCGGAGTATGCTGTATGGTGCCTGTTGTCGCAGGGGAGTAGAGCCTCTGCTCCAAGGGAGGTTCTTTGGCAATTTGTTGAAGATTGGAGGTGCTCCAGGGTTCTTGGAGTCTGCACAGTGGCAAGGCAAGGCAGCACGCCACGAATGTCGAGTCCTTAAGCAGCAGGGACCAATTTCTCTGCAGTAGGGTTTCAGTTCTCAGGCAGCAGCTCTTCTTGCTCCGTTCCTTCTTTGTGTTCATCAAATCTCAGGTTCAAGGTCCAGGGATGCCACCTAAATAATAAATTTAGGGGTGTTAAAGGGGGAGACATGTAGTAGCCAATGGGCTACCTACCTCTAGGGTGCCTACACCCTCTAAGTGACCACTTCCAAGATGGTGAATTTTCAAAAGTCGTGTCTACATTGCCTGCCACACCTTAGGGTTGGTGCTGGCTGTATGTGGGCACTCCTTCTCATTTAACAAATGTTCCCGTCTGTCCTCCCGCCAAATGTGGAGCAGGACAGGGAGGTTGGTATCCCCCACTATCTGGGGAAGCCTGGGTTGCACTTCAAAGGTGGCACTGCCTTTGAAGCCTCCCGCTCTGGAAACCCATTCCGGCCTGGAGGAGGTGTGAAACACTTCCACCCAGAGGAGGCTTCATTTCGAGCCTTTGAGAGCGCGGGCTCTCACCCCATGAAGTCTGAAATGAGTCAGGTGGTGGAAGGCTGGCTATGACTAGTTAGAGACCACACCAGTGCTTGGTGGGTTTTCAGGGGACCCTCTACAGGGTCTCCTATGTGCATGTATTAATAAATCCAACAATGGCATCAGTGAGGATTTATTAAGAAAAGATGTTTGGTACCAAACACCTTGGGGTACAGGGAAGCCATCATGGAGCTCAGAAACTCGCAATGACAAGTATCCAAATCATGTACTCTCTATGGCTTTCCTGTGCACTTGCAATATCTAAGGATGGCTCAGATATTGCAGGGTCATATCTGCTCATGCAGATATGTCCACACATGGGATATAGTGCACCCTTACTTACAAAAGGTGGGGACAATGGGCTTTTGAAAAGGTCCCACGTACATGCCCTAGACAGTCAAAAGAAGAAGGGTACGTAGTTCCTTGGTGGGTACAGGATTTATTTGTCAGAGAACTTGTTGTTGTCACGATGGCAGGGAGTCCTATCGCGCAAGTCGTAGGAGGAGAGGAATTCCTCCTTTCGTAACTAATGCCTTCGCACACCCAGCAAGCTAGGTGTCATGCTTCATCATATGGGCCGGCTCCTCATCGGGTCGGCGCTGCAATACCGACGGGCACCCATAAAGGGGCTCTTTATCGGAGATCTTTTGTTCCTCGCCGTTAGGTGCCGTGGGTGTGAGGGCCCTAGTATGTGTGGATGTAGTAGTGAATGTGATAGTTAAAACAAGTCAGGAGTCCTATGGAACGAACTTTTTTCTGGGAGGGTCCCTGCCTGATTAAAAGAAGAAGAGGAGAGGCATCTATTTGACTATAATGGGTCAGGATCTGGGCGCTCTACTCCTGGTGGGTCAACATGTTTCTCGCCTCTTTGTCTGGAGGATCAGTGGCGATTCTTCAGGACCTTAAAGTGAAGCTATCTACACCCAGTGGTAAGGTGGGAACCTACCTACCACTCTGTGGATAAGCGGGACGTGTTCCCGCGAGTTCACTGGGCAACCTGCAGGGGAGATAAAAGATACTCAAGAACATAGCATGCCTTAAATACAGTCGTGAACATACACAGGTTCTCTGGTATAAATCTTGATTATGGTGAAGATTAATGGTGTCTGCTATGGTGAACAAAGTGTCTGTTAATCTTACACATGTTATGTGCTACCAAGTGGTGTGTTTTTGTAACAAACACGTGACTCAAGCTAAAGATCAACGGTGGAGAAATGGCTGTAGAACAGCGTTGGCGGCACGCGTGAGTCAAATGTCATAGAACTCACCTAATCACTAATTAGATCGTGCCTCATCAGTTTCCAGCGGGCTCTGGACACATTGAAGATATGTGTCTTGTAAACAGATGTAAAAAGGTATTTAGTTTACTGTAAACGAGACTCACAGGTTTGTTTAAAACTGCTATCACAGACATCAGAAAATGCCCCGTAATACAGGGACCATACAGTGGTACTGGGCAGGGGGGTTGTTGCATCTAATCGAGCACTTGTCCTCACTTTGTAGAAATTCAATGCCTCTCATGACTTCGGTTCTTGATGAGAACGGCCAGAAATACCGCAAGCTTGGCAGGTGGTCCCAGCAGATAAGGGTTAGTACCCTGGAGTTTGCGAAAATGCGGCTATACTAATGGAGCTGCCGTCGGGTAGGCAGACATCATGTTCCCACTAGGTAGGTACATCGCAACTCTTTATCAGAGTAAAAACAATCTCAATCCCAGCCGCTTACCTCTGTTGTCGATGCAGATCGGAGGAGTCTTTGTAAGCATGCCATATACTCACCTGCTTCAAGTAGAAGCCGAGTGGTAGACCTACCCCGCACCGCTGGATCCTGGATGGTAACTGGCTGTGAGAGCGAGTCTCTCTTGTACCAGCCGGATCTCCAGCAGGGGCGGGGCAGGGAAGTCAATCGGTTTCAGCTGCAACCTACATCCGTCATATGACGTTCTAGGAAGGGCCGAGTGGGTTGGAGAAAAGAGTCAGCCATCTTAGAGTGGTGTTGTGTATCCGTACGGGTGCTGACAAGGAGACAGAGTAGTTGGTATTTTAGATCGCCAAGTCAGGATTTCGTGCCCCCATCAGAGCCAATTTCATGGCCAACTTTGTTGTGCGGGGCTTCCAATAGTGGCGAGGGAAGCAAATTTATTTTAGCTACAGACTCAATGTGTCATGTGGCGTTAAAGGAAGGCCGAATTAAATGTAGTAATGGTTCCGCCATCTTGGAGTGTTTCTGACGCACGTGTTTGTCTAGTTAATGTCAAGTGGGGTGTACTAGCTGTTGTTTTGGATCCCTAAGACAGTGTAAAAATGCTCTCGTTAGTGCCACGTAGTTGTCCCACAGTAATGTGTGGAGCATTTAGTGGTGATTAACCCCATAAATCATCACAAGAACAATAAAGGTGCTTGAAACATGTTGTGTCGGATGAACCGATAATGGTTATTCAAAATTGTATTTCAGTTTAGCAAAGGTTCATTAGTCTGGGCATCTTATAAAGAAATATGCTCCCTTTGTAATGGCTAACCCCATTTCAGATCTTAGGTGATCGTATTCGCACAGGCTGGGTAGTGGAGCTGGTCTAGCTGGTCTGTGTGATGGGACCCAATATCAGTTGTTGGCAAGAGATCCCCACGGGATCTCATCGTTCAGTCCTAGATGGTCAGTGCTCAGACGATGCACCCATCTTTGTTCCATCCTGAAAAGGGCACCCTGTGTAATCTGGGGGTGAGTTTCTAGAACTACCCATCGTAGACTTTCAGGGGAGTGTTTGAGTTCTTTGAAATGAGTGTATAGTTTCGTAGTTGTTCGTTGGCATCGGATGTTGCTCTTGTGTTCTGTGATTCGAGTTTTTATCATCCTCATTGTCATGCCTATATACATCTTCTTGCATGGACACATCATCATATACACGCATTGAGTTGTGTTGCAATTGGTGTGTTTCGTGATACTCCAGGTAAAGGAGTCCGAGAGGATTATCTCCTTTGTAGGTTTTTACTCGGATAAAGAGTTGCGATGTACCTACCTAGTGGGAACATGATGTCTGCCTACCCGACGGCAGCTCCGTGAGTATAGCTGCATTTTCGCAAAATCCAGGGTGCTTACCCATATCTGCTGGGGCCACCTGCCAAGCTTGCGGTATTTGTGGCCGTTCTTATCAAGAGCCGTAGTCATGAGAGGCATTGAATTTCTACAAAGTGAGGACGAGTGCTCGATTAGATGCAACAACCCCCCTGCCCAGTACCACTGTATTGTCCCTGTATTACGGGGCATTTTCTGACGTCTGTGATAGCAGTTTTAAACAAACCTGTGAGTCTCGTTTACAGTAAACTAAATACCTTTTTCCATCTGTTTACAAGACACATATCTTCAATGTGTCCAGAGCCCGCTGGAAACTGATGAGGCACGATCTAATTAGTGATTAGGTGAGTTCTATGACATTTGACTCACGCGTGCCGCCAACTCTGTTCTACAACCATTTCTCCACTGTTGATCTTTAGCTTGAGTCACGTGTTTGTTACAAAAACACACCACTTGGTAGCACATAACATGTGCAAGATTAACAGACACTTTGCTCACCATAGCAGACACCATTAATCTTCACCATAATCAAGATTTATACCAGAGAACCTGTGTATGTTCACGACTGTATTTAAGGCATACTATGTTCTTGAGTATCTTTTATCTCCCCTGCAGGTTGCCCAGTGAACTCGCGGGAACACGTCCCGCTTATCCACAGAGTGGTAGGTAGGTTCCCACCTTACCACTGGGTGTAGATAGCTTCACTTTAAGGTCCTGAAGAATCGCCACTGATCCTCCAGACAAAGAGGCGAGAAACATGTTGACCCACCAGGAGTAGAGCGCCCAGATCCTGACCCATTATAGTCAGATAGACGCCTCTCCTCTTCTTCTTTTAATCAGGCAGGGGCCCTCCCAGAATAAAGTTCGTTCCATAGGACTCCTGACTTGTTTTAACTATCACATTCACTACTACATCCACACATACTAGGGCCCTCACACCCACGGCACCTAACGGCGAGGAACAAAAGATCTCCGATAAAGAGCCCCTTTATGGGTGCCCGCCGGGTATTGCAGCGCCGACCCGACGAGGAGCAGGCCCATATGATGAAGCATGACACCTAGCTTGCTGGGTGTGTGGGGCATTAGTTCCGAAAGGAGGAATTCCTCTCCTCCTACGACTTGCACGATAGGACTCCCTGCCATCGTGACAACAACAAGTTCTCTGACAAATATATAGTGCACCCTGCCTTAGGGCTGTAAGGCCTGCAGTAGGGGTGACTTACCTATACCTCATGCAGTGTATGAGGGCCTGGCACACTGGGCTGTGTGCCATGTCGACTCTTCGGTTTTCTCTGCACCAAGACATGCAGCCTGCAATGGCAGTTTCCATAGTCTTGGGGTGGCACTTGTGCTGCAGCCCCAGTGAACCCTCTAGAGTACCCATGCCCTAGGTACCAGGGTTACCATTTACTAGGGACTTACAGAGGTGGCTGAAGTTGTGTCAATCGTGGTACAATTTTGGGAAAGAGATCTGGCACTGGGAACCTGATTAGCAGGAACCAGTGCACTTACAGTTGGAAATCACATCAAGCAAAAAGTGGGGGGTAACCATGTCGAAAGAGACACTTTCCAACAGTCGTGAATGTGCGTCCATATTTTTTCTCTTTTCCAAAGCTGAAGAACCATTTTACCAGTTTGATTAGTAACTGATAAAATGGTAAATGATTTTGCAAAGGCTGTCATAAAATGATAGTAATAGTTGCAAAAGACCAGGGAAGCTCTGCAAATCCTCCCAAGTGTTGGGTCAAGACAAATCATGTTTTGAGAGACTCACTTTATCTGGGTCTACTTCTCTCCCTCACTCCGAAACAATATGACCAATGTACCCTTGATGCTGATGTGGCAGAACTGGCATTGTTCTACAAAGAGCTTGAAGCTTTGCGTATACAGTCATTAGAGGTGCATCAACAGCCATTGCTCGTATTCCTCAAGTACCTTTCCATGGACAATCATGTCAACAAGGCATGCCACGAAGTTAAGAAAACTCACATCTCTCATTGTCCTCTCCATAAGCTATTGTAATCTACCTGGTGCTTCTTAGATGCCTCTGGACCTCTATTTGAATTCATAATTACCCAGTGAGCAGCTGAAAGGTGCATTCTCTTGGTTTCCAATCAACTGAGAATCTGGTGGGTAATAAAAACTTGTGGCATCCAGCAAAGATGCCAAGGGCATTATCACTCGAGGTATTGTGTATACGTTTGCAATGGTTCCATTACTCACAATGCAATAGGCTTTTCATATTCCCTCTTCTTTGTTCTTGTGGTCAAACTCAATGTAGTGAAGCAACTGTGAGGCTCCTCAAGATCACTGCAACATATATGTCTCAGTACATCCTCCAAATTCATGGTGTGTGTACTTTTCTGTCAAGGTGATGTAATTTTTCAGGATGTTGTGTTCAACCCATTGAGCTTCTTTCATACACAGGTTGGCGAAGATGCTGGCATGCTGGACCACCTTTCATTACAGGCTCTCATTGCCAGAAACTGGCATTGCAGATTAATCAAAGTTCAGCAGCCTTGGGTTGAACTTCAGCACTCCTCAAGCATAGATGGACTACTTTGTTTGGTATGGGCTTCTGAGTAAGCATGGTTTTGTCTGCAATGCGAACAGATGCTTCATGACATTGAAAACTGGCAAGGTGAAGAATTGCCTCGGCCTGCTTCCTTTGCAGACTTGACACCTCTTCACAAAGATAACACAGCATATCTCTTCCCTGGGATAACATCATCACTGCTCTGCTAGCGTCTTCAAGCAACGAGGTGCTGCTCTTCGCTCTCTGTTACTGTCTTGCCAGAAACATAACCGAGTACTGTAGTCTGCCTCGCAGGATACATCTCTTGGGCTTGAAGCAGTGATTGGATTTATGTTGTATACCTTGCCAGCTGTCCAGGCCTCAGTTCTCATCATCAGTAGCTTTTGTGGCTGGTGATTAGGAACCCCTGCTGGTTCCACTCATGAATAAGATCCTTCGCCCACCAGAAAGTAGCCAGCTTGGCAGAATCAAGAATGACTGGGGAGGATGACGTACCATTGTGACACTGCTGGACGAGTACTGCCGGTGGTTGGCTAGATCTCCTTTGGCTTCATTTAGACATAGTGCTGTGTCTGTTGGGATTTTGAGATGCATGCCCTTCTGCCCATAACCATCTATTTCTCTAATTAACTCCTTGCTGAAGTGGTCCTTTTTTTCCAACCACATGGGGTTTCTCCATTACAAAATCTAGTGAAATTTTCAATAACTGGAGGAAAAAGAGATAGGTATCTTGAGGTCATGCTGACGACCCTTGCTGGACTGACCCATTAATGACCAGATTACCTGAACCAGGGGATAGGAAGAAATGGTTCTGGTGACAAATGTCTCCAGGGGAATTTGTGCAGGCTTCCTCACACTGGCTTGGATGTGATCAGTGTGAGGAGGGATGCTTCATATCTCGGATAAGAACATCAGTGGAACAAGTGGGTGGAGGAGTCACCTGGCATGGCATCTACAATGGGAGAAATGGGAGAAGTATTGACAATATATAAAATCTTAGCACATATTACAAACATTAAAATATACGTATGTGCAAACATTTCATTTTGCATTTATACGTTAAAAAAGTAAGGAAATTCCAACCTATGGGTAGAAGGCGGATTGGACTTCCCTATGTGTAGTTGAAAGAAGCCTACTGTCATAGCCGCTGCCCTCTTTGGCACCTACCGGTGGTGTCCAATGGGATAGTCTAGGTGGAGTCCTAGTGTGTGCTTTCATTTCATTTATGTGGCTCCCAGGAATTTCAGTGCAGGAAATGGTGGCTGAGGAAGCAGGACAGCCACATCCTTGTTTTACTGCCTGCAGGAAATGATGACTGGGGAAGCAGGACATACACCATCCACATCCTTGTTTTACTGCCTGAAGGAGGAAGTCTCTATTTGGGATACTTCTGAAAAATTAAACCAAGGAAGAAGACTACAGCTACACCCTCATACAAGAAGCTGCCAAAAGACGCTGGGGAGGGAAGCCTAAAGAGTCTGTTCTCATTAAAGAGTAAGGTGGAATAACAGCATGTGTGCAGGTGTGGAACTGTGGATTGGAGTGGATGGGTACTAGCAATTAGTTTGGGTGCCAGGATTATTTTTAGTGATGTGAGCCAGGGCTTAAAAGCCAGGCATTTAGAGGATGGCTGCGCAGACACACTAGTCCACTGTTGTTCTAGGCTGGCCCTCGTGTTTTTTAGGTCTGGGCTAAAAACATCTTTAACTGTCTCACCAGCCTCATTTAATCAAAATCATAAATAACAGTACATGTATATTTACATCCATAGATGGGCTTTAGCTGAGCCCTCGTCATACATTGGTCTGTTCACCTGTCACTCATTTTGCCTCCACCCATCCCAGAATGAAACAGTAGGAAGTGGGTTAGCCCACTTAAGCCATTGTTCACATTCACATAAAAAGAAGTGCACTTTAGTGCCAAGAATTCTGGTCCAATACTTTACTTTGCCAATGACTTTTTTCACATTCCTTATTTGTTTTTATTTTGTTTTAGTCATCCTGGTATATTTAAGTTATGTCTTCAGCTTACAGTTATTTAAAGATAATAGTACCTTATGTTTGTGTTCAAAAGAATCATATTTTCTTTTGAAGTGCAACAAAACAAACAAAAAGGTTTTCTATACTTTTTCAAAGTACACCAGCCATCTGGAAAGCACAATTACTGTCGACTAATCTAATATTCAGTGGTTATCTTTTAATAATTTAATTTAATTTGTTTATTGCAAGCATGTGGCTGTCACATTTAATTGCAGTGTGTTCCCTTTTTTCTTTTTGTGACATACGCTTACATTAAAATTTAAAAGAAACATCACACCAACTTTTGACCTGCTTGCTAGCTTTAGGAGCTACAGACTTTGTGTAGGTCCCACAGATTAAAAATATATTACGCAGAGATGTGATCTGAGAGACTTCACAACTTCACGCTCCTATAGTAAGAACCATAAAATACCGACACCCATTTGTCCCCTGCACCTATTGAAACATTGGTTAGGGCAGGCAAATGAATAATAACTATATACGCTGTGACACCGTCTGTTAGAAATGGGGTCTCTAGTTGGCAGTGGTTTGCACCCTGTCCAAGTAGGGACCCTCACTCTAGTCAGGGTAAGGGAATCATACAGCTAAAATAACCCCTAAACGCCCCCTTGGTAGCTTGGCAGAAGTAGTCAGGCTTATCCCAGCCGCAATGTGTAAAGTATTTGTACACACACACACACACACACACACACACACACACACACACACACACACACACACACACACACACACACACACACACACACACACAAACACAGTAGTACAGTGAAAACACTACAAAAAGAGTCCACAGCAGTTTAGAAAAATAGCCAATATTTATCTGACTGAAACAAGGCCAAAACGACAAAAATCCAACATACACAAATCACAATATCACTTTTAAAAGATTGAGTAAGTTTAGTCCGCGGAAATCAATGGATGTGTTTGTTTTACCACAATGTACCTTAGATATATCAAAAAACAAAGATGGTACAAGGCGCAGGGGAGGCAAAGTGGCCTCAGTGCCAATGAAGAATCAACGCTAAGGGACGATGTGTCGAAAATCCAGACGTGCTGCGTCTATGCCACAGCGGCGCTGCAGGCGCTGCGTTGATTTCACAGCTGTGAAGCAGGCACTGCATTGATTTCACAGCTGCGAAGCAGGTGCATCGTCGGAGTCAGCGGGTGCCAAGGATGTCCCCGACACTTGGCTTGAGACTCATACTGTGGCAATTCTCCTGACATGCTGTGACGGCAAGCTGGGGCCTGAGGTGAAAGCCATGGTCGATGCTTCAAGCAGGGACCATGCTTTGGGGAAGGCAGCGGTGATGCGTCAATCTTTTGCAGCAGTGTGTCGAGAAAACAGGCGCTGGGAGTTGATGCGTGGACTTTTTCCTTAAGATCACCAAGTTACACTTCCAAGTGCCCAGGAACTGAATTTTGCACCACTTGGCAAGTCAAGTCAGAACTCTCAGTAGACGAGCCCAGGCACTGGTAGGTGAAGTCTTTGATGGCCCTGAGACGTCTTAGCAAGAGACAATCATGCACAAGCCCTTGGAGAACCTTGGAAGCAGGATGTAGAAATTAAAGTCCAGTCCTTTCACTCCCAGGACAGAAGCAGCAAGCAGCAGGCCAGCACAACAAAGCAACAGGCAGACTGGCAGTACCTCCTACAGCATCCAGTTCTTCTTCCTAGCAGGATATCTTCAGTCCAGAAGTGTCCTGATTTGGGGGTGTCAGAAGTCCAATACTTATAACCATTTCTGCCGTTTAAGTAGGCAAACGTCAAAGGAAAGTCTTTGTAGTGCACAAGACCCTGCCTTTCCCTGACCTGGATCCCGACACACTACAGAGGGGTGGAGACGGCTTTGTGTGAGAACAATCACAGTCCTATTCAGGTGTCAGTGACAACTCCTCCCACCCTTCTATCTCAGGAAGCCCCATCAGCCTGGTGATGGGCCATCAAGATATGCAAGGCACCTCAGCTCCCTTTGTGTGACTGCCTACAGTGAATGCACAAGAGCCCAACTGTCAGCCAACCCAGACCTGTATTCTACAGACAGGCAGAGGCACACAAAGGTTAAGCAAGAAAATGCCCACTTTCTAAAAGTGGCATTTTCACACATGTAATTTAAAAACCAACCTCACCAAAAGGTGTATTTTTAAATTTTGAGTTCAGAGACCCCAAACTCCAAATCTCTATCTGCTCCCAATCGGGAATTACATTTAAAGGATATTTCAAGGCAATCCCCATGTTCCCCTATGGGAGAGATAGTCCTTGCAATAGTGAAAATCGAAATTCACAGTGCTTGACTATTAGGACATATAAAACATACCAGTACATGTTCTACCTTTTAAATACACTGCACCCTGCCAATGGGGATGCCTTGGGCCTACCTTAGGGGTGACATCCATGTAGTAAAATGGAAGGTTTGGGCCTGGCGAGTGGGTACATTTGCCAGGTCGAAATGGCAGCTTAAAACTGCGCTCACAGACACTGCAGTGGCAGGCCTGAGACATGTTTGCAGGGCTACTCATGTGGCTACAGGCCCAGTAGTAGAATTTGATTTGCAGGCTCTGGGCACACCTGGTGCACTTTACTAGGGATGTATTAGTAAATCAAATATGCCAATCAAGGATAAACCGATCACAAATACAATTTAGACAGAGAGAATATGTACTTTAGCACTGCTTAGCAGTGGTAAAGTGCCCAGAGTCCTAAAACCAACAAAAACAGGTCATGAAAAATAGGAGGAAGGCGGCAAAATGTTTGGGGATAACCCTGCAAAAAGAGCCAGGTCCAACACCGTCCTACCATGAAGTTCACTCCAGTGCAGTAGTGTAGGTCTATTGCTTGCATTTGTATCCCTTGAGGAAGTGGCAGTGTCCTGAGTGGCTGGACAAGGTGTAGTGCTTGAGCCTATTTTCATGCCAAATGAATAAAGGGATGGACAGCAGAGTAGTTGCAGGTGATGGTATAGCAACATAGACCACGACCAAAATGGAAATGGCAGCCTGTGGTGTGAGGGCCCAGAGATGGAAAAATGAGCAGACTGGCAACGACAGGGTGGATTCAAACAATGCAGTCTGGGTCACCGAAGCAGGCAGAAAATCCAGTAATAAAGAGCAAATTCAGCAAAGCAGTCATTCTCTGAGGTGTGGGGAAATCCAGTAATAAAGAGCAAATTCAGCACAGCAGTCATTCTCTGAGGTGTGGGGAAATCCAGTAATAAAGAGCAAATTCAGCACAGCAGTTATTCTCTGAGGTGTGGGGAAATCCAGTAATAAAGAGCAAATTCAGCACAGCAGTCATTCTCTGAGGTGCGGGGAAATCCAGTAATAAAGAGCAAATTCAGCACAGCAGTCATTCTCTGAGGTGCGGGGAAATCCAGTAATAAAGAGCAAATTCAGCACAGCAGTTATTCTCTGAGGTGTGGGGATTTTTATCATGAGGAACAGTCAATCCGTAACCCTTTCCCTACCCTCGTGGGTGGAAATTCTCCCTAGCACAACCTTTTTGCCCTCCTCGCTTGATGTTGACTGCTACTGGAGACAGCCAGTCTCTGAGAAAGGCGGGCTTCTTAAACAAATGCCTACAGATTTCTTTCACAGAGCATCCTTTTGGGTGGAGCTTTCTGCTACTTTAGGTGCATCTTAAAAATGAGAAGCCGGTCTGGGTTGCTTGGTTTCTCTCCTTTCCTTGTCCTCGAGACTTCCAGTGAGGCCGACCCTGAATCCTGACACTTTCCAGACCACCGCCGCATGAAGAAGTACTACCCACCCAGGGAGCTGTCTAGGCAGACAGTTATGTTGTTGCAATGGGAGAGAGGGACTAAGTCGCTCCCCCTAAGTGCAAGGTACCCCCTTCTGACCCCAAAGGCCATTTTGTAAGGTCTACAGTTTACCATTGTGCAGGAAATAGTTTTGGGATATGCCTCTTTAAATTAATTGCCTTTACTACGACACAGATGGGTTATAATACTTATCAGAAGCTTGTGAAATCATGCTAAAGTGTAGTCTGATAATTTCTATTAAAAAAAAATACTTATGTCTATCAATAAACCTGCATATCTTCTGTCCCTGACAAAAGCGTTGAAGATGAAGGCACTTACCCTGCTCTGTGATGATCCAGCGGCTGCAGGTGTTCACTCTCCGTGGCCGTACTTTATTCACTTCACGTCTTCAAACACAGACCTAGACCCGGATCAATATGAAAATTTCAGTATCCTTGCGCGCTCGCGCCATTGTAATTCACAGCTCGGAGTCATTGCAAAGTCGGCGGCGTCCGCAGGGGTCCGCGCGAATTTGCGCGGCGCGTGCGTTAGGTGTTGGTTGTGTGAAGACATGACAGCTCCTGTGGAAATTTTAACTTAGCCCGCTCTCGGTGGACCTCACTGCGTGCACACAGTTCTAATTGATAGTTCAGGAGGAGGCTTCATTCGAGCCTTTTTACTCAGTGCATATGTTATGGAAGAACAATGCTGTAAGACATTCGCCCCTTAGGGCTTTTTCCTGTTCAACAAACCGAAGCAATTCCAGGGCAAGAGGACTCGTGCCGACATCGAAACACAAACAGAGGCAATCATTGTTCACCATACATAATATCGAAATGCAAACGACGTGAAAAGACGCTTCCCAAAGGGCCAGCATTTTGGCATAACTTTGGGGTATACTTGACAGCTCTATTCTAAACTTCTCTGATTTGAGTTTTTTTATCGAAATGTAAACATAAAAGGAGTTCGTGGTAGCATAAGACATACTGGGGCATATTCACAAGCCCCTATCGCTACCACATTGTGGTGGCGATAGGGGCCTCGCCTTATTCACAAGGCAGCGTTAAGCCACTTAACGTGGCTTAACGCTGCCTTGTGAATAGGCCCCCTTTTACGCTGTTTTTAGCGTGAAAGGGGCGTGCAGTGGGTGTTGTGGTGGGCGTTCCCCTGCAACACCCATTGATATTTACGCTGCCCAATATTCACAAGGGCAGCGTAAATAGGAGCTAATGCCAAACTTAAGACCAGGAAAACCCTGGTCTTAAGTTGGCGATACGAGGAGAAATGCTTTATTTCTCCTCGTTTTTGCATTTTCCATGTGTGCTGCCTTGTGCAGCACACATGGAAAATGCAAATTGCCATGGTTTGTTTATGTACAGGAAGGTGTCCCTTCCTGTACATGAACAAACCTTTTTTTTAAAATGCCGTTTTGTAACTTACATGTGTGCTGCATGAAGGAAGGGACACATCTGGCGCAAGGGTGCCTGCGTTGGCGCTAAGTTGTGAAACTTAGCGCCATCGCAGGGGGAAAAGCAAGGCTGCACCATGTCCTTGTGAATATGGTGCAGCCTTGCTTTTCCGAAGTGGTGGAGAGAGGCGTTAAGCCAAGAAGGCTAACGTCTCTCTCCGCCACTTCCTTGTGAATATCCCCCACAGGGGCATATGTACAAGCCCCTATCGCCACAGCAACGTCACTTTTTGTGACGTTCCCTGGCGATAGGGGCCTTGCCTTATGTACAAGGCAGCGTTAAGCCACTTAACGTGGCTTAACGCTGCCTTGTACATAAGGCACCCTTTCACGCTATGTTTAGCGTGAAAGGGGCGTGCAGTGGGTGTTGTGGTGGGCGTTCCACCGCAACACCCATTGAATTTGACGCTGCCCCCTATGTACAAGGGTGGCGTACATAGGAGGCAGCGCCAAAATCAAGACCAGGAAAACCCTGGTCTTAAGGTGGCAAAACGAGGAGAAATGCATTATTTCTCCTCGTTTCTGCTTTTTCCATGTTTGCTGCCTTGTGCAGCACACATGGAAAAAGCAAAATGCCATGGTTTGTTTATGTACAGGAAGGTGTCCCTTCCTGTACATGAGCAAACCTTTTTAAAAAATGCCATTTTGTAACTTTCATGTGTGCTGCATGAAGCAGCACACATGAAAGTTACAAAATGGCATTTTAGGATTGTTTATGTGCAGGAAGGGACACCTTCCTACACATAACCAATCCTCCCCTGTACACAGACACCCTTGCACTCAGGTGCAAGGGTGCCTGCGTTGGCGCTAAGTTGTTAAACTTAGCGCCAGCGCAGGGGGAAACGCAAGGCTGCACCACATTCTTGTAAATATGGTGCAGCCTTGCGTTTCCGAAGTGGCGGAGCATGTCGTTAAGCCCAGGAGGCTAACGACACGCTCCGCCACTTACATCGTACATATGGCCCACAATGTATATTTACTATTTCATTCCTTTCTCTCTTCTTATAGGAAACTGACGTAATGTGCATTTATGACTATATATCTTCTTTGTGCCATGTTAGGGAGTGGCCTGAGATAATGTACGTGCCATGAGTGTTCTTAATTATGAAGGTATTGAAAAAATTACTCCCCACAAATATTCTTTTTGAAAAGACAGAAGGTGGATTCATATTTCTTTACAACTGCAGTATTTATTTAAAGGTTTATCTTTGGAAGTTGAATTTGTTGTATTTAAACACGACAGCGTGTATTTTATTTGAAGGGAGGTGCTGTGGCAGGAAGTATCCTTCATATTATCGATATTATTGACTATATTATTATTTTTATTGTCATAATAACAATAACGATGATGATAATAACACTTAGTTTTCGTGTTGTTGTTGCTATTATTATTGTTATTATTATTACTATTGCTGGGGATGGAGGCGTTATTATTGTTATACATATTACTATTTGTTTGTTCATATTATTATTATCATTATTTGTATTAATAGTTTGGGGTAAAAGCTGTAGGCACGTTACATGCTTTGGCTTGTGCATGGCAAGTGAGGAGGATGGTTTTGTAAAGAAGCACAATGCCGGTATAGTAATACGTCTTTATTGCCAACAGCACTCGTACAATTTCCTCAGAATGAAAGACACGAAGGGGCTTATTTACAAGCCTCTTGCGCAACTTTTGCGTCATTTTTAACATGGTTAAAGTGACGTAAGGATGGCGCAAGGGGCTTGTAAATAAGCCCCGAAGCAACTGCCACTTGGAACAACTGTCATAACTGTGCACAACGGAATACTACACAGAACATTCTATCTGGGCGAAAGTATGGGTGAGGAAGAAGGGGGAAATGGGGCGGGGGTACAAACTGCATAACATAATATACTTGTTCAAGGTACAATATAAGGAGACACAATTAAATGGAAAGAAAGATCATAAATGAATATAAGATAGAATACAACAGATGGTTTTCTGATCTGGCTGCCCTGGTATTTGGAGCTTTGAGTAGCGTGTGTCTTGTGTTAGTGTCTTGCCTTCCTTGCTCACTCTCACAACACATGCTTTGATGATCATCTCTGTGAATTGATGCCAGAAGACCCTGAGACCCTCTAGGGGTTAAGACATAGCTTTCTTCAGGTGTTCTTCCATCACCTACATGGACCAGCTTTGGCAGACCAGCCACTCACCTAACATGTCCTCCCTAATGAAGCCCCTGCTTAAGGGCTGGCCACACTGTCTATACCTGCACGGTAATCCCGCAACAGCTCAAGCCCCACCCTCCAGCAGATACCAAGAGACCCTGCTCTGATATTGCCCAGGCTACAGCTCAGCCACTGCTCCTACTTTCCTTGCTTAGCAGTGCCAATGCTTTTCCACCAGACACCTGGCACCTCTGTTCATTGGTAGAAGGCACCTTTTTTCAGTTTCACCCAACATTCATTGAAGGTGATAAGAAGGATGGGGTGATCACAAGAAGAACATGAATGAGGAGAACTTCATTGACATCACAGTCAGAATGCGGCAGCCAAATTGTGTGAGAATTATCAAAGACACTAGTAGATTTTAGGAAAGGGATGTATGACGTTACAATGTAAACTATTACAACGCATACTTTTACAACGCGGTTTTTACAACACAACTTCCATTACAACGCATGCTATTACAACTCAAGCCATTACAACGCATGTAGCATTAAAACGTAAATTACTATTCTAACACCGCCAGGTGCTTACCTAAGGGAAGTTGCTGGTCAGCGAGGCATATGCGTTGTAATGGCATGCGTTGTAAAGGCATTGCGTTGTAATGCCCGCGTTGTAATGGATGTTTTCCTTTGGAGAGATGTGGTGGTAAGAGTGGAGCAAGATGACTCAATGGGAGGGCCGTGTTAGAAAAAATAGAAACCTGTTTAATATTAGGGAAGAGCCCATGAGGTAAATGGACAACATTTGGAGATTGTTTACCGGTAGAGACAAGGGTGCAAGGAAGGGTAACTAGATTGGAATCCCCTGAAGAGCATAGGGGGAAGAGGTTGTTATCAAGGATAAATTGTAATCAGAGAGGGGTACCTGTTACTTTTGTCCAGTAGGAAGGCCTTGATGGATAAGGAATCAGTATGTGCTACAATCATTCCCTGGTCTAAGGTCTGGTAGGTACAAAAGGGAATTCTGATTCTCTAGGTTCTTTAGGGGAGATGAATACATGAGTGAAAGGTTTCAGGTAAGGGGGGGTCCTTGAAGTGCAGTGGTTGAGAATTGATGGGTGCCACTAGGAAAGAGGAAATCCCTATTGACCTTTGTGGATAATTCAAGCAGCATTGATAGCTAAGCTTGGTTGATGATGTGCTGTTGAGGAATTGTGTAATTTGTATGTGTGGGTACATTTTGCATTTTAGTGAGGTCTCCTTAACAAGTCACAGCTCCCTGCAGACTATAGTTGATTGATGCCGTGGACTTTCAGTCGCAGTTAGTGTTCTGCCAAAGAAACATAAGTAAGGATGACACTAGCCTTGTTGAATATTGTTCTAGGTGCACTGTCATCACTTTATGACGAGTCTTAGGCTCCCAATCGGAGTTAAGAGGAAATCCCAATTTATTTACTGGGTGAATTGGATTATAAGTGATGAAGTAATAGCTCAGGGTCTTCCAAGGACATATTCGCAAGGAATAACTTGAAGAGATAGGCCGCCCAGAAAATTGGCTGGGAATTTGGGATTTATCTATGGAAATTGGTATGGTAACACTCTTTTTTTCCCAGTAATTTTTCATTTCATAGGGGAAAACTCATAATCCTGAGGTAACTTTGTGTCCTGAAATAACTGAAACTCCAGGTATCAGTAATTTTAGATGTGAATTTACCACATCAGGTGATTTACTCTATGTGGAATGAGGGTCTAAGCGTGATTGAATTACATAAATATATTGTTTTGAGAGAAGGTGTTATTCCAATGGTATTTGGCAAAGTTGTCCAGTTTTTTTGTTTAAAGATGAAGCAGTATTCGGAAGTCCAACTAGAGAAAGCTTTAGCTGTCTACAAGTGCTCATGTCATAAGATGACATAAATATGGTGAGAGGGGTTTGGGGCCATCCTTTTTCACCCTGACTGCCTTAACAAAAGCTGCAAGCACAGCTGCGGCCACAGTGGCGAACACAGCTGCTGCCATGGCAGGGACAAGAGCAAAGATGGCAGCTCTCACTGTAGCAGGAACAACACCAGCAACCACTATTGCCACCGAGAAAGGGGCAATAATGGCAATAATAGTTGCCAGGTGGGCTGGGGAAACAGCAGTGACCACAGTTGCAACCATAGAAAAGAGCACAGCTGCCACTATGAAAAGGATAAGAGCAGCAACAACAGCTTGGACCACAGGAGTTATAGTTGAAATCTCTTTATTGGTTTTCAGAACAGAGAAAATAAAGCGTTACAATGAGCGTGTATCGCTTGCCATCTGTGATGCAATTATGAGTAAACATAACAATCCCCAAACTCCCCCCTCCCCCAGGGAACAGCAGTGCTAATGACTATAGTGGATAATGTGGTCTCACATGTCTTGATGTGGCAACTTAATCAGTATACTCTTGGCTGGAATTAACAAAAGTCTCCGTTAATTGGTGAAGGTGAAGGTATCCGGGGCAGGTGAGCTCATGGAATTCCGAGGATAGTAAGGCAATAAAGGGAAGACAAAGCTCAGGATATGAAGTGCCATGTGCTGAGAGAGTGAGGGTCAACCTTTACATCTCCAGTATGTAGCAGAGGTGGTGGAGCCAACCCTGGTAGGTAGGGAGCTGTCCTGTACCCCAATGTGTCAGAATATTCTGCAGGGATTCCCCCAAATCTAATCCAATCTGCCATCCCCTACGGGATTTGAGCGGGAATGTGAGTGCGTTGGGCAACCTCAATGTGGTATAGGCTGGAAGTTGAGTGCCGAGGTGAGTTTCAACATCGTCTATTACTTGTGTCCAATAAGAGGTACGTTTCTAGCATTCCCATAATAAATGTTGTACGGTGCCAGGGGAACCACAGCTGCGCCAGCACTTGGGTTTGCGTGTGGGGTTACCCCGGTGTAGGTGGGCTGGTGTGAGATACCAGTATGTGGCGATCTTGTTAGATGTTTTCATACTGGCCATGCTATGGGCTGTGTGTCGCGCAAGACAATATATTTCTTCCCATTCTTTCTGGGTCTGTGAGCAGCCTAGCTCCAAATCCCAACTCCGCTGGCTTGCTGACTTGACCTGTGTGTTGGATGGGCATACGAGGCAGTAGAGTTCAGTGATAAGGTGTCTGTCTGATACTTTAGTAACCAGCCACTTTTCAAAAGCGGTAAGAGAGCTTTGTGCCCCAGGGCGAACCGAAGCTGCATCATCCAGTGCCGGATCTGGAGGTAATGCAGCCGCTAAGTTTCAGGTTTTGCATAGTCAGTTCGGAGTTGTTCAAGGGGCAGGGGACCCTCTTCGTCAAATAAGAGGCCTTTGGACCGGCATCCAGCTCATTGCCAATGCTGGAATGCAGTTGAATCTAGTCCTGGGGTGAAATCCGTATTACCAACAATTGGAGTCAACGGGGAAGGAAACGAAGTCAGGCCATATCGCTTGGCCACTAGATCCCAGACATCTAAAGAGGCTTTAATAATGGGGAGAAATAGAACATCTGCACCAGCAGAGTCTCCAGTGAGCGTTTTTAGAATCATTTGCCATTCTCTAGCCATAGTCGCCGGGTCTGGATGGAGTACCATGGATGGTGCTCCGGCCCGCCTCCATCGTCAGCGTCTGCGGGTGTGCTGCTCGTTATGGTTGTTCTGGGATGAATCAGATGGGAAATCGCTGATGCCCAGCAGCTGACAGGTCTCCTCAAGGGATCGAAGTTGATGTAGTTTGCCATCCAGTCAAAAGACGAGCCACAAGTATGATATGCCTGCATTTCTAAGGTGAGCAGTGACACAGTGAAATTCTCTGCGCTTCTGGAGGGTAGAAGCGGCCAAGCCCTGATAAAGCAGCGGCTTAGAACCCTGAAACTGTATTGGGTGTCTGTCTGTAGCTTCACTGAGGATAGGATAGGATAGCACTTGTAAAGTGCACTAATATCCAAGGGTGTCAAGGCGCTATAGCAGACCAGGAGGAAACAAGATGAGAGGCGGCCACGCAGTGAAAACTAAGACGAGAAAAGACAGGTTTTCAGATGTTTTTTTAAGGCCAAGAAGGAGTCCGCGCTAGAGATGTAAGTGGGTAGGGAATTCCATAACTTGGCGGCTGCTATCGAAAAGGAGAGGCCACCCCATCTGGTGCTGCGAAATCTAGGGATCACAAGTTTTTTCTGTGAGGAGGCTCTCAAATGCCTCCCCAGAACACGCCATTGAAAAAGAGACTTCAAATATGAAGTGCCCTTACTATGCAAGGCCATAAATACCATGCTCAGAGCCTTAAAGCAGATACGTTTCCTGACGGGGAGCCAGTGAAGGGAACGAATCCCATCCCTGGCTGAAAGACGCTTGGGAATGTTCAGAATAAGATGGGGCACTGTATTCTGTACCACCTGGAGTTTATTAAGGGAAAAACTGTTGATATTTAGGTACAGATCTTGACAGTAGTCTAGTCAAGAAGTGACCAGGGCAATAATAATTGACTAGTGCAGCTCAGAGGGAATAAAAGGCATGACCTTTTTCAAAATTCACAGGATGTAGAAACATGTGCTGACCGTGCGACTGACCTGGGTGTCAAAACTCAGAGCATCATCAAAGATGACCACCAGGTTTTTGGCTGTCCTAATGGGGACAGGGAGGGGACCGCAGACCGCCTGCCACCAAGAGTTTGACCAGATGGAGTTCTACGAGCCAAACACCAGCACTTTAGTCTTATCTGCATTAATGTTCAGTGAGTTGTCCTTCATTCAGCAAATAATGCTGCACATACACTGATTAAACCTCCCTGATACCCATTGCAGGTCATTGGAGATGGAGATGATAATCTGCATATCGTCAGCATATAATAACACCTGAAAGCCAAAAGACCGCACCAGGTCAGCCAAGGGAGTCACATAGAGATTGAAAAGGGTGGGACTCAAGAATATGCCCTGAGGTACCCCACAAGGCAGACTGAAGGCCTTGGCTTTAAAGCCTCCACAGCTCACAGTTTGGGCCCTATTTGACAGAAATGAATGGAAAAGCTGTAGGGCTTTCCCAGTGATTCCCATTTGCTGCAGACAATGAGTTCCTTTAGTGGAGAATCGTGGACGCACGTCAGTATGGCCGCTGGTGGCGCAGAGTCCGATCTCTTGGGGTCCACTCAATGTGTTCTATCAAGCTTGATATCCATCTCTGATGAAACCTCCAGGATCGAACGGAAAAGCTCTGTGACGAACAGTGTTATATCAGTTCCCTCGGCCCCAGTGGGTATGCCACTGATACGGATATTATTGCACCGCAATTACTTTTCTAAATCTTTGGCGTTAGCTTGCAGGTCAAGTTGTTGGTCCCTGAGTTGAAGGAGACCACAGGATTTTATAACCACAGCAGTGGTCACAGTAGCAACACCAGCTGCCTCTCGAGTAGGGACCATAGCAGAAACAGCAAATTAAACACAGCAGGGACCATAGCTGAAACAACAGCAGAGACTACAGCAGCAATCACATCTGTTACCAATGGAGGGACAACAGAAGCAACAAGAGCTATTATGGCAGCAATTGTAACAGCTGCTACAACAGCAGTGCCCATGGCAGGGATGATAGCAATAACCACAGCTGCCACAATGACAGTGGAAATAACTGCAACAACGGTACCCAGCAAGGCCGGGACAAAAGATGTGACTTCAGTTGTAGTCGCAGCAGGGAAAACAACAGCTGCCACAGTAGCAGGAACAACAACAAATGCCACCCCAACACGGATCACAGCAGCAACAAAATCTGTGACCAGCACAACCACAAATGTTGAGAAGCAGCCAACACCAAAGCAGCAACAACAGCAGCCACAACATTAGCAGCAACAACTGCAGGCACAGCAAGCAGCACATTAGGGATAACAGTAGTAATCACAGCTGCAATCACAGCAAAACAACAGCAGAGATGAGAAGTGCAACACAGCACGGACAACAACAGCAACTACAGTAATGACCACAACTGCATCCAGGGCACTGATGACTACAGAAACCACAGTTAACACAATAGCAGCAGAAACTAGAGTAGTGACCAGAGTCGTAACCCCAGCATGAACCATATCATAAACCACTGCTGTCCCGGATGTTGCTTCATTGTAAATACGGTTGTGGTGGTAGTCACTTGGTGTGGTGTTGGACAATTGAAACCGATGCTCGCTGTTGTGATAGTCATTAAAAACAGTGCAATTTTGATAATTCTTTGTAAACTCTATTGTTATGTTATATGTATGGTCATATGTATATGGTATTTTTATAGTGCGCACCTAGCCAAATGACAGCGTACTCTGTCCAGGTTCAATGTCAAGCATACAGTCAATGAGAAATATGTAAGGTACCTCCGCCGCCCCTTTCCAGCTAAACTAATTGAAAAAGTGTTAAATAAGCAATTGGTCAAACAAATTCAGACCAATAACTGTTTTAACTGCTCTCAGTTCGGCTTCTGTGATGAGCACCACATGGAGATGGCTCTTATTAAAGCCTCTGAGGAGATCAAGATTACTCTGGACCAAGGAGGAAGGGTCACCCTTGTCCTGCCTGATCTTTCAGCAGCCTTTGATAAGCTAATCATGGGCTGCTGATGAATCGACTGAGCAGGATAGGGGTGTCAGGAACAGCTTGGAAATTATTGAACTCCTTCCTTACTGACTGAGAACAATCAGTCAACTTGGGTGATTATACATCCCCTGCATATTCTCTTCCTTGTGGGGATACGCAGGGCTCGTCACTCAGCCTGACTCTTTTTTATATATATGTTACGCCTTTCACTGAGCTTATAAGATCATTTGGTTTTTCCTTATACTTATATGCATATGGCACACAAATTCTTGTGTAGCTAAGCCCAGGGGACTCAGGATGTTATTCTAGATTCAAGAACTGTGTGAAGGCAGTTAGTCAGTAGATGGCCTGAACTCAGTGAAGACTGAGGTTCTGATCTTCGGGCCAAACCTTCTTTTTAGTTCCCAACTTGGTTGCCTTCCGAACTGGGCACGCCTCCGATCCCTGTTAAGACAGCAAAGAACTTGGGAGTTAAGTTCAATGACACACTTACAATTTCTGAACAAGCCAACACAGTTACTTCAGCTGCGTTTTATACACCCAGGCTGCTGAAGAAGATATTGCCATTTATTCATGCCACTTTGCAGAAATTAGCTGTTACTTCTTTGGTGATGGCAAAGATTGACTATTGGAATGGGCTATATCTTAACACTCATTAGCATGTCATAAACAAATTGCAAGTACTGCAAAATGCAGCTGCTCTGCTCTTGTCCAAAATTCCTAAATCAGTCCATCTCTAAGTTTGTTAGGAAATTGCACTGGTTGCCAGGCAGACACAAGATCACCTTCAAAGCGCTTTGCATCACATTCAAAGCACTGCATGGCCAAGGTCCAGACTTTCTTAGAAAAATCTTCAATCAGTACACGGAAGGCAGTTCCCTTCGATCAGCATCTGCTAAATTAGTAGCAGTGCCAGCCTCGGTCCGTGCAGGTAACATCAGTGGGGCGGTGGGCCGCGTGGGGGGGATATCGAGGGACGATGCAGAGGGAAAATTAAATAAATAATACATTTTCTCTCTGCTTTGTCCCTCGAAATCCCCCCACACGGCCCCACCGCCCCACCGCTGTTACCTACATGGACCGCGGCTGAGCAGTGCCCAGATTTCATTGCTTATTTTGGGGTCACAGAAGCTTTGTGCCGGGAGTAGCAAAAGTCTGGAATACGCTCACATTAGATATTAAAGACATGCCTAATCTGTTGGCCTTTCAGAAGGCCTTGAAAAGTTGGTTTTTCTAATCACAATAATCTTCACACTATGAAGCTTTCTTCTTCCGCTGTAAACTCATTTAGCGCCAAGACACCTTTTAGTAATCAAGCGTTTTACAAAAAAAATAACATAGGTTCTGGGCACCGAAGTCTACGGTTATAGCATTGTAATGTAGTGTTCTTTAAAGCAGTGTGTCTTCAACTTTTTCCCTAAATTAGAGCAGCGGTAGAGGGATCCTGATGGATATGCGTATGTTGCTCCAGATCCTGGGTGCATAGATGAAAAGGCCTGCTGTCTTGTGTTTTTTCTTTAAACTTCTTAGTCTTCAGTCTTACGATATTCTGGCTGTGAATGGGCCAAGAGCAATCAGTGATGGTGATCTTGTCTGCAAGATAAGAGGGAGTGCAGGTTGTGATGGCTTTGCAATGATGCAGCTGGTTTTGAAGATGTTGCAGTCAAGCAAGGGGAGCCAATGGGGTTTCATCTGAATGAGGTAGATATAGTTATATCTCTTAAAGCCCAGGATGCGATGTGCTACAGCGTGTAGCATGCCCTTAAAGGCAGCAAGGAGAGGCGAGGCCATGGTGCTGGCCGTTACTACCGTTCAGAAGCAAAAGTAGGAGGGTTTAATCAGCAGTTCTCAAGTCACTTTTTGGAAGAAACGGTTTCACTTTCTTTAGAAGAGAGAGCTGGTAGAAGATATTTTTTCTTTATTTGCAATGTGTTCCAAGAATTCAGTTCATTGTAAACCCTGTTGTTGGGTTAGTCATATGCCATCATACTCTTGTAGTGATGCTTTGTAAATTTTGCTGTGGTGGCCGTTATCTGTAAATCTCACCATTGTGCCATTTCGTTGTAAACACTCCTGAGGGGTTTAGCCATTGTAAACATTATTGTGGTGTTCAGGCAATTTAAACCTTACTGCTGCATCAGTTTGTTGGGACAGAAAAGTCCTCTTCAAGGTGATGGATGTGTACCCCTTCCCAGAATGCCCAAATGTACTGTTGTCTGGATCCCTAATGATGATATGTGTTGTCAAAGGCAAACACAGATCATGCATGTACGCCAGGACATAGGCCTGTCTCATGGATTGCAGGCTTTTTGGACTGGGAGGGGCATCCAACGCTCTACCCTTATAGTGGTGGAAGGTTACTGCCTTGACCAGTAGTTAAGCAGCACGAGTGCGGAGGTGGTAGCGTAGCGTGTAGTGATCAGTAGGAGTGAACAGGTCCTTTTTAACCCGTGTCACTGGAGTGAGGCCTATGCCTAACTCCATTTTTAAAGTTCCGCTGCTGTGTGCTTAGCTTGCCCTTTAGGCATACATTGGTTAGATTTTTGTGAAGTGCAGGAGTGATGGCTTCACTGGTTGTATGTGTGCATGGGAAGGGTACAGCCCAGGGTCAGAACAGTGCTGTGCAGTGTGTGCATGATGAATGCATGTAGTGGATGTATGTGTAACTGCGAGAAGTGAAGTGTATGAGAAATGTGGTGCTATGCAGTGCATGTATGTTGAGTGCATATACTGGGTTTATTTTGGCTAATGTTCTGAGAAGGACAAACGTAGCACTTTAAAAGTCCACATAAAGGGGCCGATTCCGATTCGGGCCGGAAAACTCTCCGACCGAGCCGGACCCGGAGAGATTTCCGACCGAATCGGACTCTGGCAGTCCGACCGAACGAGTACGATGCGCACGCATGCTATCGGACTCGATTCGGTCGGACTCCCATTGAAGTCAATGGGAGCCGGTCGTACAACGCGTACACGGGCTCCCATTGACCCTACAGCGGGTTCGCGTCGATGCGGTTCGCGCCGCACACGCACAGGTAGGGGGGACCCATGGGTTCCCCCTGTGTGCGACTCGCGTGGCTACACGTACAGGGGGGTCCGACACGGACCCCCAAAGTCCGGCTCCGACAGCTGTTTCGAGCCGGACGGTGCGGGTCGGTCGGACTGCTCGCGGCGCGCATCGTACTTGCCCGGCCGGGGAACGTCTCCATCGCGCGGTGCGAGTCGAGTCCGAGCGAGTCGGTCGGTGTGGTTCGGACCCGTGAACGAGTCGGTCAGCGATTTCGCGTGCGCTCGCATCGTACTCGCTCGGCCGGACGTGCGTACGGATCGGTCGGGAAATAGGGCTCCGAATCGGATCCGGTTAAGCCGAATCCGAATCGGAGCCCTACCGGCCGAGATCGAAATCGGCCCCAAAGGCTTTATTTCCAAAGCTTCTTCACGTTAATATTTTTCCAAAATTCTCCATTTAAACACATATATTCGACAGTCAAGCCATATATTCAACAGCCAAGCCAACATGTGTTTCACAAGTGTATCACTTCTTCAGGGCTGCTATGTAAAAAACAAAAATTATTTCCTTTTAGTATCACTAAAACATCTATAGAGATAAACATACAACATAAAAATATAACAGATTACATGTTGTAATTTTCAACATCAAACTTCACATCTGGATAATAAACAACATTATATATATATACACACCATCTCTACAAAGTAGGGGGTTTACAGAAAGGAAAAAAGGGGAGGAGGGGGAAAGTTAATGGAAAAGGTAGAACATTCTTGAGTAATTAAGATCACAAAATTACAGAACATTGGTTTCCTTGATACAATAGATATAAATTATATTCAAACTGTGCAATTTGTTTAACCACTAATTCACAAAATAAAAATATATTGACATTTATTTCTATGAGTACCCAATGTGGGAATCCTATTAATTTCTATTAGATCATCTGAAATGATAAGTACACCCACTGTCTTGTGCCTTGAACTTTTTTATTTGGTCACAGAGTCAACTATATAATCCCATATGTACTGTTCTACATGGAATTAACCCAGTGTATGTATTTTAGTCAGAGTTATATAATCAAAATTAAAAGAGAGGAAGTCCTCATCTTACTGAGGATTTTGCCACAATAAACAGTTGTTAATTAAATGTATAAATATACCTTCTAATATTGAAATTCAAGTGTTAAATTCTTCCTGCTATCTTGACCAGGGGCCATATGTATCAAGCCTTTTTCCCGTTTGGAAACGGGCAGATTCTCAGAATCTGCCCGTTTGCGAACGGGAAAAAGCCTTTTGGGATGTATCATCCCAAAAGGCCATCGCAAAATAGAGAATCACAAAATTTGCGATTCTCTATTTTGCGAATGCAATTAAGGAATTGCAAATTGCGATTCCTTAAATGCAATTCTGGAAGCACCAGTAATTTGCTATTTGGCCTTAAGGAATTGCAAATTACACCAACTTCAAGTTGGTGGTAATTTGCGATTTTCTTTAAAAAAGCACTTTTTTGATTTTTTAAAAGTGCCATATGTCGCACATACATGCCCTTAGCATGTATGTGCGCAAAATGTGCACACATGCATATTTCAGGGGTGCAACAGGGTGTCCTTTTGGCACCCTTGCAACCTTGAAATTGCATTCTCTATTTGCGATTCTCTAATTGGTAATCTCAAATTGAGAATGTCTTCCCATTCATTCCTATGGGCCTCCTAGCCCATAGGAATGAATGGGAAGGTATTCCTTATTTGCGAATCTCAATTTGCGATTCGCAAATAAGGAATATGTAGGATTCACAAATTTTTTTGCAAATCCTACATACATTGCATTTTGCGATTCTCTAATTGCGATTCGCTAAAAATCGCAATTTGAGAATCGCAAAACTCTTTTTTGATACATATGGCCCCAAATCATTTAAAGTGGCATTTGTGGGGAAAATAAAAGTATTTAAACTCTTGTCTGCTCTGCACCTAAGTATATTAGATTTATTGTCGTAACTTGATACTTATCTGTTTGAAACTAAAGTCATCCATCTAAATCTTGGAGGCCCTAGTCAGTCTTTTGTCAGGGGAAAGAACCAAGCTAATCACAAGCATGAATGTTTAAAATTGAACAGGACAACATACACATAATCAATTGACATGGTGCTGAAATATTATCACAAAATATATTTTTTATTTCATTTCATATAAAATTTGTCATTTTTTGTCAGAATCTCAAAAAATATATATATAATTCAATACATTTTATAAAATCACAATGCAGTAACACATATTGGCATATGAAATATGATTAAACTAAATGAGGCTTAGAGCATAATGATGCTCTTATCTGATGATACAATCTTTTTTTCTTCTTATGTTTCTAACAGAGTCCAGATCTTATGTGGACTGAAAAGAGGGTCAGCGGTAGATGGAACTACGCGCGTTTCGGCAAGTTGCCTTCGTCAGGACACCGTCTCGACTTTCTCTATTGCTCTTTCCAAATGCGATTGGATGCTCACTCCAATTTCACTGTTTTACACAGATGAAAATACATGAATACCCCGAGTCTTAATATATTGCTGGCAGCATCTTTATAGTCAGTAGACTATTTCAAATATTACGATTTTAGTTCAGAGGTAGTTTCGATTTAAGCAAGGATGTTCGGTCCAGTTTCAGATGTGATAATCTGTAAAGGTCCCTCTAATTGAGCGGACGGAGGGAGGCCGGTTTGCGGACTGTAGATGGGCAAACTTCCAGAAGATGTTATGGCCTAAAACATATATTATCCACTATCAGGATACCTTGGCCATATAGGGACCTTTAAAGATTTTAAACATTCATGCTTGTGATTAGCTTGGTTCTTTCCCCTGACATTGTTTTCCCTACTAGCTAGCAAGTTTCCATTGTGTTAAGTAGGGGTCCCCTTTCTTTCACACCTAGTCAGTCTTTTAACTTAATAATACTAATGCTGGTCTTTCTGTTCAAAAAGACGGTGGGCAGTCAAAATATCGAAAATTAAATATCGACCTACACTAATATCGAGGTGACAATATCGAAGGGACAGAATATCGATGTTAAGAATATCGATGGACAGAATATCGACCCTAAGGTAAGTAATATCGAATTTTGTTATATCGTTCTAAGTAATATCGAAGTTAGTAATATCGATATCAAATATATCGATGTTACTAATATCGATGCTACTAATATCGATATTTATATTATTGTTATGTATTTTGTTATGTATTTAATATGTATGTGTTATATGTGTTTTTGTTAAGTGTTCTACTTGTCTAAAAATATATGTATACAATTTTTATATGTTAATAATGTTTTTATAAGTTATTTTTGTTTCTTAGTACTGTAGTGGGTTGTGGGTTTATAGGGGAATAGGGTGGGAAGTAATTTAATTATACTAAATTAATTATTAATTTTTAGGAATTATAGATTCATTTTAATTATTTTTTGCGTTTAAGTTCTGTAGCGGGTTGTGGGTTTATAGGGGAATAGGGTGGGAAGTAATTTAATTGTAATTAAGTAATAATTTATTTTAATTAATTGGTATTGATAATTATATTATTGTTAATGAATTAATAATTGGTAATTAATTAATTTTTATTAATTGGTTATTAATTTTTATTAATTGATTAATTGATCATTATGTTAAGTGTATTATTTTGTTATTGGAGTGTGTTGTGCGTTTATAGGGGAATAGTGTTGGAAGTAATTGAAATCTAATTAAGTAATTATTAAATTTATTGTTGGGTATTGATAATTAATTTATTGGACATTAATTATTAATTGTAAATTTTTGTAAATTATAATTTTTTTGTTATGAAAATTAATTTATTGTTGTTTTATCATTAATTGGCAATTACATATTATTAAATATTATTTATTGATAAATTTAATTAATATATTAATAAGTAGTTATTAATTGGTAATTAATGTTTAGTAATTATTATTATTGGTATAAAAAGCATTTAATTGTTTAATATTTGTTAATTGGTAATTAATATTTATTAATTATTATTCATTGGTATTTATTATTAATTTATTGTTAATAAATATTTCTTTGGTAATTATGTTTTTAATAATTATTTATTGGTATTTGTAAATAGTTTAGAGTTATTTAATAATTAATTCATTAGTTATTTAAAAAAATTATTTTATTTATAAGTATGTTATTTTTAACTTCTACGCTATCCAACACTTTCCCTACTGTTGCACTCTCTGGAGTTGGAATAGTAATTTTTACCCGTACGCTATCCAACACTTTCCCTACTGTTGCACTCATTGGAGTGGGAATAGTAATTTTTACCCTTACGCTATCCAACACTTTCCCTACTGTTGCACTCACTGGAGTGGGAATAGTAATTTTTACTCTCCCGCTATCCAACGCTTTCCCTACTGTTGCACTCCCTGGAGTGGGAATAGTAATTTTTACCCCTACGCTATCCAACACTTTCTCTACTGTTGCACTCTCTGGAGTGGGAATAGTAATTTTAAGCTCTACGCTATCCAATATTTTTCTTACTGTTGTTTTTTTTGGAGTTGGAATAGTAGTTTTATTCCCTCCGCTATTTAATATTTTTGTATTATTTTAGTTAATGTAGTATATAATTAATTGTAAAAATATTAAAAGTATTTTTTTTAAATTTGTTATACATAATTATTTAATTTTTATTTATGTTATTGTTTTATGTGTATAGATGTATTTGTAATTTATAATATTTTTTAATAATTTATAATTTATTAAAATAATTATTAAAACTGATTATTAAGTAAGTATATATATTATATATTAGATGTATACGTTTAATTAATGTTTTATTAAATTATATATATTACTTTATAATTTTAAACATTATAAAATATTTTTAACTATGTTTATTTTATTTATAAGTATTATTTAGTTTATTTTACATTTTTTTTTAACAAAAAAAAAATGATATTTTTAATAACGATATTTTTGACATCGATATTTTTGTATTTACCATGTTGTAGATAGGATATCGATATTCTTGACATCGATATTCTTGCTCCGATATTTTTGTAGGTCGATTTTTTGACCTTCGATATTTTGTCAGTGATCCCAAAAAGACACCCCCAAAAGCTGAATAAACCTCAATTAGCATGTTTTCCAACTCTCTGTCAGTATACAAGCATATCTGATCAGTTGCACAGAAAATACCATATTTAAAAGCCTTGTCTCACCGCAAATGTCTTGAACTTTACTCTTATGAATAATTCACATCGTAATGTCCGTATCTACCATTCCTCTCTTAATTTGACAGGTGCAGTACAAAAGTTCACTGGTCACCCAGATACTCTCACATATTCCAAAACATAATGGCATCAACACTCTGCCCAAAATGTTACTGCAGTTAATCAGCTAATCTTTTCATTACTAAATTAGACAAGCATTTGCAATGCAATCGGTCTCGCCTTTGGGACCTTATATGTATTTAGCTATGCAGCACATTAGCCAGGGTGCTGAAACATCAATTGTTCTTTAACATGGAGGGAAAGTAAGAACCAAACTGCGTGACACGCCAGGTATGGGAACACATGGAGAGAAATATTGCTCTGTTTTTAATATAAAATCAGGGCCTTCGGTGGTCATGTCACTGAAAATACAAGATTTGAAAAAAATGTTATTTTCTACGGGTGCTTGTGGAAGACAATTTCAATGGACTGGAATCTAGGGAATGCTACAGTGATTCTGGTATTTTACTGACCTCTGCTGGTAGTTTTCTATAAAGAAAGTTAAATAGAGGCAGTTGCCAGAAAAATAAAAAAAGAAAGTCCCTCAACAGAAAGCAATTCTGGTATTTTACTGACCTCTAATGGTCGTTTTCTATCAAGACAGTTAAATAGAGGCAGTTGAACAGAAAAAAAGTCCCTAAGCGGAAACAGACAAGTCCTAGGGCTGATCTCCAGACCCCACAATGTACATATACATATAAGTATATATATATATATATATATATACAAGAGGTCTCGAATGCTCGACCTAAAAATCATGCGCCAAAAGTCTATTCTCTCATAACTTGCCATGCCTCTAACACTTACCTTATCTCGGCTGTTGCCATGATCTATATCCTCTGACATCCATGTTCTGCCTAAAATCCTGGCCTTAATATACTTATTTCCAAGTCAATTAGCAATCCAGCTTCATTCCTAAATTGCCTAATTATGTTTGAAATTTGAAATCCTCGCTATCTACTGGTTAAAGTATGTTTGCCTTCTCGTATCATTGGAGCATGTGTTATGTTCTATTAATAATGTCTCTCTGATCAAACAAAAAACTTCCCATAGTATTCTTAATGAAGTCACACAATACAGTTTTACTATTTATTTAACACCTATAAAAAATATTTATACATTGTAGTATCAGTCTAAAATGTACGCAGAAACGAACCATCATACAGAACTGTGCGCGCGCTCTACCTTATCCATTATTCTAGACATTTTGCTGTTCTCACTCATGCAACCAGATTTTTAAGTTAGTTTATGTCTAAAAAATTGGAACCCTGATTGACTGGGAATTGAACTCACGTTGCCATGGGGTGTAGGTGTTTCAGTCTATCTACCAACCTAAGTTAGGGGTCGATTACGATGGCGGTCGGAAAAACATACCGACCGCCATGGTAGCGGCAAAAAACCGCCCGCATGGCCACCGGGAAAAACGCCGCACACATTACGATGAACCGCCACAATAATCCGTCCGTGGCGGCGGGAGACAACGAAAACCGCCCGCACACGCCGGACCAGCTCAAAATCCGACCGCAACGGCCGGATACCCAGCGGAAAAGCCAAGAACCGCCGCCATGCACACGGAGTAACCGCCCGTGACATTATGACATCCCCGCTACAACCATGGTACCCACCTATGAATCCGACCGCATCGTGCGCGAACAGTGACAAATCCGATAGGCGGCGGAAGGGCCGCAGCATAGCCACCGCTGCCGAGGAACCGCTGCGGAGGAACCGCAAAAAATGGCGGACGTTGAAAAAACCGAAAAAAAAACAATGCACACACTGAAGTAGACCTGTCCCAACACAAACCAAAAGTGCCCAATGACAACAGCCCCAGAAATTCAAAATAACCAATCACAGGACAACACACCCAACACACCTGACAGCAACATACCAGCTTGCCACACCCCCCATAGCCGAGCATAAAACCAGCCCCACCCTGACCACAATCCTTTGCTACACTCCACAACTGAAGGTCCCAACCCCAGAGAACAAAGGAGAGGCAAACCTGCACACAGCACCACCACAACACACACACCACCTACACCACCCACAACCCCCACAACCCCACACAACTGCACCACAGAACATCTGCACAGCACACACCATGGCACCACACAAAATGCCAAAATTCACTGATGCAGAGCTTGCAGTCATGGTAGATGAGATAATAAGAGTTGAACCACAACTCTATGGCAACATGGTCCAACACACCCCATTAGCCACAAGAACCCAAATGTGGGTGAGGATAGTCAATAAGGTCAATGCAGTAGGGACCACCCCCGCAACAAGCAGGAAATACAGAAGCGGTGGCATGACCTGAAGACCGTGGTGAAGAGGAAGAGGGCCAAGAACCGTCAGCTGGCTGGACGGGACTGGTGGAGGCACTCCCATCCCACCCAAACCATACAGTCCGTGGGAGGAGAAGGTCCTTGGAATCCTACATCCAGAGAGTCTTGAAGGAATCCGCGGGGGACTGGAAGCTGGTAAGTACAAACCAATGTATAACATCACATTGCCATGTACCGTCTTGCACAAATTCAAACCTAAAACCCCTAGGTCAAAGGACATTTGTCTGACCCACAATACCCAAAACAGGTCACACAGATGTAAGCACCACTCAACCTGAAAAAGCACAAAGCTAAACAAAACCAACTGGGATGCATGTGTACAGACAAAAAGCACTACAACACACACCAGGCCCCCATCTCCCACCCCTCAGCAGGATGGAGCACCACACCCAGAAGCATGTGTCAGCCATTGAACGCTCCCCCACCACCTAACAGGTAGGTAGCCATCTTCACAGGGTTGGGGAATGTGTATCTGGAGGCAGCACTACAACTCCCAACAGGCCCCCTCTCCCACCCCTCAGCAGGATGGAGCACCCCACCCAGAAGCATGTGTCAGCCATTGAACGCTCCCCACCACCTAACAGGTAGGTAGCCGTCTTCACAGGGTTGGGGAATGTGTATCTGGAGGCAGCACTACAACTCCCAACAGGCCCCCTCTCCCACCCCTCAGCAGGATGGAGCACCCCACCCAGAAGCATGTGTCAGCCATTGAACGCTCCCCACCACCTAACAGGTAGCTAGCCATCTTCACAGGGTTGGGGAATGTGTATCTGGAGGCAACACTACAACTCCCAACAGGCCCCCTCTCCCACCCCTCAGCAGGTTGGGGCACCCCACCCAGAAGCATGTGTCAGCCATTGAACGCTCCCCACCACCTAACAGGTAGGTAGCCATCTTCACAGGGTTGGGGAATGTGTATCTGGAGGCAGCACTTCAACTCCCAACAGGCCCCCCTCTCCCACCCCTCAGCAGGATGGAGCATCCCACCCAGAAGCATGTGTCAGCCATTGAACGCTCCCCCACCACCTAACAGGTAGGTAGCCATCTTCACAGGGATGGGGAATGTGTATCTGGAGGCAGCACTACAACACACAACAGGCCCCCTCTCCCACCCCTCAGCAGGTTGGGGCACCCCACCCAGAAGCATGTGTCTGTAAGTAAAAACCAAAGTGACACTGCACAGGTAATCAGACAGTGCATGCACACCACCATCACTCAACAAAAGCATTGGGAGACATGACAACATGAGGCTCTACTTCACCCAAAAATAGAAAAGTAAAGCACAGCCATTGACAGGATGCAGACAGCTCAGCGTACGTAACTGTGACAGAAACAGAACTGTGACTCTCAACAAATATGTCCAAGAAAACGGGCCTCTGACATGCATCACCCAGACTTCCCTCTGTAGCGTACATGGGTGCTGATCATGAAGGACCATGGGAAAACCAAACTAGCATGGTCTGCTGTATAAAGAAATACAAGCACAGGACATGTCAACGGTATGCATGTGATGACAATGGCTAGTCCATGCACACAGGTAATGTCTGCCAGGCAGAGTGATCAGCAAAGATGCTGAACATCAACTTGTAGTCATGCCAGTTGTCAGATGACAACCTCACATTGAAATCACCAATACTAGACGTGTGGCATGCTAACCAATCACAGGTCACACCATTGTGAAATGATGAATGTAACTCCACTTCATGGCATGAGGCACATCACTGTGCAGACATACAATGTGTGAAAAAGGCAACTGTGTGTAGCATAACATGTAAATAAGAGACATCAAACACAGCAACCCTGAGGTGTGTAAGGCAATTACCATCTACTTCCTGTCCCACAGGTGACCAACAACTGACTGCAGAGGACGACAACCTCAACCAGCACAGCCAGTCACCAGCTCCCGAACATCTCCCTCGGATGCAGACTCCCTGGATAATGAGGAGGAGGAGGACCAACCCGGACCATCTGGTGTGGCAGGGCGGAATGTGTCCCAGGACCCCACAGCCCCACCACCCTCAGCAACAACATCAACGCAGAGCCCTGCTGCAACGACCTGTGCCACCACCACCACCTCCACCACCACTACCACTACCACTGCTGCCTGCAACACTCGCCCTGCTCCACAGGCCAACCAGATCACAACAACTGCGGAGGCACGGGAGAGTAGGCCGGTGCACACAGGAGGGAGGCAACAGGGCCGTGACAGCAGGCCAGGTGTGAGGACAAGGCTGACCCAAAGGGAAGAAGACCCTGCCACAGAATCACTGGCACACATTCACAGAGTTGTGGGGGCCTATGAACACGCCCAGGGACAGTTGAGGCAGGCTCAGCAGGATGCCCGTGAGCAACAACAGATGCTGCGCTCAATTGACAACCGCATGGGCCAACTCGTGGCCTGCATGGGCCAAATCAGGGACCTCCTGGGCCAGCTAGTGGAGGTCCTCAGGGACAGGCATGCGGCACCGCCAACACCAACAGCTCCCTCCGTTGTGCCGCAGGATGACAGACCCCCACCCTCCCCTGCGTCCAGCGAGCATGGGGACTCATCAGACACCACTGGCCATGCACCTGTGTCCCCCCTGCCAAAAGAGCAAGGGGCCGCCCGAAAAATCATTGGGAGCATCCTGTGGCAAAGCACCTGGCAAAAGCCAGTCAAGTAGCCAGCCATGATGGCACCCCTCTTCACCCTGCTGTGTACCCTGCAGACTGTCCCCACACACAATGGCGTGGGAATGGCAAATGACTGTTGGACTGTGTTGCCATACTGATCTAGTGTATACTCTATTGTCTCATCTACCATCACTGACAAATCTGTTATTCACCATTCACAAATCTGTCAATATCCACATCTACATCACATGTATCCACTGTAAATAAACACTAATAACGCACCAATTTAGTTGTCACTGTTCCATGTTCATCACAGTATGTTAACTCACACCCATGATTACAATGTCACAGGAGCAGGGATACTCCGCAGGCAAGTAGAGGCTGAAGGGACCTAGGAAAACACAACAGAACATCAGTTGCTACTCAGGTGGTGGACTAACAACCATCACACAACACAGCACATCAAGGTACGACAATCTGCACATGTCACAAGGAGCAACTGTACCAACATAGACATCAAGTAGCTGTGTCAAAAGATACCTTGCCATACACACCTGCAGCCAGCACTGACTCAGCAACATGCTGTAGTCACAAAACTCACATACACATATTCACCAAGCACAACATCATCAGACAACAGCCAGTATTGACATTGCCACTGACCATCAAGTGAAGTAGTTGTTGATGAGCTGCTGGCGCTGTCCAACACCTTCCTCCTCTCCACTATCCTCGTCACTTGACGCTTGGGTGTTTGCAGGTGGGGGCTGTGGCTGGTCATCATCATCCTGGATTAAGGGGATCCCCTTCCTCACGGCCAGGTTGTGTAGCATGCAGCATGCTACCACTATCTGACACACCTTGACGGGTGAGTACTGCAGAGCCCCTCCGGTCTTGTCGATGCATCGAAACGCGATTTCAGGAGTCCAAATGTTCGCTCAATGACCCGACGTGTCCTCCCATGGGCATTGTTGTAGCGCACTTCAGCTGGTGTCCTGGGATTGCGAAGTGGACTCAGCAACCAAGATCCGTTGGGATATGCAGAGTCACCTAAGTGTGAAAGACACATACAGATTGAGTGTCTGACATGTGTCCGAGGACAGCATGGCACACAAACAGCACACGACTCGACCCTTTGTACTCACCCACAATCCATGCCCGCTCCGGCGCCAGATTGGCCATCAGCTGTGGTAAAATGCTGTTGCGCATTATGTGTGAATCGTGGGCTGAACCTGAAAACTTTGCACAGACGTGTGAGATGACCATATCTGCCTGGCACACCACCTGCACATTGATGGAATGATAATGTTTCCTATTTCGGTAAATATGCTCCCGTGCTTGGGGTGGAATCAGGGAAACATGTGTGCCATCTATTGCACCAACTACATTAGGAACGTGTCCAAGTGCATAAAATTCGCCCTTCACATCCGCCAACTCATGCCGCCTGGGGAAATGTATGAATTGGTCCCTGTGTTGCATCATAGCCAACAGGACATCACGTAGCACCATGCTGAATGTTGGTTGGGACATCCCCCTGCAATGCCCACAGTTTGCTGGAAGGATCCCGTAGCCACGAAATGTAGGAATGCCATCACCTTTGCCGTTGGCGTGAGTGCTGTTGGGTATGTCCTGCGTGGAAGCAGGTGTGGCTCCAATAGTGCACAAAGTTCCAGGAGGTTTGTCCGATCCAGACGGAATCGCCTTATGATGTCGGTATCCTCCATGTTAGCCAGCAGGGTGAAGGTACGAAACACATTAGGTCGCCTCCTAGGTGAGATGAAAGGGGACACGTCATAGCAACATAAATTAGGATGTGCACAAATTCATAAAGTCTGTCCTGTCACGGCGCTAACATTGACTGTCATCCTGAAAGCACACAGTGCAATTCAGTGTTGTCCCAACATGAGACAGATTAATTGTACAACTGTCATGGATGTGCACAGTCAGTAGACACAATACGAACACTGTCTATGTGAATGCCAAGAGTCACATATCGAGCTGAGGTGGACTCAGCCTTGGGTGTACATGACACAGGACATGTGTGAAGCAGAGACAATGCTGGCTTCCACGTTGCTGCTGTACCTGCCACACCTCCTTGGCCAATAATTGCAGGGGACACATCAACAACACAATGTGGATAGATCATTGGGATTGTCTTTGTACTCAGTGCCACTTCGAACACACTCAAATTCAATGACATTCACATCCCAAACCCATACATGTGCCAATGTCATCAGTACACAGGCCATATCTGCTGCTGACTTGAATACAAAGTCGGACAGTGACAGATGATGTCACGCCTGTGCAGAGTATGTGTACCACTGTAACAGGCCACCATTACCCCACTGCCCAATACTCTCTACAAGCACACAGATAGCCAATGTGGCACACATTAACAATAGATGAGGGACGTGATCAGCAGGGCCTGTATGCACCCTTAATCTTCCCCCATTTTGGACATTTACATGCAGCATCAAGGAGGGACTGCCCAAGGACACATGTGCACCACAACACATACCATGGTGATACACATCCAGCTGTTTCAAGACACAACAGTGCCACAACACAAACATACAACGCTACATGGACAATGCCAAGCCAGTATGCCAACAAGTCTACGCATGAACAGACTGTATGCATTACATATGGACAACTGGCTCAGACACCTGACAACAGTGGATGTAATTTTACACCACATGTCCCAAGGGACATGCATCCTGACCCTCATTCCACACAGGCTGTCAGGCCCAACACAGCATACAATCAATATCACACATCTAACAAACATGCTGGCTGTGCATGAGTAGTGGGACACTGGTACCTCACATTGACCAAATGTCGGAGTTGGATGAGTGTCACAGGCACAACAGTCAAGGTACATCTCACCTGTCTTGGGTGCCCACACCATCCTGATACACCAGCAGATGTGATCCACCCACACAGTGCTGGAATAGATCGTGAGCAAGGATGGCTAGCACCCCATAGCATGCACATACACTAGTGTTGGTGGCAACACACTGCACACGTGTGCCACTTGTGCTGACCATCCAACATTGCAGACAATTCCCGCTAATCAGTGCACACACATTGCACGGGCAAAACTGGACACCCATAGCCTGTGGACAAATGTTGCATACTATATTCCATACAGTTAGCACAATCCACAACCGTGCATGCAGTCCATCTGCCAACGCAACATTCCTGATGTGAACAATGGACATGCACTGGTGGCAGGTGAGTAGCACCGGAACACAGCACAACACTCAAAAACATAGTGTAGCTAAGCACCATTGTTGAAATGTACATGTCACTGATTCACATACAACAGTCCAAACAACATGAGCACAGACCTGACACTACCACATAGGTCCCTGTGGTTACAGGTGGCAGACATGTAGCAAAGACATCTGCTCTGGCCGTCTACCCAAGTGACAAACAATAATAATGCAATGGATGCCAGGTGTGGTGCTGAAGTACTCGTCATCCTTTAGCAGGTCGAGCCCCCCTGTACATGTGGACATACACTGCAGGAGTTGCCAGTGTGTACAAAGACATAACATGCGGCATGTAATTGGTCTTAGCAATAACACAACAGGGTGACATCTGTTTCCAATGATGACAGTCATGCTGAATGAATGAGTTCATCTGGGTTTTCAGTGTAACACATGGGCTCAGGTGTGAGATAGTGGTCAGCATGGGTGGCAGATACGACATTGTGTGTAAATATTGATCGACATAATGGAGTACAGTGTTCCATTTGGTGTGAGACGTTACACAGTGGCTGACATTTGTGACAGGAGACCATATCAATGTTATCCAGTGCCATGTGCCACTGTACGTATCCACTGTGTGTAGCACAGTAATGACCATTGATCCACACACAACAAGAACTGTCCGTAGGTGCCTTAAACGTGCCCCATAAACACAATGACGCACAGAGTGTACGATGTGGTGCTGCATATTCCCCATAGCGGACGCACATACTGTCCGTGAATTGGGTGGCGGAGCATGCCAACCACCATTTGTACCTGTGTCGATGCCCACCACTGACGCAAGTGTCATGTGCTGCACATGACACATTGGTGTTAGTGATGGCCCTCCACATAGCTGCAGATGGCGTTTGTCATGCTCCACCAGCCACATCCCGGTCACCCATGTCACTCTATGGCAATCAAACAGCGGTAGCGCCGGCCAGGACCCCACGGTGTGTCACCGCCATGAACCATGCCCTTGCAGCCAATGGGGACCGCTATCGCGGTGGCATGATGCAGATTCAAAAATCGCGGTAGGCGTGCTCCGCCCCCAGCGGATGCGGAGATAGGATGCATTTGTAAGATGCACCACCGCGGTAGCGCCCGGCCAGGACCCCGCGGTGTGTCACCGCCATGAACCATGCCCCTTGCAGCCAATGGGGACCGCTATCGCGGTGGCATGATGCAGATTCAAAAATTGCGGTAGGCATGCTCCGCCCCAGCGGATGCGGAGATAGGATGCATTTGTAAGATGCACCACCGCGGTAGCGCCAGCCAGAGACCCCGCGGTGTGTCACCGCCATGAACCATGCCCTTGCAGCCAATGGGGACCGCTATCGCGGTGGCATGATGCAGATTCAAAAATCGCGGTAGGCGTGCTCCACCCCGCGGAGGCGGTCATTGGATGCTTTTGAAGAAGGCTGACCTGGAACACCAATGGCAGAAGACTATGACCACTGAAACAAATCCAGGGCCCTATATATGTGTGGAAGGGAGCACCACATTTCCACTGCTCACAGAGCCTGCTGCCTGGGACCCCTCACCTGCTGCTGCCTCCAGGGACTGCTGCCTGAGACCCTCACCTGCTGCTGCCTCCAGGGACTGCTGCCTGAGACCCCTCACCTGCTGCTGCCTCCAGGGACTGCTGCCTGAGACCCCTCACCTGCTGCTGCCTCCAGGGACTGCTGCCTGAGACCCCTCACCTGCTGCTGCCTCCAGGGACTGCTGCCTGAGACCCCTCACCTGCTGCTGCCTCCAGGGACTGCTGCCTGGGACCCCTCACCTGCTGCTGCCTCCAGGGACTGCTGCCTGGGACCCCTCACCGCCCACTGCCGCCGCTGACGTCTCATGTCCACAGTGATGGCTAGGACGGAGAAGATCCGTGCCAGTCCATTTACAAGCGAGGAGCTGGATGTCCTGGTGGACGAGGTGCTGACACAGTACCCACGGCTATATGGTGGCCCAAATGTTGTGGTAAGTCTCCAACAGTGGGGGTGTGAGTGCAAGGGGGCACACATGTAGTCGATCAGATGGTGTATGTGCCTGAGAGTGTGGGGTTGTGTAATGCACTGGCTGACATGCTGTTTCCTAGTTGTTAAGGGGGTGTATGCAACCCACACATTCAATGCATGGACATGAAGGGTGGATGGACATGTGTTGTGTACACATCCATATGGTGTGACAGCTATCTGGTGATGCATGTTTCTGGACAGTTATTGTTCATGTGACTGTTTGTGTGGGTCCTCGGTTGTCCATCTCTGTGTGATTCTACCTGGCATGGACTGTCCACGCCCAATGTGACAAGGACACATCACTGACTGTACAGAGTGTGATACGTGTGTGGTTCGCATGAGTGTACATCAATGACCCATATCTGCCGTGTGGAGATGAGTCCGTGTCATGCCACTGTTCAGAGAGAGAGGTTTTACCATGAGAGTGTGTCACTGATGTTTTCCCCTCTTGTCTCCCACACCTGCAGCTCAAGGTACACCAGCGTAAGGCCGTGTGGGAGGTCCATTGCAAGCAAGGTGCGGGCTCTGGGAGTGTCGAACCGCCGGCGCACCCACTGCCACAAGAGGTGGGACGACATATCACGACTGGCAAAGAACGTTGCCGAGATGACACTGGGGATACTCCCTCGCAGTGGCAGGTTGTCACGACGCAGCTTGACACCACTGATGTGCCGCATCTTGGCTGTGACACAGCCTGAGCTGGACACACGTTTGAAGGAGCATCATCAGCAAGCTAGGGGTGAGTATTCTGTGAAGGTTGATTTTGTCTGTGAGTGGCTGCATGTGTACCATGCCTGTACCTGCGCTGGTGTACGTGATGTGGTTACTGTGATGCAGTGGGTTGTAAGTGGCCCCTGTGCTGGGTGTGGCAGTCACGGATATTACATACATGCACTTACTGATGTTTTTCCAATCCTGGGAATTTCAATGGCATTGTGGGTGGTGTGCTGCAGGCCTGGTCCATTGGTGTTAGTGTTTGTACGCCCCAACATGCATGATGTTGTGCTGTCTGCCCATCACATGGCTCAGCTGTGCCGTGTTTAGATGTTTGTACGCACTGTATGAGGTAGTGATGTGTGTCTGCATGGTGAGATTGCACGGGGTGGCCTGCAACATGTAGACTTTGTCATCCTCAGTGTTGCTTTGCTTGAATATGTTTGTCCTGTTGCTGTCACTTTGCTGACCCTACATGTCTCTCTGTTATGCAGCATCTCCCGTGGGCACGGAGGGACAGGGGACGGACACCAGTGGTGGTGAAACAAGCACAACAGCTGCACAGGATCCCAGTGACACAGATGTGACCAGCGCCTCGGAGGGGATAGGAGTATGCTGGAGGAATCACAGCCCGAGACGCAAAGTTCAACATCATCTGATGACGGCGGTGGTACAGACATCTTGGAGGACACAGGGAACGGAGAGTCTGCTACATCTTCCAGCAAACAGCGTGCAGTGCCCACCCTCCCAGCCACTTCCTCTGTTGCTGCCCGTGTTCGCACCACAAAGAGGGAAGGGTGTCCTTCATTCCAGGCACCGCTGCCCCTGCCCCTGTGCCCCCTGCTGCCATCAGTGCAGAGTGTGTGGACCTTATGCGCCAGCTGTGTGTGGGGCAGACAGGGCTCCTCAATGCATTGTCAGACCACGACCGCAAATTGGCAGAGGTGTTAGCTTTCATGGAGGGCATCCATTCAGACGTGGGTGGGCTGCACCGCACTGTCCAGACAATGTCCTCCACAATGGCGGCTGCTCTTCAACTGGCTCAATCTCGTAGTCCAATTCCAGTCCCTTTGTCCACCCCCATGCCAGTGGCGACGTCTGACGACGGTGACCACGCTTCACACACCTCAACCTCACGATACTGCACACGTAGCACACAGCAGCAGCAGCCCAAGCGGTCAAGGTCACAGACACCTTCCCCTACAAAGAGAAAAACAACCCCAGAGCGCAAAGGGAAGAGCCCGTCAGGCGTTGCAAAGGCACATGATTCAAGGAGGAAGTACTCAGGGTCACAAGCCTCAGAGCAATCCCGGCCACAGACTCTGTGGTCCCAAAAACGTCTCGCAAAGGCATGCAGACACTCTCCATGCCCACTGTGAAGGTGGGGCCTGGCAAGGCTACACATAGTAAGGTATCCAAGGCTGTTTCACCAACTACCTCTACTCCCATTCCAAGTCCAGTGAAGCAGGGACAGGAGGGCACTGTAGGGGGCACACAGGGTAAAGAGGGGATGGAGGGGCAGAGGCAATGCCAGGCTAAGCGTCCTTCTGGATCCAGCACATCCCCAAAGGGAGGTCCAGCGTGTGCACCTGCGGCAGCCTTGGTGCTGAGTGTGCCGTTTGTGTCCACACCACTTCCCATTGATACGAAGACAGGCAAGCCATTTAGAATCCCCAAGAAGTGGAAAGGCACCCCTCCACTGTTTCCCTCCCACACTGTGTCCCACGTCGGCCTGAGTCCACCTCCACGTGCCACTACACCACCTGGTCCAAGCAGCCCTCCAGCGTCCAAGGCCACTGATAGCTCTTCCTCAGCTGGGCGTCTCACTCCCCAGTCAAGTGGTCCAACTGTGCCCGACACACAGTCAGCTCCCAGTCAGACTGACAGCCAGCTCTGAATGTTGATCAATGTCACAGACCTGTCTCTCCCACACCGGTACCTGTGCTGCCCATCGTGTCACACCAGACTGTGTTGCTGACCATGGCGGAGTTTGGTGACACACATTCCCTGTGCAGCTTCTCATTGTCTCTGTCAGCACCTTGGACTGGCCACTGGCCTTGCAGTTTGCACCCTGCCTGTGCAGCTTCTCATTGTCTCTGTCAGCACCTTGGACTGGCCACTGGCCTTGCAGTTTGCCCCCTGCCTGTGCAGCTTCTCATTGTCTCTGTCTGCACCTTGGACTGGCCACTGGCCTTGCAGTTTGCCCCTGCCTGTGCAGCTTCTCATTGACTCTGTCAGCACCTTGGACTGGCCACTGGCCTTGCAGTTTGCCCCCTGCCTGTGCAGCTTCTCATTGTCTCTGTCTGCACCTTGGACTGGCCACTGGCCTTGCAGTTTGCCCCTGCCTGTGCAGCTTCTCATTGTCTCTGTCTGCACCTTGGACTGGCCACTGGCCTTGCAGTTTGCCCCCTGCCTGTGCAGCTTCTCATTGACTCTGTCAGCACCTTGGACTGGCCACTGTCCTTGCAGTTTGCCCCCTGCCTGTGCAGCTTCTCATTGTCTCTGTCTGCACCTTGGACTGGCCACTGGCCTTGCAGTTTGCCCCCTGCCTGTGCAGCTTTCTCATGTTCAGGCTCTGCATCTTGTGCCTTGGTCCTGTCTGATATTGTTTCCTATCAGTGCTATTTGTGAATAAAAACAGTTGCTCATGTTGTCAGTTGTGTCATTGTCCTTACTGAATAAGGCTTTTCCTGTATGTCTCACATTTACTGTGCCACATGCTCTGTGTGCCACTTCAACTGTGCCACTGGCTGGTTTGACTTATCATTTATTTTACAGGGGTGACGGGGACTTCAGTTCTTCATGACTCGGATACTTGTGGGCTCATTGATGTTGTTTTCTGTGACATACCAGACTCATGTTCCTTCCTTGTTGCTGTTGGCTATGTTTTACTGCATCCTGGTATGTGGGCACTGCAAACACATAGAGGGGTCATATACACGGGATTGCAGGCAGGCTGACCAGGCTCAACATGTATGTGCTTTCTTGCTTTCATGTATGCCTAGCAGTGTAGATGTGTAGTCATGTTGTGATGGGCAGTCATCCTAGTCACAACGGTTACTTACATGGTGTGCATTTGGGTGGTCAAGGGGTTGTACGGTGTGTTGGTTGTGGCTTTGTCGTGTGTGTTGATGTGTGTGTTACTGGCGTGTGACTCATGGCTGTGTGGGACTGTTGTGTGTTTGTGTGCACACACTGCTTGTTGTGCATTCAGTGCTGTGGGTGTATGTTGCCTTGTGCTGTCCTAGTGTACATCCCCTGATGTACTGCTGTGTTTGCTATGTGTTTTGTGGTGTTGTGCATCTGTTGTGTGTTTGATGTGTCTGTGTTGTTCTGTGATGGTGCACTTCTTGTCTGTGTTGTGGTATGTAGCCCATGCATTTTTCCTGACTGATGAGGTGGTGCACTCCTGTTGTATGTGTGCTCCCATTGCCTTCCCCTAGTTTGGCTGCACAGGTGCTGTGTGTTATTTTCTGGTTCTGTATGTGTTTCTGTTTTGAATTGTGTTTGCCATTTTTGTTTTGGTGCAGACGTTGGTACTGAAATCCCTGTGTGTGTGTGATGTTTGTGGATGCTCCCAGGGGTTTGATTGTTTGTCTGTATCTTGTCTGGACATTATGTAGGCCCTTCTGTGTGTCTGGCATTGGGATTGTGTGCTGCAGATATGAGGGGGTATGTTTGGGGACTCCTACTTGTGTTTGGCAGTCATTGAGTGTGCCAATGTGCCCTGTGTGATACTCATGTGTACTTGCTGTTCACTGTTTGACTTGAGGTCCTTCCTTTCATCCCTGTCCCTATACATGGGTTACCTTGCTGTCTCCCTGAGTTGTTGCACTGAGGTGACTGTTGTTTGACTTCACTCACTGTGCCAGCCATGTGCTTGGATGGGGTGTGGATGTTGTTCTGGGTTCCTTGTCCTGCATGTGTCTGTTCACCTGGTTGTTGGTTGTCTCCTTGCCCTCCCATTTGTGTGCACATCATTTTTGCTTTCCTCTATGTTGTGCTCCATTGCTGGTGGCATGTAGTCTGTGTATGTGGCTGTGTGTCGGTGTGGGGTATGTCTGTGTGAGTTGGCAGGGTGTGTGTCCAGTAGTCTGTATGTTCCTTGTGTGTATGTTCATTTTGTGCTTGTATTCTGCTTTCTTGCCATGTATGTGGTGGTGTGGTGTGTGTGTGTGTTGCCCTGGGCCTGTGCCTCTGTGCTGTGTGTTGATCTACACCAAATGCTGCTGTGTCTGTCTCCCTAGGTGTTAGTTGTGTGCTGCTGGGTGTGGATTTAGCTCGCTTGGTGTTGGACATGGGGGTGCACAGGGGGATTGGCATGTTTCTTGCTGTGTGCGGCGGAGCTGTGGGTGGTGGGTGGTGGTGGTGGCCTGTGGTCTTTCTGGCCTGTCCGTTGCTGTACATGCATTCTGCTTTGTGCGATGGATTTCCAGCATGCTCACCGGCTGCGGTGTCGTCAGCAACACATTACATTATGTTCGCGGTACTTTGGTGGCCTTGATGTAGGGTGTGAATTGGTGCCAGCTGAGACATGTGTGGGTACACTGATGGATGTGTTCCTGTCCACACCAGTGTGTCTGGTGTGGCTAGGTGCCCTGTTTCAGCCCGTGGAATTTGTGTTCTGTTTTGTGTTGTATTGTGTTTTGTTTACGTACCTGCGGCGGCGTCCGCGGCGGGCGATGTTGGCCTGGTGATGTATCACGTACAGCACCGGGAGGACGTGTAGTGCTGGATCCATGGCGTTCGGCTCCGGGTGGAGGGCTCCGGAAGTCTCGTGCTTCACGCTCCGCTGTCGAGATTCCGCCGTGTCTGGAAGGGCGGTTTCTCCCCTGCGGTTCGACGGGTTGTTTGGCGCATCGTAATTTGTTGAGCGGACGGGACGTCATTCCGCACGGCGGTGAGTCTCCATTGGCTCCCACCGGCGCGGTGGCGGGCGCAATTTCATGGCGGTCGGCGTTGCACCGCGGAGGTCGGGAAATGGGGCATATTTGCCCTTCATAATATGGCGGCCGTGAGGACCGCTGCTGGCGGGCGGTAAAAGGCATTTTTCCGCACCGCCGGCATTGCGGTACTAACACCGACCGCCATCGTAATCGGCCCCTTAGTTTTGACACAATTCAGTTATGTTTGAAGCTATAGCTAGCTTATTATTTTAAGAACTAAATAACACAACTTCCTCCTGTATATTCCCGTGAGGAACAGGGTCAAGACTGATTTGCATATGGTTGGGTCTGAACTGGGGTGGCAAAGTGAGCTATAGAACGATGATAGATTCAACCCAGATCTGTGACGGGGGGGAGTGTCTGAAAAGCTTCAGCGCACCGTCCATCATCTCTATGTGTTTGCATTATTCAGAGAAGGAACATCATAGACAGACAAGTTTGAAAAATTAACTTACAAAAGTTATTCTTTCAAATATAATTAAAGAAAGGTAACTATTAAAAGAGTTAGATTACATTTCTTGCAGTCCCTAAAATGGGCACCCACTGGGAATTGAACCCAGGAATCAGCGAATTGAGTGAGTACATACTAACAATTAAGCCATATGTTTTCTGATTACACAGGCCACAAATCTTCTCTTGTCCTTCATAGACCAAAATAATTCACACTGTCACAGCCATCTATTAAAGTCTTTGGGCCAGATGTATCAAGCAAAATTGCATTATGCAAGCGCGAAATTCACAGAATTTCGGCGTTTAACTGACTAGCTTAGCTGAGTGTATGTATTAAGGCAAAACTGCCTCGCAAAATAAGGAATCGCAAAATTTGCGATTCCTGTTTGCGATTGCATTAGGAATCGCAAATTGCGATTCCTTAAAACCAATGTAAGCAGCACCAAAAGTGCAATTTGGCCTTAAAGAATCGCAAATTACCACCAACTTCAAGTTGGTGGTAATATGCGTTGCCTTGAAAAATGCACTCTTTAGCATTTTCAAAGTGCCATGTAGGCGCACATACATGCCCTTAGGGCATGTATGTGCGCTATATGCACATACATATTTCAGGGTGCAACAGGGTGTCAAAGGACACCCTGGCACCCTTGAAATGCATTCTCAATTTGTGATTCTCTATTTGCGATTCGCAAGTTGAGAATGTCTTCCCATTCATTCCTATGGGCCTCTACGCCCATAGGAATGAATGGGAAAGTATTCCTTAATTGCGATTGCAATTTGCAATTCGCAATTAAGGAATATTAGGAATCGCAATTATTATTGCGATTCCTACATACATAGCATTTTGCGATTCCTTAATAGCAATTCGCTAAAATTACGCTATTAAGGAATCGTAAATGCAATCCTTGATACATCTGCCCCTTTATCTCTAAATGTTATCTGGAAGTCATCCAACCCTTACAGCAAGGTATATAGGGGCAGATGTATCAAGGATTGCATTGCGATTCACTTAATAGCGGATTTTAGCGAATTGCTATTAAATCACAAATGCTATGTATGCAGAATCGCAATAATAATTGCGATTCACTTAATATTCCTTAATTGCGAGTGCAAGTTGCGATTCGTAATTAGGAATACCTTCCCATTCATTCCTATGGGCGTGAGGCCCATAGAAATGAATGGGAAGACATTCTCAATTTGCGAATGCAATGAGAGAATCACAAATTGAGAATGCAATTTCAGAGGTGCCAGGGTGTCACTTTGCTGCACCTGATACCATATGTGTGCACATGTGAGGCACATACATGCCCTAAGGGCATGTATGTGCAGCCACATGGCACTTTGAAAAATGCTAAAAGTGCATTTTTCAGAAGAAATCGCATGCTACCACCAACTTGAGTTGGTGGTGAATTTGCGATTCTTCAGACAAATTGCACTGCTACTTATTGGTTTTAAGGAATCGCAATTGCTGATTCATTACCTGTCATCAAAACAGAGAATCGCAAATTTTGCGATTCCTATTTTGCGAGACAGCTTTGCCTACTATACCATAAGCAAAATTAGCGTTAGAACGCCGAAATTCTGCTGGATTTCAGCGTTCTGAAATCAGTTTTGCTTGATACATCTGGCCCATAGTTCTCTATCAGTAATAAGACCCTCATTGACTGTGTTAGGTTTGTTGATCCAAAAGGTCTCCCTCATTCTGAACTGTTTGTCTCTATCACCACCTCTTCTTTTTGGTTTGACAAATTCCGCACCTATAAATTTAATACCGTGTAGGTCATTTAATGTGTGCTCCTGATTAAAGTGTACTGCCAGTGGGTACTTGGAGTCCTTATTTTTGATTGCCCTAATATGTTCTTACCATCTGTCTTTTAACTTCCTGGTTGTGGAGCCTACATATTGCTTTTTTACAGTGTGTGGTACTGCAATTAATAAATGCATTGATCTTATATTGCTTGTAGCCCCGAAAGTCTGAAAAGGTGGTTGTGTTATTAACCACATATTTACAACATATACATTTTGAACATTTAAAACATCCAACAGGTATATCTCTTCACCAAGTAGCACCCATAGGATCCTGGATACATGGTGTAAATTTGACATTGTCGCTGGGACTTAAGCGATTTCTCAGAGTTGGCGCTTTTCTGTATGTGATGAGAGGATTAGAGCGTAATGTTTTCTGTAAGCCACCATCACATTGTAGGATACTCCAGTGTTTAGAAAACTGTTGTAGATGTCTTTGTTTCCTTCACTACATACAGTAATGAATCTCTTCTCTTTACTGGCAACATCCATATTCTTCAATCTACGAGTACTCAGTTGTGAAAAAATTGCCCTTTGCACCATGCTGGCGATCATTCTTGCTATGTGTACATCTCTAATTTGGAAGCCTCTTTGTAAGAATCTCTCAGTAATATCCTTTTCCTGAATCTCATAATCAGATTGTAAGGTGCAGTTTCTTTTTGCACGTAAATATTCACTGTATGGGATATTTTGTATTTGTTTCCTAGAGTGGCCTGAATCAGCATGTGAAGGTGAATGTGTGTGCTAGCTGCATGTGTGCCTGCAAGTGGCACAATGCAGAACGGCTACAGTACTTGGCAGTAGGTGCAGAGTGAATGTATGTGCCTGGGGTGATACAATACATGGAGGTAATAGTGCCGGACAGTGTATGTACTGTGTGCAAGTGTGCCTCTAAACATGCATTATATGGACAAACCTCTGTGCCATTTTGGGAAGCCCAGGGCTGTCTGGTGAAGACATAAGGAGGTAGAGGAATCCCCCAGACAGATTTGTGTATTGCTGCATTCCTGTGAGCAGGGTGGGACACTGGAGAAGGGAGAGAGAGACTCCACCTGTATACGTCCCGCATGCAGCCAACTCCACAAGCAGGACCGGAGCTGTGAGAGTGCCCGTATAGTGCACCCATTAGGACGCTGCACACTTCCTCTCTGCCATATGAGTTAGACTGAGTTTGGGCCTATCAGGCCCCAGGGTACTCGCTGCTGTGCCAAGACACCTTTGACTATTTGCTAAGAGTCGGACTGGACTCCTGAGTTAAGGCCATTGGCGGGCATTCCCTGGATATGGCCACCAATGAATGGGGTATAACCCTGACCACATTGCAAGGAGTGGGTGGAAAAGGGATTTGCCGTTGAAACACTAGAGCCCCAAACTCAAGGGGAAAATGTGTTGTTGTCTATAAATGCCGTAACCTTCTTTTGCATGAGTAGAGTTAGGAATAAAATACTTCTTTTTATTCTAAAAATAAGTATTTGACTGGACATTGATTTATTTATATTCCTGGGTGCTCTTTGAGTTATGAACTGTGCTCATTAATCTGTATCACCACCTCCCCAGGAAGCTTTAGACTGCTCGTTCACGTCTACTACTGAGAGTTAAATGCAGATGGGATACTTGGCCTTGTCCATAGGAGGTTGGGCCCCGGGACATCAGGAGTAAAAGGCCTCAACCCCCACGGTTGGGCCCAGTGACCCCTGCGTACCCTGTGGCCCTCTGAAAGGGGTTCTGATAGTTGTAAACCCAGCTGTGGTTTACAATGTTGTAAACACTGACTGTGGTGTTAGTCTATGGAAACTTGTGATTCCTGTTCATTGCCATCCCTGCTATTGTGCAAATCATTTGTAACTCAATTATGATGCTGGATTTGCAATCCCTGCAATGGTTTTAATACATTTAAACCCACTGTTTTTGGTAGTCCTTTGTAATCTCTGATGTGCTGTTGGAAAACTGCAATCCCTGCAGAAGATTAGTCTGTTGTAAACCTTGCTGATGGTGTTTCTCAATCGAAACTCTTACTGTGTTATTAATAAATTGTAAAAACTTTTGATTATGTTACCCCACCTTAAACCATGCTGTGGCGTTAACCCATGGTAAGCCCTGCTGTGTTGATAACCTATTGTACAAGATATTGTCAAGCCATTGCAAATGCCTGTTTGGGTGTTACCATATAATCTACCCTGATGTAGTCTTAATACTTTGCCATTTATGGTCTGGTGTTCATTCTTTTTAAACCCAGTTGATGGTATTAATCTTTCTTTCGTAAGCCCTGTGTAAGATTTAGGAAACTGTGATGCTAGTCAATTCAAATTGTACTGTGAAACTGTTCCATTGTGTAAACAATGATGAGGTTTTAGTATATTGCAATTGTAAACTCTGCTGTGCTGCTTGTTAATTGGAAACCCTAATCTAGTATTAGTCCCTGGTTCTTTTGTCTGTGACCATAGTCCATTATGAAGCATGCTCTGGTATTGCCCAGCTGTAAACCCCACCACTGTAAATGTTTCAGCTGTGTTAGTCCTGATATTGGAGAGGTTATGTGTTCTGCAGATGTGTTAGTTCGTTGTAAATCATGCTGTTGTTTTTTGCTTTTTGTAGACATACTCACAATACGTTTTGATATTGTAAATCCTGCTATGCTGTTACTCCATTGTAAACCTACTGTGATATTCACTTCTTAGGGGTCGATTCCGATGTCGGCCGGAAGCACACCTAACAGTATTCGTCCGGAAAAAATACAAGCCGAACGCGTGTTTTCCGACCGACTCGAACACTCTACCGAACGATCAAGTACGATGCGCATAACAGCCCAGAATTCGAGCGAGCCGTACCTACCCAATCCAGCTCCTTTTCTCCGCCCGAGCCGGATCCGTAAACGCCGAATCGAGTCGCACGGAAGCAAATACACAGCACCTTCCGGCCGGACTAGTACGATGCGTCTTCCGTACGCGCCGAACCCGTCGCTACGTCCGGCACGTTTCAGCATCCGGAGAGCCGCACATAAGCTCCGTTTCGCATCACAAAACGATCCACGGCTACGAGAGCGAACAAGCCAGCGATGAGTACGAGTCGAAGACACGAGAAACCCGAACGAGACGACCCAACCATGAATCCCATCACGCAGGTCCTACCAATACTCTACATCTATTAACGGGACCGGTTCGGACGCGTACGGCGCAGACGGTAAGTCAAACACCAACAATACAAACTAACTACACGTACCTAAAATATGTCACACACACATAGGGATGCACAAATGACGTACACTAGCAACTGCACAATCATAGGGGTGGGATGGGCATCACCAATGCCATACACACCCATAGGTGCCTGGATGCCTGCCACCACCACCACCACCCCTACTCAGGGGGGCCTGGATGCCAATCACTACTACCATCCCCACTCATGGGGGGCTGGATGCCTGCCACTACCACCACCCCTACTCAGGGGGGGCTGGATGCCTATCACTACCACCACCCCTACTCAGGTGGGCCTGGATGCCTATCACTACCACCACCCCTACTCAGGGGGGGCTGGATGCCTATCACTACTACCATCCCCACTCATGGGGGGCTGGATGCCTATCACTACCACCACCCCTACTCAGGGGGCTGGATGCCTATCACTACCACCACGCCTACTCAGGGGGGCTGGATGCCTGCCACTACCACCACCCCTACTCAGGGGGGGGCTGGATGCCTATCACTACCACCACCCCTACTCAGGGGGGGCTGGATGCCTATCACTACTACCATCCCCACTCATGGGGGGCTGGATGCCTATCACTACCACCACCCCTACTCAGGGGGGGCTGGATGCCTATCACTACCACCACCCCTACTCAGGGGGCTGGATGCCCTGCCACTACCACCACCCCTACTCAGGGGGACTGGATGCCTATCACTACCACCACCCCTACTCAGGGGGGCTGGATGCCTATCACTACTACCATCCCCACTCATGGGGGCTGGATGCCTATCACTACCACCACCCCTACTCAGGGGGGGCTGGATGCCTATCACTACCAACACCCCTACTCATGGGGGCCTGGATGCCTATCACTATTACCATCCCTACTCATGGGGGGATGGATACCTATCACTACTACCATCCCCACTCATGGGGGGCTGGATGCCTATCACTACTACCATCCCCACTCATGGGGGGCTGGATGCCTGCCACTACCACCACCCCTACTCAGGTGGGCCTGGATGCCTATCACTACCACCACCCCTACTCAGGGGGGGCTGGATGCCTGCCACTACCACCACCCCTACTCAGGGGGGGCTGGATGCCTATCACTACCAACACCCCTACTCAGGGGGGCCTGGATGCCTATCACTACTACCATCCCCACTCATGGGGGGCTGGATGCCTGCCACTACCACCACCCCTACTCAGGTGGGCCTGGATGCCTATCACTACCACCACCCCTACTCATGGGGGGCTGGATGCCTATCACTACCACCACCCCTACTCAGGGGGGGCTGAATGCCTATCACTACCACCACCCCTACTCAGGGGGGGCTGGATGCCTATCACTACTACCATCCCCACTCATGGGGGGCTGGATGCCTGCCACTACCACCACCCCTACTCAGGGGGGGCTGGATGCCTATCACTACCACCACCCCTACTCATAGGACGGGTAATGCATGACACAACCAGCATACACCCACATAAGGAATAACAGAAAATTACATCCACCCAAACACCATGACAAGCATGTGTAGTCTATGTCAAATGCCTACAACACTGAACATGACAATGAACATACAATGTGACCCACTATCACATGTGTCACACATAAATGTGTGTGGCCTCCACAATACAAGCCGACCATGGCCACTGGCAATGGGGCCTAAAGGCCCATCACCACAGTCACCAAAAGGTAAGTGTGGGCTCCATGGCTGATGTACCTTTTGATCAGTGTGGCAATGGGGCCTAAAGGCCCATCACCACAGTCACCAAAAGGTAAGTGTGGGCTCCATGGCTGATGTACCTTTTGATCAGTGTGGCAATGGGGCCTAAAGCCCCATCACCACAGTCACCAAAAGGTAAGTGTCGGCATGGTAAAAGCTGCCAAAGACAAACTGTATGGATGAATCCTGGTCACACAACAACTAAAACATCTGTGGCATAGTAGTGCTTGTGTCCCATTGCAGCATAGATTGGGCGAGGCTAACAGTGCAGTGTCACAGAAACATCGTTTTGGCCATGTGCATACAAACATCACACATAGGGGACCACATTGTCAACATTCAGCCAATAACACAATGACAGAAGTGACCATCATGATGCTGACCCCACATATCTGCACCAATGGACACACAAATGTTGATATCCTGTGGAGACTGTCGATGTCAGGTGAACAAATACCATACCATGGCAGCAATGGGAGATACAAACCATGGTCATTGTGCCGACTGATGACCTAGGAGTCCCAGGGAGAGCAGGGGAAAACAAGCAAACTACATACAGCCAATGGCACACTACAGAAATGCCAATGCAGCGATGCAAATGCACTAACACAAACAGGCAGACTCACACTGCATATCAAAATCAACAGGTGATGGGGGGGTGTGCCAGTGTCCCCAGGCAACCACACAACACATGAGGAGGCCTGAATCACAGTTACACAGATGTGTATACAGTGCCACACACAAGTAACTCATGGATTGGATTCCCCTATGTGGGCAATGTGGCATCGGTAGATGAGAGGGAGCCCAAATTACACATGTCACACAAGCTTGTAGGAACAGCAACTAACACAGCAAGAGACAGACCCACCACAGCACTACCCCCAGGGGCCCCACATTGTGCTGACACTAGCCTGCATGACAATCCCACTGTGATGACAAAGCTAGATGTCGTTCACACTCTGAACCACAGCCATGTGTCCTGAGCTACAAACTACCATCACACCTACACAAGCTTCAATCAATCAGCACGGCCTGCCAGCCAAGGACAATATGGAGGTAGGGGTCTAGCCGTGCAACAACTCACATTTGCACACTCAACACCACACACCCTGATCTCCACCAATGTGCAGCAGTGAAGCTCACATGGACTGGTGACATTGCACATGCACCCATGAAAATCCCAGGGGTGGTGGGGGGAACTAAGGTGCTGAAACCCATCACACATGCCCACTCAACATGACTCGTCTATGTCTGACACACAGCACAGTACGCCGTACATGCGCATGACGTGAAATCCACAACAAACAATGGGATCCTGGCCATAGTCACACACCAACGAAGAAGCCAAGGTGACACACAAAGAACACACATACACAACTTCCAACATTGCAGCTCTGACCCTGAGGAGTGGCAGCAGTCACACACACAACGTGTCACAATCACAGAAAGCTACCACAAACTCTAAATCACATTACTTGTGTAAACAACAAGTGCCAAGGGAATGCTGAATGTGTCCCATCAGCGTTTGCCCACATCCCCAGCCCTGACAACAAAGACAATCTGGGATGAGAACCTCATGAACATAAGTTTGCCATGCACCCACATCACGGAGAAACCAGGTCCAAGATGCTGGATGAACACATACCAACTCTGCAAGCATCACAAACAGGAACATCCCTAGGGACACTGCCTGTGTATGAAAAGGGAAGGGAACATGCACAGACATGCTCACACAACACACAACACGGGCACACGCAATGTCACCAGAATACACACTGCCATGAGGGCACTACACTCCTGCGGAAGGTCCGCTGTGCCAAACCTTGTCTGTGCACGACTCAAACATGTCAGCAGGACACTCCGTCAGTGAGTCAACAACTACAACACACAGAAGCCTCTGCTCACATCAGCCTGGGTACGGGAGTGTCACGTCAGTCATCTGCATACACCCAAAACACCTGGCAAACATGTTGTAGTGTACACACAGATGAGTCCTTCAACATTGATGTGCAAAACTGCATGTCCAGTGGAGATGGGCACACAGTCACGGAATTGGAACATTGAACAGTGCTAAGCCCACCAGATGTGCATCAGTGTAAGACAAATATGTTCATTTACTGAATGCAAAACGTACATCCCTGTGTCAAATGATGAACATCACACCCTCAGACTGCAGCAAAGGATGCCATAGATCTACACAACAACAGGACACATATCCCATGGACGACATGGAGTCCATCACAGCAACACTTCATTTTCCTGATGTGATCACTATAACTACTGCAAATGCAGGATGCTACTCATGTACAGCATGTACATCAAAAGAAAAACCAAAATTAAACAAAAGGAGGCTTTATTCAGCAAATGTTAGAGAAAAGTCCGAAGTCCAAAGAAACTAAGGCCAATGGCCAGTCCAAAAACACAGTCCCAACAAGGTGATAAGTCTGAAATGCTCATCCATTGCTTGCCTGCACTGGTAGGGACAGGGGACATCCCCTTGGAGGGGCATACAAGGGGCAGGCCAGGCACCGCAGGAGACAGGATCAGGGGATGGCAGAGTGAGGCAGTGAAGGGGTGGTGGGTGCAGGAGTGTCACCGGCAACTGCAGTGGAGGTGTCTGACTCAGCGGGGGCCAGCACCACCGTGCTACACAAGTCAGTTGCTGTGGGTGGTGCAACCACTGCAGTGGGCTGGTCTGATGAAGTGGACTGGGTCCCCACTGCAGTGCCTGAGTCAGATGGGGTGGTTGTGGACTCCACTGCAGTGCATAACTCCAAGGGAGTGGAAGGGAGGGCAGATGAGGTGGGCAGGACAGAGGGGGGACCCGGTCCCCACACCAGTGCCACTAACAGGCAGAGCGTCTGGGTTGGGGGTGGAAGAGCAAGTGGCAGGGGAGGGCCTAAGCAGTCTGGGGATGCGGTATCGGTGTGTGGGGAACCTGGGGCAGGGTGTGGCGGGGGAACCTGTGGAGTGGTGGCCTGGGGGATGGAGGTGAGAGACTGGGTGGTTGACTTGCAGGGCGGTGGCGGGGTCTTGCTCTTCCAGGACTGGGGGACTTGCGGGTGGGGGCCTCACTCTGCCTGCGCCTGGGGAGGGTGTCCTGGGGCGAGGGCACTCCCTCTGTGTGGGTGGACTTCCTCTTCCCCCGGTATGCTGGATCAGCAGGATTGGAGGGGAAGAGGCCGAAGTCACACAGGAAGATCTTCTGTGTTGTTGGGGTAGCAGGCGAGGCAAGGGTAGGGGTCTTGGAGGGAGAGGATGTGGAGGACTGCGGAGTGAATGTGGATGCGTGTGTGTCTTCCCCATCCCCTGTGTCTGTGGTATCAGTCCCCTGAGGATGCTTGTGGGCACGTCTTGCCTTTCTCTTGGGTGTGTCTGTGCTGCTCGTGTCGGTGTGCTTGGGTGAATGTGCAGGTGTGCATGTGCTTTGGACAGGTAGGGTGGTAGGAAGTGTGGATGGGGCAGAGGTTGGAGGGGTGAGCGACTGTTGGAGGAGGGACACTGCTGCCGTCAGGGAGGAGTACATGGACCTATTGCTCCTCTGTAGGGCAGACATACCCGTTGAGATGCCCTCCATGAACGACACCAGCTGTGTCAACAGAGTGGTGTGTGCATGGAGGACAGTCCAGCATTGCTGTCTGCCCTACATGGAGCTGCCGAAGGAGGTACACAGACTCCTCACTCAGGGCAGCAGGGGACACAGGGGCAGGGGGTGCAGTGCCTGGCACGAAGGAGACACGCTCCCGAGCACGGGAGCCTCCACGGACCTCAGGAATGGGAGGGCGGTGGTGGTGGTGGCGGGGCCAGACAGACTAGCTGGGGTGTGGTGGCTGCTGACACCCGCCTCCACAAGGTAGTCATCCTCCGAGCTGCTGTGGTCCTCAGCTGAGGTGGATGGTGCTGAGGACTCCTCAGTGTGGCTCCCCTCGCCCTCCCGTGCCACTGGGTCCCTCTGACCACTGCGTCGGACGCTGACCCAGTCTGGCTCCCTCTGCTCCTCCTGGTCCGTGGAGCTGTCCCCTCCTGTGGCCGTGGATGTATCTGCAAACAATAAGGAAACAGACAAACATCAGTCACCTGCACTGACCGCACACACCACAGTAAGTACAGCACATCACAGAGCAAGCCCTGGCATCTTTAGTTGAACATTGCCAAAAGTTATCACACAGATTAGGAGAAGCCAATTGTCAGTCTGATGGTCAACCATGGAACAGACACCCCCTGCCCTTGCACCCATCTGTCTGGTGCCTGTCTGATGGCAATACCCCAGTGTGGACACACGCACCACCTACACAGTGGTTGGACATTGCTGAGAACACGGTGAAGTATGTGAACATGCCCAACTCACATCTCTTGCCACTGAGTCAGTGCAGGTGTCTGGATAAATGGACGGCCTGAGTCTAAAAAGAAATGCATTGGATGCATACCAGCACCAGACCCCATGAAGCACCCATGTCCGGATAGTCAATGCCACAATGGGGTGCCTGTTGCACATGTCACCCCCTGCAGGATCACCCTTAGGAAGTTTAATGCCATGACACAGGCATGCCTGCAAAGTCATACATCACTGTCTCCAGTCACATGGCCATGTTAGCCAGCAAACAACAGTCTGCACTGTGTCACTATCCTAGGACATGGGGAAGGCAAGTAATGTAACTGACAAGTGCACATGTCCATCCCCCACTAACCACATCATCTGAACCCGTATTTGTACACTGCACACCATTTGGACAAATGGGAGACATGAAACACTACTCCCTGAACCAGAGCACCTCACAGTGTGCTGTGAATGATGAACAGCTGCCTGAAAGTCACAGTCGCATACACCTGTCTGCACAGTCAAGTGATCAAACACCTATGAGTCACAGAAGTCTTGTCTCACATGGTCCAATAGCAGATGGCATGCTGACCCCTAACCGAAAGACATCACAGGAGTCACAACAATGTAGTCACAGCACAACGACACAGAGGCAGACACCTGAGGCAACATTTCACTGAGCACACCATGTCAGCTGATACACGGGAGTGGGAGTACAGAGTGTATTGTATGCCCTGTAGTAGGCATGACTGTCCGGCTCCACCTGCAAGAGGGATGAGCCCTGGTCAGTGGGCAGGTGGCTAAGCATGTGTGACACACTTGACATACATACTCCTGAGGCCCAAACAATGTACCCACCCGCAGAATGGGGGTGTGGCAAATACCCCAGAGACATGTGGTGAATTAGATGTGCAAGTGGATCACATATCAAAGTTACACCCAGACTACATTGCACGACTCAGGCATTGTGTGAGCAACTGACCCACCCATGAAGGCAAACACAATATCACGGGAACAAAGCTGTCACCACCTTGAGCAAAGCAAAATGCTAGGACCCTGTACCCGAGTGACACAATTATCCTGAGCGTAAGGAGCACACCGGCGCATCAGATGGGTAGTGGCCATGTCACAATAGAGGGACATGGGTACTGGACAACAAGACTGATGTACTGGGGAAGTTTAACCAGGCCAGAGGAGGGCACATAGCATGTTAGACAGAGTTCACAGTGCAGACTTTGACTCACCCCCTCCTTGCTGCTGTCTGGCCTTCAGCTGCCCATCCAGCTCTGGGAACACCACCGGCAGGATCTGGAGCATGTGGGGGGTCAGGGTCCGGTGTCCGCCCCTCCGGCGAGGCGACAGCTTCAGCTGGACCCTTGCGATCCTCCGGGTCCAGCCACGAAGGTCCTGCCACCTCTTCTGGCAGTTGCGGATCCGGCGCTTGTAGACCCCCATGGATCGGACTGCCTGGACGATGTCCAGCCAGATGTCCTGCTTCCGATGGGCATCAACCTGTGAGGATGACAAAGTGAAAAGGCCATTACTACACATGCAACATATCCGTGCATCACACAGTTGGAAATACATGTCTCAATCACAGGGGCATATGATGTACACAGGCAGTGCAACGAGGGCTATGGACAGTTTGCCAGCAGTTACTACATGGTATCATTGCATGGGAAGTGAACCTTGTTTGAATGCACTGTACCTGTTCAGTGCAAGTGACTACACACTTTGGGGGGTGCGAACTACTCAGTGGGCATGCTAGCCAGTGGTGTGCACACTGTAAATCCTGCTAGTCAGACAAAATGTACAATTAGTAAGGCAGTGGACAGCACACTCACCTGCTCCCCTGGTGTCCCATACAGCTTGCTGTACTGTGGAAGGAGGTTGTCCAGCAGGGCCATGGTTCTCCTCATGGGTGAAGGCTGGGGCTTTCTCCACAGTACATGCCATTGCAGTAGCCAGAGGATGCAGAGACAGCAGCAGTGTAGTGGCAGATGTCGTCCTGGAGCATGTAGTGTAGGCAAGTGAGCTCTCAGGGGAACAGCCAGCATTATATGTGTGCTGCAGAGGCAGATACTGTGCCATGTGTCCAAAGTGATAGGTCCAAGTCGTTAGCATCTTCTGAATCTGACCAATCCATGGAATAGCAGCTCCAATACACGCCCACAGCATCCTTCAAAAATTCAACTTCATGACACCCATGAATTTGCAACATTGTTGTGGCTGGCCAACTGAATTCAGTGCATCAGACTCGTTGAAAATTCAAAACGCATCCGTTGCCATGCCCAGGCCCCAGCCAATGCGTGCGCACCGATCGGACCATTGCTGTACAACGCGTACCCGCAATACAACGCGTACCCGCCCACATGCAATGCAATGGTCCGGCGGCCACACCGGTCCGGACCATTGCTGCTACAAGCGTACCCGCTCACATGTAATGCAATGGTCCGAGCGGGCACACCGATCGGACCATTGCTGTACAACGCGTACCCGCTCACATGTAATGCAATGGTCGGCGGGCACACCGATCGGACCATTGCTGTACAAGCAGCGTACCCGCGATACAACGCGTACCCGCCCACATGCAATGCAATGGTCCGAGCGGCCACACCGATCGGACCATTGCTGTACAGCGCGTACCCGCGATACAACGCGTACCCGCCCACATGCAATGCAATGGTCGAGCGGCCACACCGATCGGACCATTGCTGTACAACGCGTACCCGCTCACATGTAATGCAATGGTCCGGCGGGCACACCGATCGGACAATTGCTGTACAACGCGTACCCGCACACATGCAATGCAATGGTCCGAGTGGCCACACCGATCGGACCATTGCTGTACAACGCGTACCCGCGATACAACGCGTACCCGCCCACATGCAATGCAATAGTCCGAGCGGCCACACCAATCGGACCATTGCTGTACAACGCGTACCCGCTCACATGTAATGCAATGGTCCTAGCGGGCACACCGATCGGACCATTGCTGTACAACGCGTACCCCCGATACAACGCGTACCCGCCCACATGCAATGCAATGGTCCGAGCGGCCACACCGATCGGACCATTGCTGTACAAGGCGTCCCTGTACAGGTCACATGCATTTGTCACCATGCTGGTCACTGGTGAACCTATGCCAGCCACATATACTTTCCAGGGACTCTGGGGCACACCTACTACACCACACCCAGTCCACGCTGTATCTAAGGCATGTGTGGCAGCATGACCTTATCTGTGTATGGGGGTGTACATGTTGTTTTTGGGGTGGCACTCGGGGGCAGACACACCCAGGCTGTGCACATGTTAATGGGGACAGGGGCCTTTGTGTGTTGTGCACATGACCACTGGGATGTGCAACTATTCTTTTTGGAGCATGTTGCATGGTCACATTTCCAGGTTGTGTATGTGCATGACATGTCACATACTCCAAGGCTCATGTGGGAAAGCATGTACGTCACAGGGTGGCCCATTGCCACAATAGTCATGTCCCTCCGCAGTCTGTGTGCATGTTGTGTTTCACATGTCTGACTCCATGTGCACAATGGGAGACAGTATCCACATCCACGTTGTTTGTGCATGGACTTAGATGTTGTGTGTGTGTGTCACAGACGTCCATGTCTGTCCTGCAGAGGCTACAGGGGCACTACCTGTGGGAGTCATGTTTGTTTTTCTGACGTGTACATGATACGCCATGTCATGCCAGTGTCCATGTGGCAAGACAGTGTCACTGGGAATCTACCTGTCAATGAGTTGTGATGCCTGTGGCGCATCTGTCCACACGTCACTGTGGTATGTGTGTGGAATGTGAGAGCAGTAAATGGGTACTGTGACACAGCCAAATGGTTTCACATAGCACACCCTGGGACCTGTTGTCCACACATGTTGAACAGAGATGTTACATGATGTCCATGTAGGTGCCATATATGTCCAAACAGAACGAGACACACATCAAGTTCTAGTGTTTGCTAATGATGTATCATGTGAACTACAGTATGGTGAATGGCACATATGTGGGGTGACTGACAATCTTGCTTTCTTCACCTCTGCACTGCAGGGCTCCTGCTGTCCATAGACCATTCCCAGACCTGGCAACGATGGTGGAACGTGACAGCATCCGACGGTACCGCTTCACCAGGCAGCTGATTGAGGATTTGGCAGTGCGGTTGGACCCACATTTGCAGCCTGGCCGGCCGTATCCTACAGCGCTGACCCCCAAGGTGAAGGTGATGGCATCCCTACACTTCTTTGCCACCGGTACCTTTCAACACACTGTGGCATCTACTGGTGGTATGTCACAGACTATGTTCAGCCGTGTGCTACGCGATGTTTTAGTGGCAATGTTGAGATGCCTTAACCAGTACATCTATTTCCCACCACGTCACCGACTCACTGACGTCAAGAGTGACTTCTATGCCCTGGGGAGGATGCCACATGTCATTGGCTCCATTGATGGGACACATGTGGCTTTGGTACCACCACAGGCACATGAGCAGGCATACAGGAACAGGAAACATTACCATTCTGTCAATGCTCTGGTGGTATGTCTTGCAAACATGACCATCACACATGTGTGTGCCCGTTTCCCCGGTTCGGCACACAATGCCTACGTGATGAGGAGTAATCGCATCCCGAGGATGGTGTCACAGATGCTGAACCAGCGTGCCTGGCTTGTCGGTGTGTACTGACTTTGTACCATTGTGTGTGTTCTGCTATGTTGCTTTCCGCACACTTTTCAATATTGGCTAATGTGCAATTGTCTGTCTGTAGGTGACTCGGGATACCCCAACATGCCGTGGTTGCTGACACCCCTCAGGAACCCTGTGACACCAGCCCAGATGCGCTACAATGAGGCACATGGTCGGACGAGGAGGGTGATTGAGCGGACCTTTGGTCTCCTGAAGAGCCGCTTCCGCTGCCTGGACAAGACAGGAGGCGCCCTCCCATATGCCCCAGCAAAGGTGTGCAAGATTATCATCGTCTGCTGCATGCTCCACAACCTGGCAGTGCGGAAGGAGTTGCCTCTCATCCTGGATGACGATGACCAACATCCGCCACCTGTGGAGGATCCAGGCCTGGGCCACGATGCCAGTGATGATGATGATGATGGTGATGGTGATGTCCGCACACAGCTCATCACCAACTTCTTCAGCTGAATGTGAGTATCCAGAGTGTTGTACTATCAATGATTTTGATTTGCATGATATATGTGTGTGGTGCTCTGGTGCTGTTTGAGTGTGGCCATGTGCAACTTGACTGGATGCGTGCAGAGATGTGTCCTTGCAGGTGGTCTGTACTTGCCAACAGTGTAGACATGCTAACTTGCTTTTGTGTATTTAACTTGTGACAGGTATTAGACATGAGTATTGCCGTTCTGTGCTGTTCTTCAGTGCTTTTGACTGTGTGTCATGTCTGTCCTTCATAGGTGCTGCCGGAGTTGTTAGAACAACTTGGATCCCCCGAATCCATGATTCAACTTCCAAGGTGGCAGCAGTTGTTTCCCTACAGGTGATGTGCCACACACCCCTGGACTTTCTATCTTCTGCATTGTTTGACTTTGTGGCCACAGCCAGGTGGGATTAGCTTGTGTTAGACTTGGCATCTTTTGGTGTGTTTCCCCTGACTTTTTGCTTTCTGACCTCCCGGTTTTGACTCTGTTTTTGCTGGTGTGATGATTCTGCGCACTTTCCTCACTGCGGTCCAGTGGGAAAGTGCAAGTGCTCCTGTATAAACTGTGTTATGGATTGGTGTTTCCATGATTGGCCTATTTGGTTTATGTGTCAGTCCCTTGTAAAGTGCATTGCGAGTGCCAGGGCCTATAGACCAAATGCTGTTGGTGGGCTGCAGCACTGGATTGTGCCACCCACGCAAACAGCCCGTAAAGTGTAACTCGGGCCTGCCAACGCAGAGCCTGTGCGCAGCCTGGGGCTGCCATGTCGACTTAGCAAGTGCACACACTTGCAAGTCCCTAAACCTTCCCTTTGCTACATGTTAGTCACCCCTAAGGTAGGCTCAAGGTACCCCTGTGGGCAGGGTGCGTTGTTTGCGAAAGGTAGGACATGCCCTGGTGTGTGTGGCATGTCCTGATAGTGAATTACAGCCTAGTTCGTTTTTCACTATTGCAAGGCTACCTGTTCCCCCTAGGCCAGAACGGGCAGTTTTGATTATTACAGCTTATAATCCTAACTGACCCCGGGAACATGGTAGAAATTCGAGTTTAGTATGCCTGGACTCAGAATGATAAAATGCATCTTTTAGTGAAGTTGGTTTTAACATTCTGTGTTTGAAAATACCACTTTTAGAAAGTGGGTATTTTCTTGTCTAACCATCCAAGCCTGCCTCTGCGAGGTTGTGTATTCCTTGTCTGGAATGTGAGTGACAGGGGCTGGGGGATGCCAGGAGACAGGGTGAGTCAGCACAGGGCTGAATAGCAAGATCTACATGTAGATGGGTGGGAGGGGTCGCACCTGGGCCCTGAATAGGACAGTGCCTTCCCTCCACAATGCTGGCTCCACCTCCTGTGGTGCGTCTGATGTCCCTGGCCTACTCACTGAAAGAAGGGACGGAGACTTGTCAACAAAGTGCTCCAGAACTGGTTTGGACTAGGCAAAGGCCTCTCCGCCTTCAGAGAACAAAGGAATTTGGGATATAAATATTGGGGCCCTGACCCCATGAGTTTAGATCTCGCTGGAATCAAGGAACCTGCCAAGACGAAGAGCTGGAAGAGCTGCCAGGAGGAGTACTGCCCCTTTGCTGTGTTGTTGCTTTGTTGGGTTGGCCTGCAGCTGCTGCTTCTGCCTTGGGCAGTGAAAGGACTGGACTGAACTTTCTACAAACTTGTGCTGAGTATCTCCAAGGGCCAGGAACCGAGCTGGCCTCCTGTTAAGAAGTCTCAGGGACTACAAAGACTTCACAAGCCTCTGGGTACCGCTTCTGGAACGCTGTTTCAGTTGCCACAGAGGAAGGGAACTGCAACCGACTCCGTCAACCGAATCCATCCCTGGCCGGTGACCTGTTTGCACCGCAGACCGCATCGCCCCGCTTCGCATCGCAACCCTGGTCTCACCGTGGGCGACGTCCGACGCCGCCAACATCGAGCCGCTGCTTGCACCGTGACCTGTGGGCACCGCAGTTCGCATCGCATCGCTTCACTGAACCAACCGGACCCGACCGACGCGGTCGCTGCAACTGGCTCAAGAGTCGAGACCGCACCGCATTTGGGGCACCGCTCGCACGTCTGCGACGCACCGCTCCGACTCGCACCGCTGTCCGACGCCAGCTCCCGCACTCCGGCTTGGTCGCCTGCATCGCAACCTGCCAGCACCGCATCGAGCATCGTCTCACCCTGCATAGCACGCCTTGGACTCACCGACTCCGTCTGCACGACGCTCATCGAGCCGCTGCCTGCACCGCATCGAGGGACACCGCACCTTGCATCGCTCCGTCTTGCACCGCAACTGCGACGAACGCCCGACCAGGCTCGTACACTCCGTACCAGCCACAACGAGAAAGGTACTGTAACCGAGTCTGTTCATGACTCTGCTGGCCCGTATCGACGCGGTCGGCTGGAACTGTTAGACTCTGGGGTTTTCAGCATCACGGTAGGCTCGGACGGAGCTACCGACTCGTACGAACTTTGCTTTTGTGCTATTCCTGCAAAGAAGAAGTTAACGTATCAAGTATTCATTCGTTTTTTCCTTTCTGTGCCCCCCTTGCTGCCCCTGATTGTGCTCGTTTTTTCCTTTCTGTGCCCCCCTTGCTGCCCCTGATTGTGCTCGTTTTTCCTTTCTGTGCCCCCTTGCTGCCCCTGATTGTGCTCGTTTTTTCCTTTCTGTGCCCCTTTGCTGCCCCTGATTGTGCTCGTTTTTCCTTTCTGTGCCCCCTTGCTGCCCCTGATTGTGCTCGTTTTTCCTTTCTGTGCCCCCCCTTGCTGCCCCTGATTGTGCTCGTTTTTTCCTTTCTGTGCCCCCTTGCTGCCCCTGATTGTGCTCGTTTTTTCCTTTCTGTGCCCCCTTGCTGCCCCTGATTGTGCTCGTTTTTTCCTTTCTGTGCCCCCCTTGCTGCCCCTGATTGTGCTCATTTTTCCTTTCTGTGCCCCCCTTGCTGCCCCTGATTGTGCTCGTTTTTCCTTTCTGTGCCCCCTTGCTGCCCCTCATTGTGCTAGTTTTTTCCTTTCTGTGCCCCCTTGCTGCCCCTGATTGTGCTCGTTTTTCCTTTCTGTGCCCCCTTGCTGCCCCTGATTGTGCTCGTTTTTCCTTTCTGTGCCCCCTTGCTGCCCCTGATTGTGCTCGTTTTCCTTTCTGTGCCCCCTTGCTGCCCCTCATTGTGCTAGTTTTTCCTTTCTGTGCCCCCTTGCTGCCCCTGATTGTGCTCATTTTTTCCTTTCTGTGCCCCCCCTTGCTGCCTCTGATTGTGCTAGTTTTTCCTTTCTGTGCCCCCTTGCTGCCCCTGATTGTGCTCGTTTTCCCTTCTGTGCCTGTTTCCCGCCGCTGCGCCTGCGGCCCCGCCCCCTCACTGCCCATTCGCTGCCCCATTCCCTGCTCCTCCCCCCCACCTCCCCATTTATGGCGGCCGCTGGGCGGCCGCGCAGCGGACATGCGCAGCGGGCGCGCCTAAGGCAAGCCCGTCTGCGCCCGTCCGTGCCGTGACTGCGCCCAGCGCCAGACCCCCTGGTCCGGGCATCCCCCGCGCCCGCCACATCAACAGACGCCGATACGACGCCAGCACCCTCCACGCACTCAACCCCGGAAAAGATCACGCCTGCTACCAGGCCACCCCGAAGCGCACCCAAGGGCCCTTCACCTGCCGGAACTGCAGCTTCGCCAGCACCCGCCCCGCCAAACCACCGCCCAGGAAAGAACCCAACTACCTCAGATACATCCTCCTCAACACCCGCTCCGCCCGCAAACATGCCATCGAACTCTGGGACCTTCTCGACTCAACCTCCCCAGACGTCGCATTCCTGACAGAGACCTGGCTGAATCCCGCTTCAGCCCCGACATCGCCATTGCCATCCCGGACGGATACAAGATCACCCGCAGGGACCGCACCAACGGAGTCGGAGGAGGCATCGCCATCGTCCACAGGAACACCCTCAGAGTCTCAACCAACACCGACGACACCCTCAGCACCGCCGAACACATGCACTTCCAGATCCACACCGATCCCAATACCACCCTCAGAGGAACCCTCATCTACAGACCCCCGGACCCCGACCACAGTTCAGCGATTCCATCGCTGACTTCGTCAGCACACACGCCATCGCCTCCACGGACTACATCCTCCTCGGGGACCTGAACTTCCACCTCGAGAACAACAAGGACACCAACTCCACCACCCTGATCGACAACCTCGCCACCCTCGGACTCAGACAGCTCGTGACTACACCCACCCACGCCGCCGGCCACACGCTCGACTCCATCTTTTCCGCAAGTCCACACGTCTCCTTCAACCACACCTCCGAACCCCACTGGACTGACCACCACTGCATCCACTTCACCTACAGGAAGCCCACCACGCACCACCGCACCGAACAAATGCCTCGCCGCTGCTGGAGCAGAGTCACGGAAGACCAGCTAACGACAACCCTCGCCCTGAGCCCACCCGCCGAACCCTCCGACCCCAACACCGCCGCCCGCAACCTCAGACAGTGGATCGACGACTGCGCCAACACCCTCGCCCCGCTCAAGAATCCGCCCAACAGCCACACCAGCAAGAAAGCCACCTGGTTCACCGAAGACCTCCAGGCCTCCAAGCGAACATGCCGAAAACTGGAGAAGATCTGGCTCCACGAACGGACAGCGGACAGCTACGCCGCCCACAAGAGCGCCACCCGCAGTCACCATCACCTCATCAGATCCGCCAAAGGGCCTCACTCAAAGACCGCCTAGACAACAACGCACACAACAGCAAAGAGCTCTTCAACATCGTGAAGGAACTCTCCAACCCCAGCTCCAACACCAACGACATTCAGCCGTCGCGAGACTAATGCGACTCACTGGCCACCTTCTTCCACCGCAAAATCGCCGACATCCACGACAGCTTCAACACCACGACCGCCCCGGCAACCACCGAGACCACTGCCCCCACAACCACCAACCGCCTGCTCTCCTGGACCAACATCAACGACGAGGACACCAGCGAGATCATGAACACCATCCACTCCGGTTCACCGCTAGACCCGTGCCCTCACCACATCTTCAACAAAGCCAGTACAGCCATCGCGCCCCATCTCCGGAAAATAATCAACATCTCCTTCGAGACAGCAACCTTCCCGGAAAGCTGGAAGCACACCGAGATCACCGCCTTACTCAAGAAACCCAAGGCAGACCCCGAGGACCTCAAGAACTTCCGACCCATCTCTCTGCTCCCGTTCCCCGCGAAGGTCACCGAGAAAATCGTCAACAAACAACTGACCCGCTACCTCGAGGAGAACAACATCCTGGACCCTTCCCAGTCCGGCTTCCGCAGCAACCACAGCACCGAAACCGCCCTCATCGCCGCCACCGATGACATCAGGACCCTGCTAGACAACGGAGAAACAGCAGCCCTCATCCTCCTGGACCTATCAGCCGCCTTCGACGCGGTCTGCCACCACACACTACGAACACGCCTTCACGACGCCGGGATCCAAGAGAAGGCCCTGGACTGGACCACATCCTTCCTTTCCGGCAGAACACAAAGCGTCCGCCTCGCCCCCTTCCGATCCAAGGCCACCAAGATCACCTGCGGCGTACCCCAAGGCTCCTCCCTCAGCCCAACGCTGTTCAACATCTACATGGCACCCTCGCCCACGTCGCCCGACAGCACAGCCTCAACATCATCTCCTACGCCGACGACACCCAGCTGATCCTCTCCCTCACCAAAGACCCTCACACCGCCAAAGCCCACCTCCACGAAGGAATGAAGGCCGTCGCCGAATGGATGAGGACCAGCCGCCTGAAGCTGAACTCGGACAAGACGGAGGTCCTCATCCTTGGTTCCAACCCTTCAGCCTGGGACGACTCCTGGTGGCCAACATCACTGGGAACAGCCCCGCCACCCACCGACCACGTACGCAACCTAGGGGTCATCCTCGACCCCACCCTCTCCATGACTAAGCAGGTCAACGCCGTTTCCTCATCCTGCTTCAACATCCTCCGAATGCTCTGCAGGATCTTCAAGTGGATCCCCACCGAAACAAGAAAAACAGTCACCCAGGCCCTCGTCACCAGCAGGCTGGACTACGGAAACGCCCTCTACGCAGGAACGACGGCTAAGCTCCTGAGACGGCTGCAACGCATCCAGAACGCCTCTGCACGTCTTATCCTCGACATCCCCCGACGCAGCCACATCACACCCCACCTGAGAGACCTGCACTGGCTCCCTGTCAACAAGAGGATAACCTTCAAGCTCCTCACCCACGCACACAAAGCACTCCACAACTCCCGGACCAGCCTACCTCAACAGACGACTCAGCTTCTACACCCCCACCCGCCAGCTCCGCTCGACCAGCCTCGCCCTCGCCACAGTCCCCCGCATCCGGAAAACGACCGCCGGCGGCAGATCCTTCTCCCACCTCGCCGCCAAGACCTGGAACACCCTCCCCACCAACCTCCGACAGACCCAAGACCTACTGGCCTTCAGAAGACTCCTCAAGACCTGGCTCTTCGATCAGTAGCAGCACCACCCCCCTCTTCCCCCAGCGCCTTGAGACCCTCGCGGGTATGTAGTGCGCTTTATAAGTGACATGATTGATTGAGTATAGTATTGTGGATTTTTGTCGTAATTGGTCTTGTCTTGAGTATATAAAATATTGGTTATTTTTCTAAACTGGTGTGGTGTCCGTTTGTAGTGCTTACACTGTATTACTGTTGGTTATGTGCAAATGCTTTACACACTGCCTCTGAATTAAGCCTGACTGCTCGTGCCAAGCTACCACGAGGGTGAGCAGGGGTTACTTCACGAGTGTAACAACCCTTACCCTGACTAGGAAGAAGGGTCCCTACTTGGACAAAGGTGCAAGCCCTTGCCAACTAGAGATCCCATTTCTAACAGCTTGCATTTGTAGTGGAAACAACATGTAGCAAATGTGTAATAAACCTGTTCTTCAGTTTGGGGTGTGCGTTGTCTGTAGTCACACATCTGAGTGACATTTGCTTACTGCACCTGTAGTGTAGTTGACACAGACTGTGAATATGTGTGGTGTCTGTGCATTGCACTGTATTTCCAGGCAACATCAGTTTAGGGGATGAGTCATATGGCCCTGGTGTGTATGTGTTGTGTGGCCCTAGTGGTGTGTCTCCCTCATATGTGTCACGTCGCCATGACTGCCATGACGGTGTTGGACTTGCTGTAGCAGTTAGCATGCACAGTGTCATTTTTCTGATCACCATCTCCATGACAGAGACCACGTTGGAATCACAACAGAGGCAGATATGGTGTTTTGGTGAGTTTATTTACAAAAGGTGTGGGGATGGTGCACAGGATGGTGGGTGCTGTACATAGAATTAGGAATTCAAAGTTCCCATGTGAATCGGAAGTCCTGGTAGATGAAATGTCCAGGGTATAGTCCACAGTCATCTGATGAATTTGTACAACTAGAGCTCCCCATGTCATGTGGGCGAGTTGGGTTGCCATCGACAGGGCGTGCAGTTTGCACACAGAGGAAAAGTTCCAGAACAGGTGTTGGCTTCCTGGGGATGTAGCTGGCCATCGGCCTCTCAGTTTGGCCTCCTCGGACTGCCCCTCTTCCTGGGGGGGGGGACCCTCAGGTGCAGGCTGCCGCGGTGCAGGGTACTCTCCGCCAGAGTCCTCCTCCCTCCCTGTGGCAGTTGCGGATGTAGTGGCAACAGATGTTGTGGGCGCACAGGGAGGTGAGGCCATGTTGGTGCTGATTTGGCGGAGGCATGTCAGTATGTCCCTATGCACCGCTGTGAGTTCTTGCAATGTGTCCCACTTGGACTCCATGCGAGACATGTGTGTCTCGACACGGGACATGTGGGAGTCCAAGCGGGCATGATGGGCAGCCTGCTGCTGTTGTATGTCCTTGAGGATCCCCACTACCTGGGTGACCTCTCCGGTGCTGGTCTGGTACGCATCTGCAATGCGTGCCAGTTGTGGGTCATCACGCAGTCCAGACCCCTCTGCAAATAGCGACCTGTGTCTACCACCCCTCCCACCACCCCTGGCAACACGTGCAGGGCCTGCGGTGCCACGCACAGGTGACCGTGTGCCCACTTGGGTGTTGTTAGTGGGCTCGTTGGCAGCAGCTCCAGTTTGGTCCTGGGTCCCTGCGCTGTTGTTACCTGTGGTCCTTGGTGTGTCCGTGTTGGCAGGGGTGGCCTGTGTGTTGGCAGTTGTTGGAGGGGTGGGTGCAGGGGTGCAGATGTTGGTCCTGCTGGTGCTGCATGATGACTGACACCGGAGGGTCCAGCTTGTTGTTCGCCATCCGAGGAGTGCAGAGGCTGATCCACACCAGTGAGCTCTGTGTCCCCCGGAGCCTGGGACAGGGACTCCTCCTCATCTGCTGCTGAGTCCCCATCATCACCTGTTTTGGGGAGAGACACAGATTGTATAGTATGTTTCTACAGGCATCAATTGTTCAAACACCTGACAGTTGTGACTGTACCTCTGGATGCGGGCCTGGACATTGCATTCTCCTAAATTGTGACAGTCAGAGAGTGATATTGTTGTAGCACATTGTCCTGCCAACCTGTGGCATGTCAATGTGAATGTTGAGGTGTGTGCCTGACCAGCATTGGTGGTATTTGGTTGCCATCCGGGCCTCCTTCTCCCCCCAGCCCAGATATCCCACCATGGAACATGCTTCCATTGCAGGGAGTGCAAGTTGTCTTTCAGGATGTCAGTCAGTGGTGTCCTGCTGTTGGTTGTTGCACAGTTGCCTGCAGGGCCTTGTGCTCCCCCAGCAGTACCCAGTGTCAGCCATCTTGTGAGTCCTTTTCACTCCCTGTGATGTGAGCATGGTTCAGGAGTGGTGTTGATGGGCCAATTGTGAGGCTGAGCAATATCTGTGACTACCACTCCCATCATGCTATTGCCTCCACCCACCTTCCCAGCATGCCCATCCTTCCTTCCTTTTGACTCTGCTTCCCTGTGGGGTGGGGTGCCTGTGCTGACAGGTTGGCTGAGAGTGTTCTCCTTGCGGTTGTTTGGCTACGAGTCCCAAGAGTGTCCCTGTGCTTCACACAGTATGAGCCCGGCTGGTTGGTCTTTGTGGGATCTTGAGTTAGAATGTGAGGCATTGCATTCTCCCAGGTGGGTTCTGTGGAGTTAGTGTTGAGGGTGTGTGTGAGGGGAGGTGCTTGTAACTATGGTCAGTGCTGTGAGTCCTCCTTCCCACCCAGCCAGATATCCCACCATGGAACATGCTTCCATTGCAGGGAGTGCAAGTTGTCTTTCAGGATGTCAGTCAGTGGTGTCCTGCTGTTGGTTGTTGCACAGTTGCCTGCAAGGCCTTGTGCTCCCCCCAGCAGTACCCAGTGTCAGCCATCTTGTGAGTCCTTTTCCACTCCCTGTGATGTGAGCATGGTTCAGGGTGGTGTTGATGGGCCAATTGTGAGGCTGAGCAATATCTGTGACTACCACTCCCATCATGCTATTGCCTCCACCCCCCTTCCCAGCATGCCCATCCTTCCTTCCTTTTGAGTGGACTTCAGTGTGTGTGAGTGTGACAGCAATGGCAAGGTGGCTGACAATGTGGTCCTGTTGTTTGTTGGTGCCCAGTTCCCAGCAGGGCCTTGTGCTCCTCACAGCTGAGGCCAGTGTCAGACATCTTTGAAGTGGCTATTGACTCCCTGTGAGTTGTGCATGCTTCAGTGGTAGCTTGCTGGGCCATGTGGGTGGGGGATGTTGATCTGTGACTACCACTCCCATCATGCTATTGCCTCCACCCCCCTTCCCAGTATGCCCATCCTTCCTTCCTTTTGAGTGGACTTCAGTGTGTGTGAGTGTGACAGCAATGGCAAGATGGCTGACAATGTGGTCCTGTTGTTTGTTGGTGCCCAGTTGCCTGCAGGGCCTTGTGCTCCCCAGTAGTACCCAGTGTCAGCCATCTTGTGAGTCCTTTTCCACTCCCTGTGATGTAAGCATGGTTCAGGGTGGTGTTGATGGGGCAATTGTGAGGCTGAGCAATATCTATGACTCCAACTCCCATGATGCTATTGGCTACACTGACTTGACCAGCATACACAGAATTCCTTCCTTTCAGTGATCTTCCCTGTGAGGTGGTGTTCTAGTGGTGTCAAAATATCTGAGAGTGTTTGTTGGTTCTATTTGTGCCACTGCCTTGCTGTATTTGTTGTTAGGTTTGTACATGTCATGACACAGTTAGATGTCACTATGAGATGGCAGGTATTGTGTTTGTTTGACTGGCATTCACATCTTGGGATGAATATGTTTTGTTTGCTGTGTATTTGGTAAGGGTGCATGGTTTGCCTATCCCTTTGAGGGTGCTGTGTGTGTATTGTCACACCATATTGTGTATATAAGTTGTGTACTCACCAGGCTCTGGGATGTCTGTTAGTCCGTATACGCTCACTGGTGGTAGGATGGCCCGCACCTTCTCCTCCCAGGGCCTGAGGTATACTGGTTTTGCAGGAGGGCCACTGCCGGTGCGGTGGCTGAGGAGGTAGTCCTTTTCAGTAGCTCCCGGACCCTCCTGCGCACATCATACCACCTGTTCTGGATGTCTTCCTTTGTGCGCAAACATGGTGATTGTGCATTCACCCTATCGACAATCCTCGCCCACATCTTGGTTTTCTGCGACATGGGGGTCTGTTGTACCAATGTACCAAACAACTGTGGCTCTACCCTGAGTATCTCGTCTACCAGGACTTCCAATTCACAATCTAGGAACTTGTGGTTCTTCTTTGGAGGCATGGTGATGGGTGGTGGTGGTGATTGATGTGTGTGTGTGTGTGTGTGCAAGTGGGGGTGTGTGAGTGTAGGTTTAGCTGGGTGGGTGTGAGGGTGCTATTTGTAAGTGTGGTAATGGTGTGTGGCTTGTGTGATGTATGAGCTGTGAGTGTGTCTGTGGTTGCTGTGTGATGGTGTTGTTTGCTGGCAGGTCTGTGGAATTTGCAAAGGATCATGGTAGGGATTTGTGGCCTTTATGTAGGTGGGGTTGGGGGTGTGTCCTTGTTCAATTTTTCCCCACCCCAGTATTTATTGGCTTTGTGGTTGCTTGTTTGGCCATTTTTTTATTTTTTGACTTTTTCCCTTGGTGCTTTTGGTGCATGTAGGAGTCGTTCTTGTGTCCGAGTCGGACGCTGCTGTTGTCTGGTGCGATGTTGTCCGACTCGTTCCCGCTGTGTTTCAGGTAGATTTCATATGCGGCGTACGAGTCGGTCGCGGAGTATTGGGTTGCTTCGGCTGGGTTTTGTATGCGTGTCGGTCGTACGGCTTGTGCTGCGTGCGAGTCGGTCGTGTTTCGCACGCACAGCATCGTACTACGCGGGTCGGAGTTCGCGGGTACGTTTCGTTCGGTTTCTATCCGGGTGCGTGTCGGTCGGTTCGTTTCGGACTGGTTTTCCGGCCGGATGGCTTGTTTCCGTCCGGCTCGGTCGTTCGTTTTGTATTCCGTCCGAGTCGGTCGAGTTTCACATGCATTTCATCGTACTACCCGGGTCGGACGGCGCTGGTTCGTGTCGGTCGGACTAAAATCCCGTACCGAGTCGGTCGGTACGTTTTCCGGCCCGAATCGGAATCGGCCCCTTAATCTTGTGAACGGTGTTAGTCCATCTGAAACTATTGAGCACCCTTCTGTGGTGTGTATTTCTCGTAATCCTTAATGGTGTGTTAGTCCATTGTAAACACTGCTGTGGATTTAGTATATTGTGAAACATTCTGTTGGGTTTCTCTGTTGAGAACAATGTTGTGTTAATTTATTGTAAACTCTGCAGTGATATTATTCCATTGCAGTCCTTCTGTCGGAGTTAGTTCATTGTAAATCCTGCTGTGGTACTAGTGTTTGGTAATCCCTGTTCTGGTATTCATACATTGTAAACCCTGCTGAGATTGATTCATTTTAACACCTCCTCTAAGATTATAATTCTCCCAGTGGACACCATGGGGCCGATTCCGATTCGGGCCGGAAAACGTACCGACCGACACGTACCGGCGTCGCCCGACCTGGGTAGTACGATGAAATGCATGTGAATCACGACCGACTCGTACGGAACACAAGCCGAATGACCGAACCGGACGGAAAGAAGCCATCCGGCCGGAAAACCACGCGAATCGAACCGACCGACACGCACCAGGAATGAACCCGAACGAAACGTACCCGCGAACTCCGACCCGCGCAGTACGATGCAATGCGTGGAAAACCAGACCGAGTCGCACGGAGCTCAAGCCGTACGACCGACACGCATACAAAAGCCAACACTCGGAGACCGACGCATACGCCGCACATGAAACCTAGCAGAAACACAGCGTGAACGACTCAGAGAAGCTCGCACAAGACAACTGCAGCGTCCCACTCGGTCAGAAGAACGTCTCCTACATGCACAAAAAATACAAAGGGAAAAATACAAAAAAAAAGGGCCAAACAAGCAATGACAAAGTCAATAAATACAGGGAAAAAAAACATGGAACAAGGACACACCCCCAACTCCACCCATATAAAGGCCACAAATCCCTACCATGATCCTTTGCAAATTCAACTGACCTGCCAGCACAGAACACCATCAGACAGCAACCACAGACACACTCACAGCTCATCCATCACACAAGCCACACACCATTAGCACCTCAACAAATAGCACCCTCACATACACCCAGCAAAACCTACACCCACACACCCTCACTTGCACACCCACACACACATCAATCACCACCACCACCCATCACCATGCCCCCAAAGAAGAATCCAAAGTTCCTAGACAGTGAATTGGAAGTCATGATAGATGAGATCCTCAGGGTAGAGCCCCAGTTGTTCGGTACATTGGTCCAACAGACCCCCATGTCACAGAAAACCAAGATGTGCGAGAGGATCGTCGACAGGGTCAACGCACAATCACCATGTTTGCGCACAAAGGAAGACATCCAGAACAGGTGGTATGATGTACGCAGGAGGGTCAGGGACCTTCTAAAGAAGGATTACATCTTGAGTCAGCGCACCGGCTGTGGCCCTCCTGCCAAACCACTATACCTCAGGCCCTGGGAGGAGAAGGTGCGGGCCATCCTACCACCAGTGAGCGTATATGGACTATCAAACATCCCAGAGCCTGGTGAGTACACAACTAATATACCCAATATTGTGTGACAATACACACACATCACTGTCAAGGGGATAGTCAAACCATGCACCCTTAGCAAATCCACAGCAACCAAAAGATAATCACCCCAAGATTTGTCTGTCAGTCAGATAAACACAATACATGCCATCTCATAGTGATATGTAACTGTGTCATGATATGTACAAACCTAACTACAAATACAGCAAGGCAGTGGCACAAATATAACCAACAAACACAGTTAGACATTTTGCCACCACTAGAACACCACCTCACAGGGAAGCTCACTGAAAGGAAGGAATTATGTGTATGCTGGTAAAGTCAGTGTAGCCAATAGCATGATGGGAGTTGTAGTCACAGATATTGCTCACCCTCACAATTGGCCCATCAACACCACTCTGAACCATGCACACATCACAGGGAGTGGCAAACAACTGACAAGATGGCTGACACTGGGTACTGCTGTGGGGAGCACAAGGCCCTGCTGGGAACTGTGCACCAACCAACAGCAGGACACCACTGACTGACATCCTGAAAGACAACTTGCACTCCATGCAATGGAAGCACGTTCCATGGTGGGATATCTGGCTGGGTGGGAAGGAGGACTGACAGCTCTGACCATAGTTATAAGCAGCTTTCCTTACACACCCCCTTAACACAAACTCCACACAACTCACCTGGGAGAATGCAATGCCTCACACTCCAATTAAATATCCCACAAAGAACCACCACCCTGGGTTATGCTGTGTGAAGCACAGGGACACTCTTGGGACTTGTAGCCAAACAAACGCCAGGACAACACTGTCAGCCATCCTGTCAGCACAGGCACACTACCCCACAGGGAAGCAGAGTCAAAAGGAAGGAAGTATGGGCATGCTGGGAAGGGGGGTGTAGGCAATAGCATGATGGGAGTTGTAGTCACAGATATTGCTCACCCTCACAATTGGCCCATCGACACCACTCTGAACCATGCACACATCACAGGGAGTGGAAAACAACTGACAAGATGGCTGACACTGGGTACTGCTGTGGGGAGCACAAGCCCCTGCCGGGAACTGGGCACCAACCAACAGCAGGACACCACTGTCAGCCATCTTGCCATTGCTGTCACACTCACACACAGTGAAGTCCACTCAAAAGGAAGGAAGTATGGGCATGCTGGGAAGGGGGGTGTAGGCAATAGCATGATGGGAGTGGTAGTCACAGCTCAACATCCCCCACCCACATGGCCCAGCAAGCTCACACTGAAGCATGCACACCTCACAGGGAGTGAAAAGCCACTTCAAAGATGTCTGACACTGGTGCTCTGTTGTGGGGAGCACAAGGCCCTGCTGGGAACTGGGCACCAACAAACAGCAGGACCCCACTGTCAGCCATCTTGCCATTGCTGTCACACTCACACACAGTGAAGTCGACTCAAAAGGAAGGAAGTATGGGCATGCTGGGAAGGGGGTGTAGGCAACAGCATGATGGGAGTTGTAGTCACAGATATTGCTCACCCTCACAATTGGCCCATCAACACCACTCTGAACCATGCACACCTCAAAGGGAGTGGAAAGCCACTGACAAAGATGGCTGACACTGGTGCTACTGCTGTGGGGAGCACAAGGCCCTGCTGGGAACTGGGCACCAACCAACAGCAGGACACCACTGTCAGCCATCTTGCCATTGCAGTCACACTCACACACAGTGAAGTCCACTCAAAAGGAAGGAAGTATGGGCATGCTGGGAAGGGGGTGTAGGCAATAGCATGATGGGAGTGGTAGTCACAGCTCAACATCCCCCACCCACATGGCCCAGCAAGCTCACACTGAAGCATGCACACACTCACAGGGAGTGAAAAGCCACTTCAAAGATGTCTGACACTGGTGCTCTGTTGTGGGGAGCACAAGGCCCTGCTGGGAACTGGGCACCAACCAACAGCAGGACACCACTGTCAGCCATCTTGCCATTGCTGTCACACTCACACACAGTGAAGTCGACTCAAAAGGAAGGAAGTATGGGCATGCTGGGAAGGGGGGTGTAGGCAATAGCATGATGGGAGTTGTAGTCACAGATATTGCTCACCCTCACAATTGGCCCATCAACACCACTCTGAACCATGCACACATCACAGGGAGTGGAAAACAACTGACAAGATGGCTGACACTGGGTACTGCTGTGGGGAGCACAAGCCCCTGCCGGGAACTGGGCACCAACCAACAGCAGGACACCACTGTCAGCCATCTTGCCATTGCTGTCACACTCACACACAGTGAAGTCGACTCAAAAGGAAGGAAGTATGGGCATGCTGGGAAGGGGGTGTAGGCAATAGCATGATGGGAGTGGTAGTCACAGCTCAACATCCCCCACCCACAATTGGCCCAGCAAGCTCACACTGAAGCATGCACACCTCACAGGGAGTGAAAAGCCACTTCAAAGATGTCTGACACTGGTGCTCTGTTGTGGGGAGCACAAGGCCCTGCTGGGAACTGGGCACCAACAAACAGCAGGACACCACTGACAGCCATCTTGCCATTGCTAGTCACACTCACACACAGTGAAGTCGACTCAAAAGGAAGGAAGTATGGGCATGCTGGGAAGGGGGTGTAGGCAATAGCATGATGGGAGTCGTAGTCACAGATATTGCTCACCCTCACAATTGGCCCATCAACACCACTCTGAACCATGCACACCTCACAGGGAGTGGAAAGCCACTTCAAAGATGTCTGACAATGGTGCTCTGTTGTGGGGAGCACAAGGCCCTGCTGGGAACTGGGCACCAACAAACAACAGGACACCACTGACTGACATCCTGAGAGTCAACCTGAACACACTGCAAGGGTGGCATGCTTCATGGTGGGATAACTGGGCTGGGGGGAGAAGGAGGGCCGTATGTCCACCAAATACCACCAATGCTGGCCATGCACACACCTCAACATTCACATTGAAAAGCTTCAGGTTGGCAGGACAATGTGCTACCCCAATATCAACCTCTGACTGTGACAACTGAGGACAATGCAATGTACAGGGCCGCATCCAGAGGTACAGTCACAACTGTCAGGTGTGTGAACCATTGATGCCTGTAGAAACATAACATACATTGTGTGTCTCTTCCAAAAACAGGTGATGATGGGGACACAGCAGCAGACGATGAGGAGTCCCTGTCCCAGGCTCCGGGGGACACTGAGCTCACTGGTGTGGAACAGCCTCTGCCCTCCTCGGATGGCGAAGACCTACCTGGCACCTCCGGTGTGAGTCATCATGCAGCACCAGCAGGACCAACATCTGCACCCCCTGCACCCACCCCTCCAACAACTGCCAACACACAGACCACCCCTGCCAACACGGACAGACCAAGGACCGCCGATGACAACAGCACAGGGACCCCGGCCCAACGTGGAGCAACGGACAACGACCCCAGTAACAACCCCCAAGTGGGCCTACGGTCACCTGTGCGTGCCAACGCAGGTCCGGCACGTGTCGCCAGGGGTGGTGGGAGGGGTGGGAGACATAGGTCGCTGTTTGCAGAGGGGTCTGGACTGCATGATGACCCACAACTGGCACGCATTGCTGATGCGTACCAGAATAGCACCGGAGAGGTCAGCCAGGTAGTGGGGATCCTCAAGGACATCCAACAGCAGCAGGCTGCCCATCATGCCCGCTTGGACTCACACATGTCCTGTGTGGAGACACACATGTCCCGTGTGGAGACACACATGTCTGGCATGGAGTCCAAGTGGGACACATTGCAAGAACTGACAGCGGTGCATAGGGACATATTGACATGCCTCCGCCAGATTAGCACCAACATGGCCACACCTCCCTGTGTGCCCACAACATCTGGTGCTGCAACAACTGCAACTGCCACAGGGAGGGAGGATGACTCTGGCGGAGAGTCCTCTGCACCGCAGCAGCCTGCACGTGAGGGTCCCCCCCCAAAGAAGAGGGGTCGTCCGAGGAAGGAAAACTGAGAGGTTGATGGCCATGTACATCCCCCAGGAACCCAACACCTGTTCTGGAAAATCTCCTTTGTGTGCAAACTGTTCACCCTGTCGAATGCAACCCAACTCTCCCACATGACATGGGGAGCTTAAGTTGGCCCAATGTATCAGATGACCGTGGACTTTACTCAGGACATTTCTGCTACCAAGACTTCCAACTCATCTGGGAACTTTGGATTACAATCCCAATGTACAGCACCCACCATCCTGTGCACTATCCTCACACATGTATGGAAATAAACTCACCAATACACCATACTTGCCTCTGTTGTGATTCCAACGTGGTTTCTGTCATGGAGATGGTGATCTGCTAAATGACACTGTGCATGCTAACTGCTACAGCAAGTTCAACACCGTCATGTGAGTCATGGAGACGTGACACATATGAGGGAGACACACCACTAGGGCTACACAACACATACACACCAGGGCCATCAGACTCATCGCCTACACTGATGTTGCCAGGAAATACAGTGCAATGCACAGACACCACACCTATTCACAGTCTGTGTTAACTAGCCCACAGGTGCTGTAAGCACATGTCAGTCAGATGTGTGACCACAGACAACGCACATCCCAAAGTGAAGCACAAGTTTATTACACATTTGCAACATGTTGTTTCCACTACAGATGCAAGGTAATCCTACGTGGCAGGGGACACACAGTCAACAAGTGTAGAAGAAAGAAAGTCCAGGGGTGTGTGGCACATCACCTGTAGGGAAACGACTGCTTCCACCCTGGAAGTTGAATCATGGTGTCGGGGGATCACAGTTCACCAAACAACTCTGAAAGTACCCTGTGAAGGACAGACATGACACACAGTCAAAAGCTCCGAAGAACAGGACAGAACTGCAATACTCATGGCCAATACATGTCACAAGATACTCACAGAAAACCAAGTTAGCATGTCAACACTGTTGGGGAGAACAGACTACCTGTAAGGACACATCGCTGCACGCTTCCAGTCAAGTAGCACATGGCCACACTCAAACAGCACCAGAGCACCACCAACACATATCACGCTAACTCAGATCATTGGCATGACAACTCTCTGGATACTCACATTCAGCTGAAGAAGTTGGTGATGAGCTGTGTGCGGACATCACCATCATCATCATCATCACTGGCATCGTGGCCCAGGCCAGGATCCTCCACAGGTGGCGGATGTTGGTCATCGTCATCCAGGATGAGAGGCAACTCCTTCCGCACTGCCAGGTTGTGTAGCATGCAGCAGACGATGACAATCTTGCACACCTTTGCTGGGGCATATGGGAGGGCCCCTCCTGTCTTGTCCAGGCAGCGGAAGCGGCTCTTCAGGAGACCAAATGTCCGCTCGATCACTCTCCTGGTCCGACCATGTGCCTCATTGTAGCGCATCTGGGCTGGTGTCACAGGGTTCCTGAGGGGTGTCAGCAACCACGGCATGTTGGGGTATCCGGAGTCACCTACAGACAGACAATTGCACATTAGCTGAGTTGGAAAAGAGGGCGGAATACAACATAGCAGAACACACACAATGGTACAAAGTCAGTACACACAGACAAGCCAGGCACGCTGGTTCTGCATCTGTAACATCATCCTCGAGATGCGACTACTCCTCATCACGTAGGCATCGTGTGCTGAACCAGGGAAATGGGCACACACATGTGAGATGCACATATCTGCTAGACATACCACCAGAGCATTGATAGAATGGTAATGTTTCCTGTTCCTGTATGCCTGCTCATGTGCCTGTGGTGGTACCAAAGCCACATGTGTCCCATCAATGGAGCCAATGACATGTGGCATCCTCCCCAGGGCATAGAAGTCACTCTTGACGTCAGTGAGTTGTTGACGTTTAGGGAAATAGATGTACTGGTTCAGGCATCTCAACATTGCCTCCAAAACATCGCGTAGCACACGGCTGAACATAGTCTGTGACATCCCACCAGCAGACGCCACAGTGTGTTGAAAGGTACCGGTGGCAAAGAAGTGTAGGGCTGCCATCACCTTCACCTTGGGGGTCAGCGCTGTAGGGTACGGCCGGCCAGGTTGCAAATGTGGGGCCAAGCGCACGGCCAAATCATCAATCAGCTGCCTGGTGAAGCGGTACCGTCGGATGCTGTCACGTTCCACCATCGTTGCAAGGTCAGGGAATGGTCTATGGACAGCTGGTGCCCTGCAGTGCATAGGTGAAGAAAGAAAGATTGTCAGTCACCCCACATATGTGGCATTGACCATACTCAATATCACATGATACATCATTACGAGACACAAGTACTTGATGTGTGTGCCGTTCTGTATGGACATATGTGGCACCTACATGGCCATCATCTAACATCTCAGTTCAACATGTGTTGACAACAGGTTCCAGGTTGTGCTGTGGGAAACCATTAGGCTGTGTCACAGTACCCATTTACTGCTGTCACGTTCCAAACACACACCACAGTGACATGTCTGGACAGATGCGCCACAGGCATCACAGCTCATTGACAGGTAGATTCCCAGGGACCCTGTCTTGCCACATGGACACTGGCATGACATGGCGTATCATGTACACGTCAGCAAAACAAACATGACTCCCACAGGTAGTGGCCCCTGTTGCCTCCGCAGGACAGACATGGACGTCTGTGACACACACACGCACAACATCAAAGTCCATGCACAAACAACGTGGATGTGGAGACTGTCTCCCATTGTGCACATGGAATCAGAGACATCGGAAACACAACATGCACACAGACTGTGGAGGGCCATCACTATTGTGGCAATGGGTCACCCTGTGACGTACATACCTTCCCACATGGGACTCTGGGGGTATGTGACATGACATACACATACACAACCTGGAAATGTGACCATGCCACATGCTCAGAAATGAACAGTTGCACATCACAGTGGTCATGTGCACAACACACAAAGGATCCTGTCCCCATGAACACGTGCACAGCCTGGGAGTGGCTGCCCCCAAGTGCCACCACAAAAACCACATGTTGACCCCCATACACAGATAAGGTAATGCAGCCTTACATGCCTTAGGATACAGTGTGGACAGGCTGTGGTGTTGTAGGTGTGCCCCTGAGTCCCTGGCAAGTATATGTCACTGGCATACGTTCACCAGTGACAAGCATGGTGACATATGCGAGTGACCTGTACAGGGACGCGTCATACAGCAATGGACCGATCGGTGTGCACGCACTGGCCATTGAATCTGTTATGTGCGGGTACGCGTTGTACGGCAATGGACCGATCAGTGTGCACGCACTGGCCATTGAATCTGTTATTTGCGGGTATGCGTTGTATCCCGGAATATGCGTTGTACGGCAATGGACCGATCGGTGTGCACGCCCTGGCCATTGAATCTGTCATGTGCGGGTACGCGTTGTACGGCAATGGACCGATCGGTGTGCACGCACTGGCCATTGAATCTGTCATGTGCGGGTACGCGTTGTACGGCAATGGTCCGATCGGTGTGCACGCACTGGCCATTGAATCTGTCATGTGCGGGTACGCGTAGTACGGCAATGGACCGATCGGTGTGCACGCACTAGCCATTGAATCTGTTGTGTGCGGGTACGCGTTGTACAGCAATGGACCGATCGGTGTGCACGCACTGGCCATTGAATCTGTTATGTGCAGGTACGCGTTGTACAGCAATGGACCGATCGGTGTGCACGCACTGGCCATTGAATCTGTTATGTGCGGGTACGCGTTGTATCCCGGAATACGCGTTGTACGGCAATGGACCGATCGGTGTGCACGCACTGGCCATTGAATCTGTTATGTGCGGGTACGCGTTGTACAGCAATGGACCGATCGGTGTGCACGCACTGGCCATTGAATCTGTTGTGTGCGGGTACGCGTTGTATCCCGGAATACGCGTTGTACAGCAATGGTCAGATCGTTGCGCATGCATTGACTAGGGCCTGGCATGGCAACGGACGCGTTTTCGAAGCTTCAACGAGTCTGATGCAGTGAATTCAGTTGGCCAGCCACAACAATGTTGCAAATTCATGGGTGTCATGAAGTTTAACTTTTGAAGGATGCTGTGGGCGTGTATAAGTGGTGCAATTCCATGGATTGGCCAGATTCAGAAGATGCAAACGACTTGGACCTATCACTTTGGACACATGGGACAGTATCTGCCTCTGCAGCACACATATAATGCTGGCTGTTCCCCTGAGAGCTCACTTGCCTGCACTACATGCTCCAGGACGACATCTGCCACCAACACTGCTGCTGTCTCTGCATCCTCTGGCTACTGCAATGGCACGTACTGTGGAGAGAGCCCCAGCCTTCAGCCTTGAGGAGAACCAGGCCCTGCTGGACAGCCTCCTTCCACAGTACAGCAAGCTGTATGGGAAACCAGGGGAGCAGGTGAGTGTGCTGTCCACTGCCTTACTAATTGTGCATGTTGTCTGACTAGCAAGACTTACAGTGTGCACACCACTGGCTAGCATGCTCACTGAGTAGTTCTCACCCCCAAAGTGTGTAGTCACATGCACTGAACAGGTACAGTGCAGTAACAGTGCATTCCAAAAAGCTTTTACTTCCCAGACAATGATACCATGTAGTGACTGCTGGCAAACTGTCCATAGCCATAGTTGCACTGCCTGTGTACATCATATGCCCCTGTGATTGAGACATGTATATCCAACTGTGCGATGCACGTATATGTTGCATGTGTAGTAATGGCATTTTCACTTTGTCATCCTCACAGGTTGATGCCCACCAGAAGCAGGAAATTTGGCTGACCATCGCCCGGGCAGTAAGATCCGTGGGGGTCTACAAGCGCCGGATCCGCAACTGCCAGAAGAGGTGGCAGGACCTTCGGGGCTGGACCCGGAGGATCGCAAGGGTCCAGCTGAAGCTGTCGCCTCCTCGCAGGAGGGGCGGACACCGGACCCTGACCCCCCACATGCACCGGATCCTGGCGGTGGTCTTCCCTGACCTGGATGGGCAGCTGAAGGACAGACAGCAGCAAGGAGGGGGTGAGTCCATGACTGCACTGTGAACTTTGTCTGACATGCTATGTGCCCTCCTCTGGCCTGGTTAAACTTCCACAGTACATCAGTCTTGTGGTCCAGGACCCATGTCCCTCAATTGTGACATGCCCACTCCTCATCTGATACGCAGGTGTGGCCCTTACAGTCAGGAAATTGTGTCACTTGGGTACTGTGTCCTTGCATTTTGCTTCGCTCAAGGTGGGGGACAGCATTTGTTCCCGTGACTTTGTGGTGGGATTCATGGGTGGGTCAATTGCCTACACAATGCCTAAGTTCTGACATGTAATCTGGGTGTAACTTTGATATGTGGTCCACTTGCTGATCTGAATCACCACATGTCCCTGGGGTATTTGGCACACCCCCATGCTGCGGGTGGGAACAATGTTTGGGCCTCAGGAGTATGTATATGAAGTGTGTCACACATGCTTAGCCACCTGCCTACTGTCCAGGGCTCATCCCTCTTTCAGGTGGAGCAGGACAGTCATGCCTACTCCAGGGCATACAATACACTCTGTACTCCCACTCCCGTGTATCAGCTGACATGTTGTGATCAGTGAAATGTTCCCTCAGGTGTCTGCCTCTGTGTCGTTGTGCTGTGGCTTCGTTGTCAGGACTACTGGGATGTTTATCGTTTAGGGCTCAGCATGCCATCTGAGATGTGACCATGAGAGATGATACTTGTGTGACTTATAGGTGTTTGACCACTTGCTGTGCACACAGGTGTATGCGACTGTGAATTCCAGGCAGCTGTTTTTCATTCACAGCAGACTGTGAGGTGCTCAGGTTCATAGAGTTGTGTTTCATGTCTCCCATATGTCCAATTGGCATGACGTGGACAAATAAGAGTTCAGATGATGTGGTTTGTGGGGATGGACATGTGCACTTGTCAGCTACAGAACTTGCATTCCCCATTACCTAGGATTGTGACAGAGTGCAGACTGTTGTTGGCTGGCTACCATGGCCATGTGACTGGAGACAGTGATGTATGACTTTACAGGCATGTCTGTGCCATGGCATTAAACTTCCTAAGAGTGATCCTGCAGGGGAGTGACATGTGCAACATGCACCCCATTGTGGCATTGACTATCCGGACATGGGTGCATCATGGTGTCTGGTGCTGGTATGCATCACATGCATCTCTAATTAGACTCTGGCCATCCCTTTATCCGGACACCTGTACTGACTCAGTGGCAAGAGATGTGATGTGTGCATGTTCACATACTTCACTGTGTTCTATGCAATGTCCAACAACTGTGTACGTGGTGCATGTGTCCACCCTGGGGTCTTACCATCCAACAGGCACCAGACAGATGGGTGCAAGGGCAGGAGGGGTGTGAGTGCCATGGTTCACCATCAGACTGACAATTGGCTTCTCCTAATCTGTGTGAGCACTTTTGGCACTGTTCAACTAAGGATGCCAGGGCTTGATCTGTAATGTGCTGTACTTACTGTGGTATGTGCAGTCAGTGCAGGTGACTGATGTTTGTCTGTTTCCCTAATTGTTTGCAGATACATCCACGGCCACAGGAGGGGACAGCTCCACGGACCAGGAGGAGCAGCAGAGCCAGACTGGGTCAGGAGCCGAGGAGTGGTCGGAGGGACCCAGTGGCACGGAGGGCGAGGGGAGCCACACCGAGGAGTCCTCAGCACCATCCACCTCAGCTGAGGACCACAGCAGCTCGGAGGATGACTCCCTTGTGGAGGCGGCTGTCAGCAGCCACCACACCCCAGCTAGTATGTCTGGCCCCGCCTCCACCACCACCACCACCGCCCTCCCATTGGCTCCCATTCCAGAGGTCCGTGGAGGCTCCCGTGTTCGGGAGCGTGTCTCCTTCGTGCCAGGCACCGCAGCCCCTGCCCCTGTGTCCCCTGCTGCCCTGAGTGAGGAGTCTGTGTACCTCCTTCGCCAGCTCCATGTAGGGCAGACAGCAATGCTGAGTGTCCTCCATGCACACACCACTCTGTTGACACAGCTGGTGTCGTTCATGGAGGGCATCTCGACGGGCATGTCTGCCCTACAGAGGAGCAATAGGTCCATGGACTCCTCACTGACGGCAGCAGTGTCCCTCCTCCAACAGTCCATCACCCCTCCTACCTCTGCCCCATCCACACTTCCTGGCACCCTACCTGTCCCAAGCACATGCACACCTGCACAATCACCCAAACACACAGACACGAGCAGCACCGAAACACACAAAACAAGAGCAAAACGTGCACACAAGCATCCTCAGGGGACTGATACCACACCCACAGGGGATGGGGAACAGACACACACACAGGCATCCACAGTCACTCCGCAGTCCTCAATATCCTCTCCCTCCAAGACCCCTTCCCTTGCCTCACCTGCAACCCCACCTACAAAGCAGCTCTTCCTCTGTGACCTCGGCCTCTTCCCCTCCGATCCCGCTGATCCAGCATACAGGGGGAAGAGGAAGTCCACCCACACAGAGGGGAGTGCCCCTCGCCCCCGGACACCCTCCCCCAGGCGCAGACAGACTGAGGCCCCCACCCGCAAGTCCCCCGGGCCCGGAAGAGCAAGACCCCGCCGCCGCCCTGCAGCTCAACCACCAAGTCTCCTTCCTCCATCCCTCAGGCCCCCACTCCACAGGTTCCCCCACCACACCCTGCCCCAGGTTCCCCCACCCACAGATACACCATCCCCAAAATGATGCGGCCTTCTCCACCTACCACTTGCTCTTCCAGCCCCACCCCCCCGCTGCACATGTTTGTGCCACTGGTGTGGAGACCGTGTCCTCCCCCTCTGTCCTGCCCACCTTACCTGAACCCCATTCTACTCCCCTGGAGATGGGCACTGCAGTGGAGTCCACTACCACCCCGTCTGACTTGGGCACTGCAGTGGGGAACCTGTCCACTCCATCTGGCCAGCCCACTGGAGTTGTGCCGGCACCCACACCATCTGACTCATGCCCCCCAGTTGTGCCGGCACACACCATGTCAGACACCTCCACTGCAGTTGTCAGTGACTCTCCAGCACCAGCCACCCCTCCCCTGCCTCCTTCTGGTGAGCCCTGATCCTGTCCCTGCGGTGCCTGGCCTGCCCCCCCGTATGCCCCTCCGAGGGGAATGTCCCTGGTGTGTAGCAGTGCAGGCATGCAAAGGGTGACATCTGCCACTGTCACCCTGTTTGGACTTTGATAATGGACTGGCCATTGGCCTTTGTTATTTTTCTGGACTTTCATTTTTTATAACACATATGCTGAATAAAGCTCCTTTCAGTTCTCTAGTGGTTTTGCTTCAGTTGTACATGATGTTGAGGATGCTAACCATGCCCTTGCTGCAGTGATGGTGATTTTTGATATCAGGAAAATGAAGTGTTACTGTACAGGACCCCATGTGGTCCAGGGGGAATGTGTCCTATCCTGGTGTGTATCCATGTCATCCTTTGCAGCAATGTGAGGGTGTCATGTTTTCAATATTTGCCAATGGGATTTCCTACTTTTATTTGCAATATCACATCTGTGGCTTACACCCCTGCACATCTGTTGTGCTTGCCATTGTTCAATTTGTCTATTTCCCTGACCGTGTGACCATCTCCACTGGACATGCAAGTTTGGGCATCAATGGGGAAGGACTCATCTGTGTTATCAGTGCAACTTGCTATACATGTGTGTTGGATCTGTGCAGATGATTTCGGTGACACTCCCATGACCAGGCTGATGTGACGAGAGCCTTCATTTTGTGCTAATTGTTGACTGAGTGACCAAGTGTTCTGCTGACATGATAGAGCCCTGCAGAGACAACGTATGGCACAGCTTTCCTTACACAGGAGTGGAGTCCCCTCATGGCAGTGTGTAATTCCGTGACATTGCCTGAGCCCAAGGTGTGTGTTGTGTGAGCATGTCTGTGTGTGTTCACTTCCATTTTGCTACGCAGGCTGGGATCCCTAGTGATGTTCCTGTTTGTGATGCTTGCTGAGTTGACCTATGTTCCCCCAAAATCTTCGCCCTGGGTTCTCTGGGATGTGGGTGCATGGCACATTACTGGTCATCAGGGTGTCATCCATAGGTGTGTTTGCTGTCAGGGCTGAGTTTGTGGGCAAACGCAGATGAGACACAGTCAGGATTCCCCTTGGCACTTGTTGGTTACACAAGTCATGTAATTTACAGTTTGTGGTAGCTTTCAGTGATTGTGACACGTTGTGTGTGTGAGACTGCTGCCACTCCTCAGTGTCAGAGCTGCAATGTTGGAAGTTGTCTATGTGTGTTCTTTGTGGGTGACCTTGGCTTCTTCATTGGTGTGTGACTGTGGCCGGGATCCCATTGGTTGTTGTGGATTTGACGTCATGCCCATGTACAGCGTACTGTGCAGTGTGTCAGACATTCACGAGTCTTGTTGACTGGCCATGTGTGATGGGTTTCTGCACCTTAGTTCCCACCACCACCCCTGGGATTGTCATGGGTGCATGTGCAATGTCACCAGTCCATGTGAGCTTCACTGCTGCACATTGGTGGAGATCAAGGTGTGTGGTGTTGAGTGTGTGCAAATGAGAGTTGTTGCACGGCTAGACCCCTACCTCCATATTGGCCTTGGCTGACAGGCCGTGCTGGTTGATTTGTGCTTGTGTAGGTGTGATGGTAGTTTGTTGCTCAGGACACATGACTGTGGTTCACAGTGTGAACGACATCTAGCTTTGTCATCACAGTGGGATTATCAGGCAGGCCAGTGTCACCACAATGTGGTGTCCCTGAGGGTAGTGCTGTGGTGGGTCTGTCTCTTGCTGTTAGTTGCTGTTCCTACTAGCTTGTGTGACATGTGTAATTTGGGCTCCCTGTCATCTAACAATGCCTGATTGTCCACATAGGGGAATCCGATCCATGAGTTACTTTTGTGTGGCACTGTATACACATCTGTGTAATTGGGATTCAGGCCTCCTCATGTGTTGTGTGGTTGCCTGGGGACACTGGCACACCCCCCATCACCTGTTGTGTTTGATATGCAGTGTGAGGCTGCCTGTTTGTGTTTGTGCATCTGCACCACTGCATTGGCATATCTTTAGTGTGCCATTGGATGTATGTTGTTTGGTGGGTTTCCCCTGCTGTCCCTGGGACTCCTAGGTCATCAGTCAGCACAATAATCATGGTTTGTATGTCCCATTGCTGCCATGGTATGGTATTTGTTCACCTCACATCTACAGTCTCCACAGGGTATCTACATTTGTGTGTCCATTGGTGCAGATATGTGGGTCTGCATTATGATGGTCACTTCTGTCATTGTGTCATTGATGAATGTTGACAATGTCAGCCCCCATGGGTGATGTTTGTCTGCACATGGCCAAAGGTATGTCTTATTTGCACTGCACTGTTTGCCTCACCCAATCTATGTTGCTATGGGACACAAGCACTACTATGCCACTGATGTGTTTGTTGTTGTGTGACCAGGAATCATCCATGCTGTTTGGCATTTGCAGCTTTTTCCATGACAACACTTACATTTTGGTCACTGTGATGATGGGGGTTTGCACCCCATTGCCACAATGTTCAAAATGTGCTTCAGCTATGGACCCCACTCTTACATTTTGGTCACTGTGATGATGGGGGTTTGGACCCCATTGCCACAATGTTCAAAATGTGCTTCAGCTGTGGACCCCACACTTACATTTTGGTCACTGTGATGATGGGGGTTTGGACCCCATTGCCACAATGTTCAAAATGTGCTTCAGCTGTGGACCCCACACTTACATTTTGGTCACTGTGATGATGGGGGTTTGGACCCCATTGCCACAATGTTCAAAATGTGCTTCAGCTATGGACCCCACACTTACATTTTGGTCACTGTGATGATGGGGGTTTGGACCCCATTGCCACAATGTTCAAAATGTGCTTCAGCTATGGACCCCACACTTACCTTTTGGTCACTGTGATGATGGGGTGTTAGACCCCATTGCCACAGTGGTCATGGTCTGCTTGCATTGTGGAGGCCACACACATTTATGTGTGACACATGTGATAGGGGGTCACATTGTATGTTCAATGTCATGTTCAGTGTTGTAGGCATTTGACACAGACTACACACGCTTGTCATGGTGTTGGGGGGATGTGTTTTTCTGACATTCCTTATGTTGGAGTGTGCTGGTTGTGTCATGCACTACCCGTCCTATGAGTAGGGGTGGTGTTGGTGGTAGGCATCCATCCCCCTATGAGTGGGGATGGTAGTAGTGACAGGCATCCAGCCCCCCCAGAGTAGGGGTGGTGGTAGTGGTAGGGATCCAGCCCCCCCTGAGTAGGGGTGGTGGTAGTGGTAGGCATCCAGCCCCCCCTGAGTAGGGGTGGTGGTAGTGGTAGGCATTCAGCCACCCCTGAGTAGGGGTGGTGGTAGTGACAGGCATCCAGCCCCTCCTGAGTAGGGGTGGTGGTAGTGGTGGGCATCCATCCCCCTATGAGTAGGGGTGGTGGTAGTGGTAGGCATCCAGACCCCCTGAGTAGGGGTGGTGGTTGTGGTAGGCATCCAGCCCCCCCTGAGTAGGGGTGGTGGTAGTGACAGGCATCCAGCCCCTCCTGAGTAGGGGTGGTGGTAGTGGTAGGCATCCAGCCCCCCCTGAGTAGGGGTGGTGGTAGTGGTGGGCATCCATCCCCCTATGAGTAGGGGTGGTGGTAGTGGTAGGCATCCAGCCCCCCCCTGAGTAGGGGTGGTGGTAGTGACAGGCATCCAGCCCCCCTTGAGTAGGGGTGGTGGTAGTGGTAGGCATCCAGCCCCCCTGAGTAGGGGTGGTGGTAGTGGTAGGCATCCAGCCCCCCCTGAGTAGGGGTGGTGGTAGTGACAGGCATCCATCCCCCTATGGGTGTGTATGGCATTGGTGATAGCCATCCCGCCCCTATTGTTCTGCTGTTGCTGGTGTACGTCATTTCTGCATCCCTATGTGTGTGTGACATATGTTGGGTACGTGTCGTTTGTTTGTGTAGTGGGTGTTTGACTTACCGTCTGCGCCGTACGCGTCCATACCGGTCCCGGTAATAGATGTAGAGTATTGGTAGGACCTGCGCGATGGGATTCATGGTTTGTTCGTCTCGTTCGGGTTTCTCGTGGCTTGGACTCGTACTCGTCGCTGGCTTGTCCGTCTCGTCGCCGTGGATCGTCTTGTGGCGCGAATCGGAGCTTATGTGCAGCTCTCCCGGATGCTCTGACGTGCCGGACGTAGCGACGGGTTCGGCGCGTACGGAAGGCGCATCGTAGTCGTCCGGCCGGAAGGTGCTGTGTGTTTGCTTCCGTGCGACTCGATTCGGCGTTTACGGATCCGGCTCGGACGGGGAACAGGAGCTGGATTTGGTGAGTACGGTTCGCTCGGAATCTGGGCTGTTATGCGCATCGTACTTGTTCGTTTGGACGACTGTTCGACTCGGTCGGGGAACACGCGTTCGGCTTGGTTTTTTTCCGGGCGAATACTGTTGGGTGCGCTTCCGGACGAGATCGGAATCGACCCCTAAGTGGCAAGGTTTGGGCCTTCTCATAACCTCCCTTTGCAGGTGAAATTGCTTTGAAAAAAATAAACGTTTTGTGAGGAATTTTTCCACGAAATCATCTCGTATAAAAACGTCTTTGGCAGGAGATTCTCCCTTTACCAATATATTTCACTTATTTTTTTGTATTACATAAACCTACATTTGTGGAGTTTTTCACTTTCATGTTTTTACTTTTTGGCAATGATAGTTCATTGTAAACTTGCCTTTAGTAACACTCCTTATTAAGATTTGCTTTGGTATCCCCAGCTGTGAGTTTTATTCTATGCTGAAATCATAAGTTATCAATCTTTCCACGCTTTGGCCTGTATATTAAACCAAATTAGCCATCTGGACTATGGTGGTGTTCACTGGCCCTGAAAGTGACAATAATTTTTAATATGAAGTAACTTATTTGGTTTACCAAGTATATGATCACAATGACCATTGAATTATTTTTGGGGGATTTTAATATCTTGACAGAAGCAGAAGATGAGCTTTCATTTTTACCCTTTTACCCTCTTTACTAGATCCCCTCCTGGCATTGGGATATAGATAATGGGCAAAAGACGCTGCCCACTAAGGTCACATACTAGTTTGGATCTGAACTTAGGACAACCGCCGATCGAATGGTTTAACTCTTCTGTGACTACCATGGATAGACCATAACATTATATGTTGGATCAATCTCTTAAGGAGCACAATATAGACTAACCTGCAGGTGAACTTTAAGGATCTCACCGTGGAGAGGGTGAAGCTTTACATGAATAAACTTGTTTACTCACCTGGCAAAACCCCTGATTCTTTGATGGCTATATATAATACTGCACTCTGTACTATACTTGATTCCTTGACCCTCATGAACCCCACTCAGGCAAGGGGAGACAAACAACCCCACAAATAGGGTGTTCAATCAATCAATCAATCACAGAATTTGTAAAGCGCGCTACTTACCCGCGAGGGTCTCAAGGCGCTGGGGAGAAAAAAAGGGGGTGCTGCTACTGGTCGAACAACCAGGTCTTGAGTAGCCTCCTGAAGGTCAGCAGGTCTTGGGTCTGTCGTAGGCTTAGTGGAAGGGTGTTCCAGGTCTTGGCGGCGAGGTGGGAGAAGGATCTGCCGCCGGTGGTTGTTCTTCGAATGCGAGGGACGGTGGCGAGGGAGAGGTCGGCGGAGCGGAGTTGGCGGTTGGGGACGTAGAAGAGCAGTCGTCTGTTGAGGTAGGCTGGGCCAGTCTTGTGGAGTGCCTTGTGTGCGTGGATGAGGAGTTTGAAGGAGATTCTCCTGTCGACGGGGAGCCAGTGCAGGTTTCTCAGGTGGGGGTGATGTGGCTGTGGCGTGGTACATCGAGGATCAGGCGTGCGGAGGCGTTTTGTATGCGTTGCAGTCGCTTGATGAGCTTGGCCGGGGCTCCTGCGTAGAGGGCGTTCCCATAGTCAAGTCTGCTACTGACGAGGGCCTGGGTGACTGTTCTTCTTGTGTCTGTCGGGATCCACCTGTAGATCTTGCGTAGCATGCGGAGGGTGTTGAAGCAGGAGGATGAGACTGCGTTGACTTGCCTGGCCATGGAGAGCGTTGAGTCGGGGATGACTCCCAGGTTGCGTGCGTGGTTGGTGGGTGTCGGGGCTGCTCCCAGCGTCGTTGGCCACCAGGAGTCGTCCCAGGCTGAGGGGTTGGAGCCGAGGATGAGGACCTCTGTCTTCTCCGTGTTCAGTTTTAGTCGGCTGATCTTCATCCAATCGGCGACGGCCTTCATTCCTTCATGGAGGTTGGATTTGGCGGCGAAGGGGTCCTTGGTGAGGGAGAGGATCAGTTGAGTGTCGTCGGCGTAGGAGATTATGTTGAGGTCGTGCTGTCTGGCGATGCGTGCGAGCGGGGCCATGTAGATGTTGAACAGTGTTGGGCTGAGGGACGATCCCTGGGGTACGCCGCAGATGATCTCGGAGGCTTCGGATCGGAATGGTGGGAGGCGGACTCTCTGGGTTCTGCCGGTGAGGAAGGAGGTGGCCCATTCCAGGGCCTTGTCTCGGATCCCTGCGTCGTGGAGGCGTGCGCGTAGAGTGCGGTGGCAGACAGTGTCGAAGGCGGGGGAGAGGTCCAGCAGGATGAGGGCTGCGGTCTCACCGTTGTCCAGCAGGATCCTGATGTCGTCGGTGGCGGCGATGAGGGCAGTCTCAGTGCTGTGGTTGCTGCGGAACCCCGATTGGGATGGGTCCAGGATGCTGTTTTCTTCTGAGGTATCGGGTTAGCTGTTTGTTGACGATCTTCTCGATGACCTTGGCTGGGAACGGAAGCAGGGAGATGGGCCGGAAGTTCTTGAGGTCTCTCGGGTCCGCCTTGGGTTTTTGGAGTAGGGCGTTGATCTCTGCGTGTTTCCAGCTCTCTGGGAAGGTCGCGGTCTCGAAGGAGAGATTGATGACGTTGCACAGGTGGGGTGCGATGGAGCTGCTGGCTTTGTTGAAGATGTGGTGCGGGAAAGGGTCTGACGGGGAGCCGGAGTGTATTGTGCTCATGGTCTTGATGGTGTCCTCAATGTTTACGCTGGCCCAGGCTGGCAGGGGGTCATGGACGATGGTGTGCGGTGGGTCTGGTGCATCGATCTTAGTTGGGGCTGTCTGGGTGTTGAAGCTGTCGTGGATGTCGGCGATCTTGCGGTGGAAGAAGGTGGCGAGGGAATCGCACAGGGGTTGCGACGACGGGATGTCGTTGGTGTTGGAGCTGGGGTTGGAGAGTTCCTTCACGATGTTGAAAAGCTCCTTGCTGTTGTGTGCGTTGTTGTCGAGGCGGTCTTTGAAGGAGATTCTCTTGGCGGACTTAATGAGGTGGTGGTGGTTACGGATGGCGTCTTTGTGGGCTGCGTGGCTGTCCGGTGTCTTATCACTGTGCCATTTCTTCTCTAGTTTCCGGCAGGTGCGCTTGGAAGCTAGGAGTTCCGAGGTGAACCAGCTGGCTCTTTTGGTGGTGTCACTGTGGGTGAGTTTTTTCAGCGGGGCGAGGGTGTTGGCACAGTCGTCCATCCATCGTCTGAGGTTGCAGGCGGCGTCGTCGGTGTTGGATGGGTCAGAGGGAGGGCTGAGAGCGAGGGTTGCCCGTAGTTGGTCTTCGGTGACTTTGCTCCAGCAGCGGCGTGGGATCTGTTGGGTGCGGTGGTGTGTGGTGGATTTCTGGAAGGTGAAATGGATGCAGCGGTGGTCGGTCCAGAGGAGTTCCGTGGTGTGGCTGAATGAGACGTGGGAGCTTGAGGAGAAGATGGGGTCAAGCGTGTGGCCGGCGGACTGGGTCGGTGTTGTGACGAGCTGGCTCAAACCGAGGTTGGCGAGGTTGTCGATCAGGGTGGTGGAGTTGCTGTCGTTGTTGTTCTCCAGGTGAAAGTTCAGGTCTCCGAGGAGGATGTAGTCGGTAGAGGTCAGGGCGTGCGTGCTGATGAAGTCGGCGATGGAGTCGCTGACCTGGGGTCGGGGCCCAGGGGGTCTGTAGACAAGGGTGCCTCTAAGGGTGGTGTTGGGGTCCGTGTGGATCTGGAAGTGCATGTGTTCGGCAGTGCTGAGAGTGTCGTCGGTGCTGGTCAAGACCCTGATGGTGTTCTTGTGGACGATGGCGATTCCTCCTCCTCCTGCGTTGACACGGTCTCTGCGGGTGATTTTATAGCCGTCTGGGATGGCTAGTGGCGATGTCGGGGGCGGAGGAGTCGTTCATCCAGGTCTCTGTCAGGAAGGCGACGTCTGGTGATGATGTGTCGAGCAGGTCCCAGAGCTCGACGGCGTGTTTGCGTGCGGAGCGGGTGTTCAGTAGGATGCATCGGAGGTGGCTGAGGTCCTTCTTGGCGGGCGCTTCGGTGGCTCTGAGGCTGGTGTAGCTGCAGTTCCGGCAGGTGAAGGGACCATGGGTGCTGTTTCGGGGCGGCCTTGAAGCAGTTGTGCGTCCGTCCGGGGTTGAGAGCGTGGAGTGTGGTGGCATCGTAGCGGCGTCGGTCCTCGAGGCTGGTGCGGGGGGCGCACGGCCCAGGGGGTCTGGCGCTGGGCGCAGTCCAGGCACGGACGGGCGCAGACGGGGCTTGCCTTAGGCGCGCCTTGGCGCGCCAGCGGCGTGCGCGCAGCGGCCGCCATATATGGGGAGGTGGGAGGGAGGAGCAGCTGGGAGGCGGGAGGCAGGGGCAGCGAATGGGCAGTCAGGGGGGCGGGGACGCAGTGGCGGGAGTGGAGAGAGGCAGCGAGGGGTACAGAAGGAAAAACAAGGACACAGGGAAAATGGGGGCAGCGAGGGGTACAGAAGGAAAAACAAGGACACAGTTCAATGGGGGCAGCGAGGGGTACAGAAGGAAAAACAAGGACACAGTTCAATGGGGGCAGCGAGGGGTACAGAAGGAAAACAAGGACACAGGGAAAATGGGGGCAGCGAGGGGTACAGAAGGAAAAACAAGGACACAGTTCAAATGGGGGCAGCGAGGGGTACAGAAGGAAAAACAAGGACACAGTTCAATGGGGGCAGTGAGGGGTACAGAAGGAAAATGGACACAGGGAAAATGGGGGCAGCGAGGGGAAACAGAAGGAAAATGGACACAGGGAAAATGGGGGCAGCGAGGGGAAACAGAAGGAAAACGGGCACCGAGGCCACAAGCAGAGGGGCGAGCTTACCAGCAGCAGCAGCGGGCGGACAGCACAGGCGGAGCTGTGTGGTGGGGGAGCGACCTACCTGGCAATATATTCAGAAGAATTGAACAATTTAAAAACTAAGCTATGGCCTGGAACGAGCTCCCGATCAACATCAGACGTGCCCCCACACATCTTCAGGAAGACCCTCAAGACCTGGCTCCTCGACTGACTGGAGCTGCTCCCCCCTCCCCCCGCGCCTTGAGACCCTTATGGGTGAGTAGCGCGCTTCACAATTCCCTGATTGATTGATGTGAGCTGGCGTAAGATGTTATCAACCACAGGTAGATTTGATGCAAATGTTACAAGACAATAAATAGAACCACCCCAATGTGGGCAAAAAGGAGGTAATAAATGGAAAGGATGGAATATGCATCAAACAAGACCAGATAAGCCTTAAATAAAGTTATTGAGATTGCACTTCCTAGAAAGAGGCTAGAGAAGCTCCTTGTATCACCCACTAACTCACAAATGTATTAAACTGAAAAAATAACTTCTATTAGAGCTGCAGTATTAAACTCCTGATTCATTCAGGAGCGGTCTTTAGAGCTGACCTCCAATAACTTTATCAGTCCTCCACAACATATGTAAATAGCCTGCCACACATACTTATATGTGTGCTAAAAAAAGGCTTCCCTAACCTTTTCTCTGAGAAAAAAAACATCGATGGAGTTGGCAAGATTTTTAGGGACATGAATGCCACAGCCAAACTGGGAGACCAATGTCTATCAGAGCTGATCCAAGATACCATAGAGGTTATGTCCTTGGTAATAGCAGAAATCCTCAGTAAATCTTGATGTCATGCCCGACTACCTAAGAGAGCCTGGATTACTCCTATTGAAAACCCTTTTTTGTGGCCATGAGCCAGGCAATTATCTCCCTTTTGCACGCGATTCTAATTTTTGGAGCAACAATTCTCGAAAAGGTAGTAACATCTCACTTTGTCAACCATCTAAAAGCATGCAATTTGTTGGGGCATAAGCAGTGTGGTTTTTCTCAGCTGTGACACTAAATTGGAATTGTTGGACATTTGGTAACAACTATTGCGGTTGGAAGAAGAAGAATGTGAAGCCCCACTGGTGCTTTTAGATGAAGTAGGGCTGTTTCAATGCCATTGACCATAACAAATTACTAAACGACTTAAGTCAAGTACCTGGTCAATGATATGTAAAGGGATTTTCTGTAGAACATGGTCACCCAAATATGTTAAGTGCTGATGATTTGTATCTTTGCAACTTGTGTTGTGCCCCAGCCCACCCCCTCTCTCACATGCTTTTTAATGTCTATTTTATTTCCAGTGTTTAAATAAGTAGCTGCACATGATGAAAATAGGGGGTTTTATAGTTAGGTAGGTGATACCCAGCTGTTTTCCCCTTTCGGAAAATTATAACAAGGACTTCGTTAAATTATGAAAATTAGGCAAAGCAATCCATACCAGGATGGATGGAAACTGGTTACCATCAAACATCAAAAAACATGATGCTAGTCTCTGATTGTTAAATTAGTTCAGACATTTCTAGTTGCATTGCCTGCTCAGATATTTCAACAGTCAAGAGGGTGAAAGCCCTGGCTTTCCTCTTTGGAACCTCCCTTGCATTTGAAGCTCAGTCCAATGCTATCACCAAACTATGCAGCTGTATTACCTGTCTGATGGGGTAATTAGGGCATGACTTTGATTATCAAGTCCGCGTAATAGTCACTTACGCTATCATTGGAACATACATTCATTATTGAAGAAGTCTGTTTTGGGTGCATCAACTCAAGCCATTAATAAACTGCAGAAAATTCAAAACTGTGCAGTCCAAGTGGTTGAGGGTAAATGCTATCATTCCTTCTATCTTTAAGGATGACCACAGACATGAAACAATTCAAGAGAAACCTAAAACCCTTTCTGTTTGTGGATAATATAGTGAAGTTTAGGCGGTATATGAACAGGGATTTGAATTATTGGTGTTAGCTCAAACTTTAGTGTACAATCATTGTAAGTCCTCCAGTATTCTTTAAACCCTGCTGTGCTGGTAGCATAGCTGAAGTCCTGCTGTAACATTAAACTATTATAAACACTAATATGGTGTTAATTACCCGTAATCCATACAGTAATGTTAATACATTCTAAACCTTATGTTGGTGTTAATCCACTGAAAACCCTTCTGTGGTTTTAGAATCATTGAAGACCTTACATAATTTTAGTATATTACAAACCCTGTTGAGGTGTCAGTACATTGTAAACTCTCATGCAATGTTAGTCCCCAGTAAACTTTGTTGATTATTTGAAAACTTAGGGGCCGATTACGATGGCAGTCGGAATAGCTTCCACCCGCTGTGCTAGCGGAAAAAAACCGGCCGCAAGTACAGCGGCAATTCCGGTGGTCAGATTACGATGGAATGCACGTAAAATCCAAACGCGGCGGACAGAATCCACAAAACTCCACCCGCCATGGACGGAAAAGCTGAAAATCCGACCGCGGCGGAAGGGAAAAGCTGTTCAATGGACCAAAAAGGCCGCCCCTGTCGCAGTATGACCACACGGCAAATTACGATGAGACAGCGGAGCTGGCATAACGAGCATTGCATTCCGACCGCTGCGGTCACGCCAAGGCAAGAAGAATGGCGGTCGGAACAAACATCACAACAATGCAAAAAGTGTGCCTGTACTTTCCGCAGCCCACAATCACATCTGACACGCCCCAATGACACCCCCCCACTCTTTTAAGTAATGAAAGCCATGGTCATCATGGAAAATACACTTGATGGCCATTACCCATGTGGACACATCCACATAGCACAGTATAAAACCACCCCCTTCCCTGACCAGCATCCTTTACAAGCCAACATAATAGAGAGAGACACAGCACACCAGTTAGCAGAGAGAATACATCACAGAGCACAGCATCACACCCACCTATCTCCACACACCAACACTTTTCACCCACATACCTGACACTCCTCACATATCTCCTCCACCACCTTCCACCCTGCACTTCTCACTCATTTGCACCATGTCACCCCGGAAAATGCCCAAATCCACTAAAGCCAAGTTAAAAGTGATGGTAGATGAGATAATTAGGGTAGAACCCCATTTGTATGGGAACCTCGTCCAACAGACCCCACTTGTGTTCAAAAATCAAATGTGGCAAAGGATATACAACAAAGTCAATGCAGTAGGGACCACCCTGCGCACACTGCGTGACATCAAAAAGCGGTGGACCAACCTCAAGACCAGGGTCAAAGCTCGGGTCCAGAGGAACCATGAGGCGGCTCAAAGAACTGGCGGTGGCCCTCCCATTCCACCACTAACATTCACTGAATGGGAGGAGAAGGTGCTTGCCATCCTGCATCCCGGGAGTCTCACAGGAATAGATGGGGGAGTGCAGACTGGTAAGTACAAAAACATCATATCATCACACTGCAATGTACTGTCTTGCACAAAATATGAGCCTCAATTCCCAGACCACATCAAACTCATGTACAATGCACGCATACAATATGATTGTCTCATATGGCTAGCATTTCCTTCTGTGCTTTACCTCACAGGTCTGTAGTCAGCCCATTCACCCTGTCCTCCCTCCCAAACAGCATGGAGCACCCTCCTCATCCCACAGCCATGTGGCAGCCATCTCCCCGACAGTGCCTCCTTACAAGTAGGTAGCAATCTTACCAGAGAGTGTGTTGTTGGGACCAGAGAGCAAGGCCACAACTTCCACAAGGCCCTCTGTCTTCCCTCCCAAACAGCATGGAGCACCCTCCTCATCCCACAGCCATGTGGCAGCCATCTCTCTCTTCTGCTTCACCTTACAGGTCGGTAGCCATCTTACCAGGGAGTGTGTTGTTGGGACCAGAGAGCAAGGCCACAACTCCCACAAGGCCCTCTGTCCTCCCTCCCAAACAGCATGGAGCACCCTCCTCATCCCACAGCCATGTGGCAGCCATCTTTCTCCTCTGCTTCACCTTACAGGTAGGTAGCCATCTTACCAGGGAGTGTGTTGTTGGGACCAGAGAGCAAGGCCACAACTCCCACAAGGCCCTCTGTCCTCCCTCCCAAACAGCAAGGAGCACCCTCCCCATCCCACAGCCATGTGGCAGCCATCTCCCTCGACAGTGCCTTCTAACAGGTAGGTAGCCATCTTACCAGGGAGTGTGTTGTTGGAACCAGAGAGCAAGGCCACAACTCCCACAAGGCCCTCTGTCCTCCCTCCCAAACAGCATGGAGCACCCTCCTCATCCCACAGCCATGTGGCAGCCATCTCTCTCCTCTGCTTCACCTTACAGGTCGGTAGCCATCTTACCAGGGAGTGTGTTGTTGGGACCAGAGAGCAAGGCCACAACTCCCACAAAGCCCTCTGCCCTCCCTCCCAAACAGCATGGAACACCCTCCTCATCCCACAGCCATGTGGCAGCCATCTCTCTCCTCTGCTTCACCTTACAGGTAGGTAGCCATATTACCATGGAGTGTGTTGTTGGGACCAGAGAGCAGGGCCACAACTCCCACAAGGCCCTCTGTACTCCCTCCCAAACAGCATGGAGCACCCTCCCCATCCCATAACCATGTGGCAGCCATCTCTCCCCTCTGCTTCACCTTACAGGTAGGTAGTCAGCTCATGCACCCTGTCCTCCCTCCCAAACAGCATGAAGCTAAATGACCATCACATCCCACACTTGTTAGCCAACTCTGTAAAGCTCCATAAGTCACAGCCAGTGCACACACAGCTAAGCCCATGTACATGTCACTTGAATCACAGTGTCAGTGATAAAGTCACATGTAACTGAAAGCAGAGCCCAATAACGCAATGGCCAAAATGCAATGTGCAAGTCCCATTGTCTTAAAGCATAAAGGCTCCCATTAACACCACACAAGCATGGACACTCAGTCAAAGGACACAAAGCACATGATGTCAGTACAAAATGCACAACCGAAATCAAGAAGTTTCCGCATAGCACACAGATACTTTCAGAAAAGTCTACAAGATCCCAGCCTGAAATTAAGTGGATGAGCACCAAGTTGGTAGATGAGGACATGTCCTTAGAAACACAATATCTGTACATGTCAAATCGTTTGTATCACCATGTCACATCGCTAACAAGTAATGTATGTACTTCTACATCATGTTATACTACAGACAAACTGTAATGAATGCCAAAGAATGTTAATGTCAAAAGTTAGGTAATCCATAATGAAACGTCCAAACCATGATCATCAAAGTTGTGGAGTGCACTGAACATGCTGACAATATAACCTCTGTCCAATATGTGATTCGCAATCAACACCTGGCGAGAACAACACCAACAAGCCGAGCCAGTCTCCCCCCCAGGAACGTGAACTCTCGGATGCCGATTCTCTCCGTTTCTCGGATGAGGAGTACCAACCTGACCCCTCAGGACTACCAGGGCACGCTCAGTCTCAGGGCCCCACTGTCCCCACCACCACCACGACTCCCACAACAGCAGCAACAACGCTGACCCCTGCAACAACGACCTGTGTGGCAGCCACCTCCACCATCACCACTGCTGCCTGCAGGGGATGCTGGGGACAGTGTGCAGGGGTGTCGCCAGGCAACGCCACAGGTCCGTGTCTGCAGGGCAGGTGGGAGGGCAACTGGGGGACAGTCACAGGAGGACACTGAGACTGAAGCCCTGGCCACCGTCAATACAGTCCTTGGTGCCTACCAACAAAACCAGGGACAGATGGGCCAGGTCATGAAAGAACTGCAGGAGCCCCGCCTGCTGCAGAGGTCCCTGGACAGCCATTTGGGTCAACTTGTTGAGTACATGGGCCAGCTTGTGGGTGTTCTGAGGGACATTCATGCAGCTCAAATAGCTGCCCCCCCCCAGTGGCCAGCCTGCTGATACTCGCACCACCTCAGCAGCGGCCCCAGGGAGGGGTGAGTCTCAAGATACTGACTCCTCAGACACCTCTGAGCATGCAGCAGGGCCCCCCCCTGCCAAACGGCAGAGGAGACATCTGAGAAAGACCACAGGAGGATAATGTGGCAAAGCACCTCGTAAACCCAGTTCAATGAGCCAGCCATGATGTCACCGGTGTTGCACTGAACATTGACTTTGTTGTACATCCGACCTCACATTGCCACATTGATGGCACCTGTCTGTTGGACTGTGGTATTCCACCATTGTGTTGTCTACCCTAATTATCTCTGTACCATCACTGACAACTGCAACTTTCACATCTCACTCACGTCCAAATAAACACAATTCACACCCCTATGCCTTTGTGTCAGTACCATGTTTATCACAGTAAGTAGTATGTAAACTCAGATTCCAATGTACCACAAGCTATGAAAGCGACAATCCATTGATAGGGCGGAGGAACCTAGAATGACACAAGAAGATAACATTGAGTTGTCAGATGATGCAGAACAGCAACAGCACACCACTAATCAACACTGTACAAGATGCATTCCAGATAACAATGAGCAACACCATCAACATGGACATGAGGTAAGTGGAAAAACAAACACAGCGCTGCACAAAGTACCCCTTAGCACTGTGCCAACAACCGCCAGCATCCCACCACATCATCAATGTTTTGGCCAGAACAGCAAAGCAAACAGACACAGTCATAGTTGTTCAATGACAACTTACATTCAATGGAAGTAGTTGGTGATGAGCTGTTGACGCAAGTCAAGACCTTCCTCCTCACCACTATCATCGTCACTGGGCATGTGTGTGTTTGCAGCAGGGGGCTCCTGCTGCTCATAATCGTCCTGAATCCAGGGATCTCTTTGCGCAAGGCCAGGTTGTGTAGCATGCAGCAGGCGACTATGATCTGACACACCTTCTGTGGAGAGTAGAGTAGAGCACCACCACTCTTGTTCAGACACCGAAATCTAGACTTCAGAAGTCCAAAAGTTCGCTCCACCACACGACATGTCCTCCCATGGCCATCATTGAAGCGGACTTCCGTGGGCGTACTCGGATTCCTCAGTGGGGTCAGCAACCAAGGGCGGTTGGGATACCCGGAGTCACCTAGTTGTGAGAAACACAGACCAACAATGTAACAGAAGTAGTTGAGGAGACCAGCATGTTACGCATACACCACACTTATTGACACAGCTCACTCACCAACAAGCCAGGCACGCTCTGGATGAAGATTTGCCATCAATTGTGGGATGATGCTGTTCCGCAGTATGTATGAGTCATGTGCAGACCCAGGAAATTTTGCACACACGTATGATATGATCATATCGGCGTGGCATACCACTTGCACATTTATGGAGTGATAATGCTTCCGGTTGCGGTAGATGTGCTCACGTGCCTGTGGTGGAACAAGGCCAATGTGTGTCCCGTCAATGGCTCCCACAACATTTGGGATGTGTCCAAGGTCATAAAACTCCCCATTCACATCTGCCAATTCATTTCTTCTTGGAAAGTGAATGTAGCTGTCCTTGTAGGACAACAATGCTGACAGGACATCACATAACACCATGCTGAACATAGGCTGAGACATCCCACCGGCTATGGCCAACGTGTACTGAAAAGACCCTATGGCAAAGTAATGCAGTGCGGCCATCACCTTAACTGTTGGTGTCAAAGCTGTTGGATAGGTTCGGTCAGGCCTAAAATGGGGCTCCAACTGAGCACATAGCTCTCGCAGGGTAAGGCGATTTAGATGGTATTTCTTGATGATGTTGATATCCTCTATTCTCGCCAGGTCTGGCAAAGGCCAATACACAGGTGGTCTCCTCCTACGTACTCTGGCAGGGGACACATGTAAAAATGAGTCAAAGATGAGATGTGGGTAACAGCTTACAGAATGACTCACACAAACATTGACAGGACTGGTTAACACATGTAATGCACAAGTGACATGCATATACACCTTTATATCCTGTAGTCATTCAGGTAGCCAGGGTGTACATACTAACTACTACCAGGTCAAAATGAGTAGATGTATATGGCATATCCTACACTGCTACATCATGTGTACCCAGCCCTGTGGGTAGATGACACAGCACATGTGGCTAACGGCAACAATGCTGAGTTATATTTCACTGCAGACCTCAACCTTCAGTCCCACAAAACACTACATCATAACGAAATGAGGCCAGTGAGTGTAAGCTGGACAACAAGACATACACATATAGCACAGTGGACAGACATATATGCACATTATGAGGGTCAGTCCACCATGACTGTGGGAGGAGCCTGCATTACACACATTGTCATGTTCACAAAACTGAAACACAAATACACATGGAATGTGTACACATGCACACATGGATGATAATGACAGGTGATGACGGACAGACCAATGCATCTTCTCACATGTGCACTCCTATAACGTGTGTGAAAACCATACAGGCAATGGCAGCAAGGGACACTGTATGCTGCACCACTACATGTGTTTAAAGTGCCAGTAATACCAAGTATGTCTGATCTCCGTACAATTCCCACCTCTAAAGGCCAGCCACCATCATTAGCCCTTCATAAGACAACACATATACAAGAAATGGAGAGGAAAATCACAAGAGATGTTCAAACAGTGTTCCCACTTAGAATGTTTCGATAGACAACATAAATACGATGCGAGAGGCCTTTGTTCTTTTTGAAATCTTAACTTCTCATATTCATTTCTAGCCACAAGACATGACAATTTCATTATTTGCCTCTCATGTTTATCTTGTATACAACATGTGTGTTAAGACTTAAGTCAAAGGTCACACTCTCCAATCCCTTTACAGGGTGCACAAACTACTTTGGCTCAATGTGTTGGGATCAGTGATGCAATTTCCAAAGCGAGAATGCAAATGCACAATGTGCTTACAGGCATGGTAGCTGTCATCCACTGCGGTCACACACATTGGCCCCAATTGAATGATGCAGGATAGTGGTCTCCGCTTCATTATCGCCGGAGTGTGACACTGCCCATGCTAATGAGCTAGCAGCCAATGGGAACCGCCAGCATGGTAGTGGCTTCCAATTTTTGAACGCCGTGGTAGGCGTGCTCCATCACTGCGGGGCCCGGCATTGGCCCCAATTGAATGATGCAGGATAGCAGTCTCCGCTTCATGATTCCTGAGGTGTGACACCGCCCATGCGAATGAGCTAGCAGCCAATGGGAACCACCAGCATGGTAGTGGCTTACAATTTTTGAACGTCGCGGTAGGCATGCTCCGCCACTGCGGGGCCCATCATTGGCCCCAATTGAATGATGCAGGATAGCGGTCTCCGCTTCATGATCGCCGCGGTGTGGCACCGCCCATGCGAATGAGCTAGCAGCCAATGGGAACCGCCAGCGCAGTAGTGGCTTACAATTTTTGAACGTCGTGGTAGGCGTGCTCCACCACTGTGGGGCACAGCATTGCCCCAAATTGTATAATGCGAACCAGGCGAGCCAATGGTATCAGCAGAGTAACACAGGAACAACCCTGGGGGCCTATATATATGTCTGGGAAATGTCCTCACCTGTCACTTGCCTAGAGACACTGCTAACTGCCATTCATCACCAACAACTGCTGCTGGACATCATCTCTGGAACGACTCATGGCTCGTACTGAGAACCTGAGGGCCCATCCCTTCACCACAGAGGGGCTGGAGGTCCTTGTGGACGAGGTCCTTGGCCAGTACGGCCGGCTCTATGGTGCTCCAGAGGTACTGGTAAGTGTATGTGAAACTTACTTTGAGTGCTCAGAATGCTCAACATATGTAACTGTACAGTAGTATGTGCCTCAGACTGCAAGCCAATGTTCATGCATCCAGATTTTTAGATATGCATGGCCCATACATGACGTGCAAGTTGAAGCACTTGAGTATGTTGGGAGGATGGCATCATCGACAATGTTGCAGCTCCATTGATGCCAAACATCACACATGTTGATCTCAAAATGAGTAATGTACATGTGAGACTCTGTCTAGCACAGGGGTCTCCAACCTTCTACATAGTGAGAGCTACTTCTGCTCAAGGAAACTCCTCCCGAGCTACTAACAGATTTTATCTCTATAAAATATGGCCACAAGTGTTAACGTTACACTATGCCCACCTTAAGCAGTATTATGGGTAGTGACTGCACAAGCAATCCTGGCAAGGTTACCTGAAGAAATGTTAGAAAAAGGCTCATAATTATTGAATGTCTCCATCTGACTAGTGAAATAACATTCAAATGATTACATGCTCTCTGGCACAAATGTAATGTAATGTAATGTAATGTAATGTAAATTTGTACTTGTAAAGCGCACTGCCACCCCAACTGGGGCATCCTGGCGCTATACGCATACCGCTGTGGAACCCTTCCTGGTTATTCCCTGTGAAATGTCCACTCCTGGGCACCCCCAAGGTGAAGCCAGGCATCCCAGCGCTGGTGGGGCCGTTGTGGAGATTAAGCAAGCTATTGCCCAGAGTTGCAGAGTGGGACCCATGATTAGAATAGGCACCGAGGCGAGAATTATCAGGTCCGAGGAAATTGAGTCCAAGACCCACCGAGGCGGGAATTGAACCCTGGTCCCGGGCCAGATCTCTGCATCAGGGTCTGCCGCTCTAACCATTGAGCTACACTTCTCCACTCCACTCAAATGACATATCCACAGCAATAAATCTCCCTAAATCAGCTTAAATTATCACTCAACTCTCAACTTTAAATGTGTTTTGGAATTGCAATCTTTTGTCTTTATCAGCAAATCAGTTTCTGAAAATACACATATTTGTCTACCACTTTCCATGTTGGGCAAACAAACTCTATTTCCCAGAAGAAAAACCTTTTCTGAAAAAAAAAAATGTTTGCCTTTAAAATAGCAGTTTTCATTTTTAGGAAATAGTAAGTCACCCAATATTAGCTTGTAATTTTCGAGTACTCATAGGCACAAATGCCTCACATGGATAGGTTCAGCTTCAAATGGCCATTTATTACAATCATAGTCCAGGGATGCTCACCATAACACCAAGGATACCTGTATTATACCAATAATGCCTGCCATTACACCAGGCCGATCATTGTGCCAAGGCTGGACACCTTCATCATACTGGCCAGGATGCCCACCATATATCAGTCATGCCCATTATTAGAAGAGGGGCAGCAATCATTATGCCAGGAATGTCTTAAAGTAGGCCAGTCACACTCTTAATATGTCAATGATGGCTGCCAGTATTCCATAAATAGATCAAGATTGCCCAAATAGTCAAGGATGATCATTATTATGCAATTGATACTGTTATGCTATGAACAGACACAATTGTGCCAGAGATGAAACCCTTTTAATAGGGGCTAGAATACACTTTTAGCAGTCCTTGAACCAGGCGTAGTGTCCAGGGAGCAACACTAATTATTAGGGAGGGACACACTGTCACACAGACACATGCATAAATGAATGCAGATGAGGCTCTTACTTTTCTCTGCTTTGGATTCACACCATGCTCTCATCAGCTCGTGGGATGATTATGCACCCAAATAACACATTTTCACTCTAACTTGGGTAGTCCCAGCCTTCAGTGGGTCAGCGCAAGTTAGTGCTTAAGTTACTGCTAGCACTCTTCTTTCGTTGTGCATTGTTTGCACAAATGATGCTAGTGATAGAGCATGGCCTAAGACATGGCCAATCTCCTTGTGACTTATCTAGATTGGAGGTGCATGCAGATGGTCATGTGGCAGACCCTATATGCCGACACAGTTTCTGTGTTTGAGTGCTATCATGAGGCCCTACAATTGGGTTGGCTGGCTGTCATTCTAAGGATGCTGAAATGAGCACTACTGCCTTCTTTAAGAGCACACATTCAATGAAAGACATACTGGGCATGACATCATCTTTGTGAGCTACATTGAGGGTGCATGCGAGCTACCAGTAGCTCCCTAGCTTATCGTTGGAGACCCCTGGTCTAGCACAATGAATTCAAGTAAATGGTGAAGAGCCTTATTCATCCAGCTTGCTCAGAGTGTAGCATGTGACAAGGTCTATGGACTCTGCTACCCATTGATCTAAGTGTGTGGTATGTGTTTACATGCTTCTGTACTAACACACAATGGTCCACAACAGTGTTTAAAAGGTCTCATCTTGTCTACCATGCCTACAGCTCAAGGTCCATCAGCGGAAGGCAATCTGGAGGGCCATCGCCCGCAAGGTGCAGGCCCTGGGGGTCTCCAACCGGTGACATAATAACTGCCACAAGAGGTGGGATGACATCTGCCACCTCAGCAAAAACATCGCAGAAATGACGCTGGGGCTGGTTCCTCGAAGTGGCCGGTTGGCGTGCCGGATCATGACCCCACTATTGGCCTGCATCCTGGCAGTGACACAGCCAGAGCTGGATGGACACTTGAGGGCCCAACAGCAGCAAGTTGAGGGTGAGTATTGTACAAAGTGTGATGTTGCGCATGACAGACTGCATTAATCCCAGTCCTGAGCAAGGCAGGGACCTCTGAGATGTCTCTAGTGTGGTGCAATTGCTTCTAAGTAGCCTCAGTGGTGAGTGCAGAGATTCAGCATCTGTACAATGTTTGGGCTGCCATGTGGCCCGGTGAAAAATGCATGAGTGTCAGTCTCTGAGAGATCAACTGGCAGTGAACATCAGTGAGCATCATGTCAGGGTGCATTTGGAGATTAGTGTTGTGCACTTCCATGTAATTGATACAATTACAGATTGTTTACCAATGTTCAACAGTTGTTGTGCTGCAGTACCTAAATTAGTGGATGTAAGGATGTGATGTCATTTAACAATAGTTTCCTTTTACTTTGTGTCTGTGGGGTTCTGTGGACTCATACTTCAAGTGTGAGACACAGCATATTTCGAAGTGTAGCTCTCTTAGCTGAAGGCATGTAGGTGTGCCTGCAGACAATAGGATGTGATGTTGAGATGTAGACACATGCACAGCAATTTGGCAGGGTGAACGCTACATGGAGCATGACTGTCCAATAAGCATGTTTCCATGCATCAGCTGATCAGGAAATTTATTGGACTCATGCAGACAGTACATGGAGAGTCAAATATGGTCCTTCAGTCAAAGCATTTCTGTTTGTATTGCATATCATGTTTGTGAGCCGGACACTTTACTGAACCGTGTCTCTGTCTCTTACAGCATCTACCGAGGGCAGGGAAGGTGAGGGGCCCAACACCGTTGCGGAAGCTACTGGCATCACTGCTCCCCGGGAGTAGAGCAACACTGAGTAGACCAGCGCCACAGAGGGGGACAGGAGTGCCCTGGAGGAGTCCGCTCCAGAAACACCTACCTCCACATCTTCACACTCCAGCGGTGACACCTTGGTGTTGTCGGGCAAAGGAAGTTCTACCTCTGCTTCTTCACCTGCCACACCCTGTCCTGTGTCCACCCTCCCTGATGCTCCTCCAACTGGTATCCGGGCCCACTGCACTAAGAAGGGTAGAGTCTCTTTCCCCCCAGACACCGTCCCTGCCCCTGTCTCCCCTGCTGTCCTCAGTGTGGAGGCCATAGACATCTTGCGGCAGGTGTCTGTGGGGCAGACTTTGCTCCTGAATGCCCTCCAGGATCATGGCAACAAGTTGTCACAGGTTGTTGTGTTCATGGAGGGCATTCATTCGGACGTTGGTGGCCTGCACAGAACTGTCCAGTCTTTGGCCTCCACACTGACAGTAGCCATTCTGCAGTCACAAGTTCACAGTCCAGCTCCTATCCCTTCTGCAACCACCCTGCCAGTGACCCCACCTGACCATAGCACACACACACCAGAGCACTCAGCCACCAGGTCATACACACGCAGCACACGACAACAGCACTCCAAGTGACAGAGACACCAGACATCATCCCCAAAGCACAAAAGGAGCACACATGACAGCACAATTACAAGCCCATCGCAGGACACTGAGAAGCGAAAATCCAAGAAATATGCATCCACATTGCATACCTCATATTCCTCGCCCTCCAAGAGCCCTCCCATCCCCACACCTGATCCCAAATCCGCACAAAAACTTGCCCTGGCTGCCGTGGACTTGGTGCCTGCCACAACTGCCCCCCCCTTCAGAGTGCTGTTGTGCCCAAGGCTTCCACTCCCACCCCCACCTACCCCCAGGAAGCATGGACAGAAAACCAGAGAGGTAGTTGAACCTCCAAAACAGGGGAGGCAGGGTAAAATGCACACACCTCCAAGCATACCACCAGATCTGAAACATGTTCCCAGAAAGATCCACGACCACCTGCTCCACTTTCTGGGAAGAAGGAGGCTGTTTTGTCCACCTCACTTCTCCCTTGGCCCAAGACACTTGGTTGATATTGTATCCCCAAGCAAGTTAGACCCAGTCCTCCACATGCAACATCAGTCACTGAGCCTCCCCACTGTATTTTACCACCTCCCCATGCGACGACTCCACTTGGTCCAGCCAGCCCTCAGGCTCACACATCCAGGGATCCCTCTACCTCAACAAGTTCTCCCCCTCCCAGGTCCAGTCCTCTGACTGCCCCAGACAGTCATCCCCCTCCCAGTTCCAGTGCTCCACAAAATTGAAGCAGACTCCCCCTTCCCACCCCATTCATCCCTGAGTGGTGCCTGACCTGCCCATTTGATGGCCCTATCCGGGGGAGATTTCCATGGCAGTGGACTGTGTTGCAATGTTTTCGGGCAAGTTTCCATGCACACATGTGCAGACTCTAGTTTGGACTGGCCATTGCCCTTAATGTTTAGCACTTTGGATGCAGATACCGAGTTTTTGTAATAAAACTATATTTATGTTCTGAGCTTTGTCGCTGGCCTTGCTAATGATGCAGTACAATGTATGTGTATGTGTCCATTGGTTCCATTCTCTGAATGCAACATTCCCATTGGCATGTACTTCATTTGCTATTGCAGGTGCTCGCAGAGCTTACCTCAACTGATGTTCTTTTAGGCTCTGAGGCTTCATGGGGCCATGATGCTTGTCTGTGATGGTCTACTCTTGTCCTGTTCATTGTGTTGGGTGGCCTCTACTATTTTACACATGTCACATTTGTATGCTCTCCATCAAGAGCAGCTATTTTGATTTACATGATGACTTGAGGGATGGACAGGGTACATAATATCTGTGGTATCTATCTTGATGTGTACATACCAGTGTAGGTGTGTTGTCATCTTGGATAGGTATGGCTTCATAGTCACATGGGTATATGTACATGTGTGCACCTGAGTTATGCTACAGTGTGATTGTCCTGTCATTAGCTGAAGTATTAATGTGTGTGTGTGCCCTTTAGCATTACCTTTTTCACACATGTATGATCCAGCTGATGAGCGCCTGTTTGTTACCATGATCAGACACCTGCTGGAGGTTTTGTGCACATGTTGGTGTTGTTGCAGGAGCAATGTGGAGTGTGTCATTGTGACCTCGCAGTCCTAGGGTACACCTACATCTTGTCCACATCATTTGTGGGTATGCAGAGTGTGTCACTGCAATGTCTGTGTTGTGAGTTTTGGGATCAGGCATAGCTGTTGCTTACCTTTGTTCTCACTGTGCTGACTGACTCTGGGAAACAAACATTGTATGTGACTTTTCACATACATTGCTGTCACTTTACACTTCATGTGTACCACTATGTGTTATTCTGATTCATGACAGTCACAAGAAGACCATTTGAGGCCTACACATTGTGAGATACTCCACTATGGCTTTTTGCTCTGTACACTGCTCACCTGTACAATACTCCTGTATACACCACTTCAGTCAGAACATGTGCCACTGCATGCCATGTGAGTGTTTGACCCTCCACACCACTCCATAGTGTGACACTGTACTGTGGAAGAATGATTTGTGTCCAGATCCATTGTGCCTCTCAGCACTGTTTCACTTTGTGATATGTGCTATTTGAGTCTACTTGATTGCTGTTTGATACGGCACTGCTACCCATCCTGAGTGTGAAGTGATGTGTGTGCAGTGATGATTTGTGATGTTCAAGTTCATGGTGGTGAATTCAGTTATGTCTGTTACTGGTTTTCCTGGTGTTCACACACTGCTTACTGTGCATGTACTGCTGTCAGTGGATGATGCATTGGCCTTGTCAGGTGTTAGTCCCCTGATGTTCAGCTGATATTACTATGGGATGTGTTTAGATGTGCATATGTTTTAAATTTGTTGGTGAGGGATGCAGTGTTTGACCTTTTCTGGCTCTTTCTACTGCCAAGTCCATGTGTGTGTGTTATGTTGTCTTGGTAGGACATTGTGTGTAAGGAGTGTGTGTATTTGAATGCATTCAGCTGGGTGTTCTATTTGTACTGTGCATTTGTCAGAGCTCTGTGGTTATTGCAGGTTCACCGGGAGCAGAATGATGCTAATTCCCAATGCCCATCTCAACACACCTCTGCAAAAGCTCTATTAAACCCTCTTGCAGACATGTACCAAGGGGGGAAAGGGGATGGGGAATGAGAAGAGACAGCCAAAAATCGTGGTTTCACTTCTAGAGCCTTACGTATGGTGTTGTCTGTTCAGTGTTGAAATATGTTCTGGCTTCTTGTAGTAGTTGGAAACTGTAATACAACACAGGTCTTATTTCTATGCATATTTGATTCTTATACTTAATATATTTCACATGTAAATCTTAACAGTTCTATATTTTTCTCATACCCAAACGAATTCTGGCAACTGCTCCTCTTCTAGTAGAGTTGAAGTTTGATAAATTATTATTTCATAGCAATTAAACTTTCATCAACTCTTTTTTTTTTATAGTAATCTAGATTTGTTTACTTCCAGGGACGTACTTGCGTGACTTGCGGAAAAGAAGACTCTAACTGCTGCTCGGGAAGGAGGATTCCTTGACGCCTTTTCAGGTAAGCCTTTCTCTTCTTTTCTTTTCTTCTCTATTTTGGTGCAAAGCTATTTGATATCATCCTCGTGTTACTGTTTCTATTTTAACTCTGTTTGTTTATGCTAGTAAGTAGGATTAACTCTGACTTAAGTTGGCAGTCAAACGCGAACACACGTCAGACTGTTTTCTTTAGTTTTAACCTTTCTCCTCTTTTGACCTAAGAATGATCTCTCTGAAACGCGATACACGTTTAACACAAGAACACATTTCACAACAGCTAGACGGTTCCTTAACCTTTCGAACGATTAAAGTAAGGTTACAGACCTAGGAAATGACTCTGCAACTACTCTGAAGCAACAATAAACATCGGCTTTGACGCTTCTACCCTCACTAACTCAACCAACGAGACAGCTCACAGGAAAATGTCCTACTCTGGAAATTCTTCAGGTGAAGTGCGCATTTTAGAATCCACGCGCGCTTCACATTCCAATCATAATTAAAAGGATAAACTAGAGCGCAACTGAGATGGGGGAGTTGGCAGACATCTTGGAATTCCAAGACTGCCAGCTCGATCTCCATTTCCCTCTGCTGCTTTGGTACAAGTGTCTTCTAAGGATTTTATAACCTAGAATACACGCCATAGTAGGGCGATTGGTGGAAACCTCCTTAGGGACTCTGACAGTACCCCCTCTCAAGGAGGTCTCCTCCAATCACGGTTTAGTTGGAAATTTTCTGTGGAAGGCCGCGATCAGACGTGGTGCATGAACATCAGTATGCTTTTCCCAAGACCTTTCGTCTGGTCCAAAACCCTTCCAGTCAATGAGATAGTATAGTTTTCCTTTAACTCTTTTAGAATCTAAAATTCTTTTGACTTCGTATTCAATTCCTCCTTCGAATTCTAAAGGTTCTGGAGGAGTGGATAATTTCAATTTTGGTGGAACCTTCTTTAGCAAGGAGACGTGAAAAACTGGGTGAATTTTCATGTGCTCTGGAAGTGTCAAGCGAAATGTCACAGGATTGACCATTTTTTCAATGGAATATGGTCCTACAAAACGGGGTTGGAATTTACGAACAACTTTCAATCTTACATTTTTGTGCTCAACCAAACCTTATCGCCAACTTGGAGATCAGGTTCCTTTCGTCTCTTTTTATCAGCAAAATATTTGTAGCGATCTTTAGCAAGTATTAGATTTCTTTCTGCTGTCTAATGAACCTTAGCTATGTGTTGGATTGAATTCTCAACTGCTGGTACCTCCACACTTCTACATTCGATCAAGGAATTGGGATGTTGGCCATAGTTCATGTAAAAGGGTGAAAAACCTGTAAACACACTCTTAGCATTGTTATGAGCAAATTCTGCTGTCCACAAATACTCTGGCCAGCCCCCTTCCTGATCCAGTAAAAACAATCTAAGGTATTGCTCTAACTCTTGATTGGTTCTCTCAGTTTGGCCATCTGTTTCTGGGTGGAAACTAGTTGAATATCGAGTGTCAATATGTAACCCATTAGTATAAGTCTTCCAGAATTTAGATACAAACTGAGAGCCTCTGTCTGTGACTATGATCTTAGGAATGCCATGAATTCGAATTACATGTTTGTTGAAAAGCTGTGTCAATTGTTTGGCCGTGGGGACCCCTTTTAGAGCTACAAAATGTGTCATCTTAGTGAATGTGTCTACGCAAACTAAGATTGTGTCATAACCCTGACTCGAGGAAAGATCATCTATTAGATCTAGGGAAACTGTGTACCACAGGTATGGAGGAGTGGGTAGAGGTTGCAGTAACCCTTTCGGGGCTTGCCGTTCAGACTTTCCCCGAGCACAGATCTCACAGCCAGTGACATATTTCCGTATATCCTGACTCATGTGTGGCCACCAAAACTTCCGTTTGATTAGATCTTCAGTCTTATGTATCCCTTTATGTCCTGCCAGAGGACTGTCATGGCATTTGTACATTACTTGAGTCTGCAATTCCTCTGTAGGGACATACAAGTTTTCTTCCTGGTAGGGCAGTCCATCTCGGATCTCTCTTCTTGGGTCTCCCTTGGTCCATTCTTCCATTTCTTTCTTGTTTAGAGACTGCTGAATTCGTTCCTCAAAGGTCTCATTTGAGATTGCCCCTATGAACTTTTCTTGAGGGATTCTCTGATCTTCAATCATCTTTTTCTGATTTTCGGTGTCTAGCCTGAATAAGGCGTCAGCTTTTCCATTTTTGGCCCCTGGTCTGTAAGTTATGACAAAGTCATAATCCGCGAAATACAAAGACCATCTGAGTTGGCAAGGGGTCTAGGTTCGTGCTGATTTTAGAAATTTCAAATTTCGATGATCTGTAAACACAGTCACAGTATGTCTTGCACTCATCAAATAGTGTCTCCTTTCCTTGAAGGCATCTTTGATGGCTAGGAGTTCCTGGTCAGTGATAGTGTAATTAACCTCTGCTGGATTTAGTTTTCGAGAACGATAAGCCACTGGGTGCAATCGCCCAGTTTCCTTATGTCTTTGAGAGAGAACTCCTCCGATGGCCAATTCTGAAGCGTCTGTTTCTAGGTAGAAGGGCTCGGAGGGATCTGCATGGAGAAGAACTGGGGCTGTAGTGAAGCTTTTCTTTAAAGCGTTAAAGGCTTCTTCAGCTTCTTCTGACCATTCAAAGGGTATTCCTTTTTTCAACAGTCTAGTAAGGGGTATGATTTTTTGAGAAAACTTATGTATAAACCTCTTGTAGAAATTTGCAAATCCTATGAAGCTCTGAACTTCCTTCACTGTGGTTGGGGATTTCCATTCCGTGACTGCCTTGATTTTTTGTTCATCCATTGTTATACCAGAAAGTGAAAGCACAAATCCCAAAAACTCCACAATTGTGACATTGAATAAACATTTCTCCAGTTTTGCGTACAAGGCATTTTCTCTCAATCGTTGTAAAACTGATCTAACTTGCCTCTGATGTTCCTCTTCTGTGTTTGAATAGATCAGGATATCATCTATGTACACAATTGCACATTTATCAATAAATTCACTCAACACATCGTTTATGAAATGTTGGAATGCTGCAGGAGCATTACTGAGACCATATGGCATTAACTCGTACTCAAATAACCCGTACTTGGTCCTGAATGCCGTTTTCCATTCGTCTCCTTCCCGTAGTCTAATCAGATGATAGGCTCCTCTTAGGTCCAGTTTGGTATAAATTTGCGCCCCTTTTACTTGATCCAGGAGCACGGATATAAGGGGCAATGGATAACGTTTTTTTATGGTGATTCTATTGATTGCCCTGTAGTCTATGCATGTTCTCAACTCATCTCCCTTCTTCGGTATGAAGAAGAGTGGAGAGGAGACGGGAGATTGAGATGGTCTGATGAATCCGTTGTCCAGGTACTTCTTTAGGTATTCCTTTAAGTGTTGGTTTTCCTTTTCTGTCAGAGCGTAAATGTGACTGCAGGACAAGTTTGTTCCCGGTTCAAGTTCAATGTTGCAGTCGTAAGATCTATGCGGGGGGAGTTTCTCAGCTTCCACCTCATTAAAAACATCCGCATAGTCCTCGATTTCCTTTGGAATTTCATTGGTCTCAATCACGCAAACTGTGACCCCATTTTCACAGAGTTTGGTAGCGGCGTTCGAAGCTCGTTGGGAATCTCTTTCTGTGAAACAATGTTCTTTGCAGTATTCCGAATTCAACTCAATTGTTCTTGTGCTCCAGTTAATTGAGGGATTGTGTTCAGTTAACCACGGGAGTCCTAAGATGAGCTGGAATTGTGGGGCATCAATTAGATTAAATTGTAATATTTCCTTATGCCCCTCAGAAGTTATTAGTTGTACTGGTTCGGTATGACTGGTTATTGATCCTGAAGACAAATTAGTGCCATCTACCGCTCTTACTGCCTCGTTTTTTTCTTTTCTTATGGAAATTAGCCCAATGAATTTGGCAAACTTCTGATCACAAAAATTTCCGGTGGCTCCAGAGTCTATCATGACTGCAATTTCCTCCAAGACAGTATCTTGAAATTTTAAGGTCATTGACAGAATTAGATGGGGGGAAGAAACTTGCAGGGTATTAGCTAGTAGGTGATTCGTTGGAGTTGTTTCTTCTGTTGCACTCACCAATCCAACTCCGCTTACTGGTGGTGCAGCAAGCTTTCCTTTAACAATATCTTGGGTTTTTTAGGACAGATTTTAACAAAGTGTCCACTGCCTCCGCAATATAGACATAGTTTATTTTGTCACCTTTTCTCTTTTTCTTCTTTGGACAGTGGGCCTCTTATCGTACCTATTTGCATAGGTTCTGTACCTGACGTACTCTCCATAGCCCTAGTAGAATCTGGCCTTATTCTGTCAAAACGAGGTACAGTGGTTCGAAATTCTTTCTTCTTCTCGCCTCTCCTTTCGTTTTGCCGAAAGTCGATTTCTAAAACCAAATGCACCAGCGCTGAAATCTCTGTAGGTCGATTAGGGATCTGTGCTAGAGAGTCCTTCAATTCGTCTTTTAAGCCTCGATAAAAGACCGCTGCCCGTTTATTCTCAGGCCAATCTGTTTCTACCACCAGTTTGTTAAACTGGGCCAAGTAAGCTACCAATTCTCGATTTCCTTGTTTTAGCTCTAGTAGTTCGTTATCAGTAGCTTGGAAGCCTTCCTTCAGTAAAATATTCGAAGGAATTCCCTTTTGAATTTGTCAAGGTTGTATAATATCGGATCATCCTTTCTTACCGAGGGCATGGACCACGAAGCTGCGTCCCCACTCAGATAAGACAAAATAAAGGCGACACAAGACTGTGCATCGAGAAAGACGGTTGGGCGGCACATGAAGTGAAGGGAACATTGGGTTAGAAAAATTTGAGCCTTTTGGGGGTCTCCACTAAATCGCTCTGGGGGGCCAATGGAATCACAGGAGAGAGGGAGTGTATGACTTGGATGGGAGTGAAAGACATTGAACGAGTGGTTGATCTAGGGTCTTCTGGGGTTTTAGTTTTGAAAACACTCCCTGAAACCACCTCACCTATTCTATTGGCTAACTCCGAAGTTTCTCTTCTAGAAGTGAGTATGTCTACTCTCAAGGCTTTATTTTCTTCTCTGACTGCCTCTAGGTCTCTTTGAATACTTCCTAAAATTTCTCCTAAATTTTTTATATCAATACCCTCCGCCATTCTGCTCAGGTGCAATTTACCATGTGGACACTTCACTCTGTCAGAGTTCTGTGGTTATTGCAGGTTACACGGGAGCAGAATGATGCTAATTCCCAATGCCCATCTCAACACACCTCCGCAAAAGCTCTATCAAACCCTCATGCAGACATGTACCAAGGGGGGGGAAAGGGGATGGGGAATGAGAAGAGACAGCCAAAAATCGTGGTTTCACTTCTAGAGCCTCACGTATGGTGTCGTCTGTTCAGTGTTGAAATATGTTCTGGCTTCTTGTAGTAGTTGGAAACTGTAATACAACACAGCTCTTATTTCTATGCATATGTAATTCTTATACTTAATATATTTCACATGTAAATCTTAACAGTTCTATATTTTTCTCATATCCAAACAAATTCTGGCAACTGCTCCTCTTCTAGTAGAGTTGAAGTTTGATAAATTATTCATTTCATAACAATTAAACTTTCATCAACTCTTTTTTTTGTATAGTAATCTAGTGTCTTTTACTTCAGGGAAGTACTTGCGTGACTTGCGGAAAAGAAGACTCAAACTGAGGAGGATTCCTTGACGCCTTTTCAGGTAAGCCTTTCTCTTCTTTTCTTTTCTTCTCTATCTTGGTGCAAAGCTATTTAATATCTTCCTCGTGTTACTGTTTCTATTTTAACTCTGTTTGTTTATGCTAGTAAGTAGGAATAACTCTAACTTAAGTTGCCATTCAAACGCGAACACGCGTCAGACTGTTTACTTTAGTTTTAACCTTTCTCCTCTTTTGACCTAAGAATGACCTCTCTGAAATGCGATACACGTTTAACACAAGAACACATCTCACAACAGCGAGACGGTTCCTTAACCTTTTGAAAAATTAATGTAAGGTTACAGACCTAGGAAATGACTCTGCAACTACTCCGAAGCAACAATAAATGACGGCTTCGACGCTTCTACCCTCACTAACTCAACCGACAAGACAGCTCACAGGAAAACGTCCTACTCTGGAAATTCTTCAGGTGAAGTGCGCATTTTAGAATCCACGCGCGCTTCACATTCCAATCATAATTGGAAGGATAAACTGGAGCACCAACTGAGATGGGGGAGTTGGCAGACATCTTGGAATTCCAAGACTGCCAGCTCGATCTCCATTTCCCTCTGCTGCTTTGGTACAAGTGTCTTCTAAGGATTTTATAACCTAGAATACACGCTATAGTAGGGCGATTGGTGGAAACCTCCTTAGGGACTCTGATAGCATTTCTTGTGTGCATGGCAAATACGGATATGTTGAGTCTTGTTAATGAGCTTGTTTTTTGTGCACAATTGTGATATGGCCCCTATATTTGTACAGTCACTTGTCAGGATTGTGCGTGGGACTGCTTGTGTGACACACTGACACCATGGTCACTTTGTAACAGGTGGAGTGTAGATGGCTGTCTTGGCAGATTTGTCTAGATGCACACACTTTGGGGTATATATGTGTCATTTTGGATGTTACTTCTGATTACTCTGCATTATGCAGTCCGTGCAATTGGCCAGAGGTGACATGATATCTGTTCCAGGGAGGCATGGGATCACATTGGCTATCCACTGTTTTGCTGCACATAGCCATGCTTGTTGGACTTCTTTTGATGTGGTGTGTGATACATGTATTTGGCACTTGCGTTGAGTTCAGCATTGAACCAGACATCCTTGAGCTCAACTCAGAGATTTTGAGATTCACACCAGGGTGTTGCATTGGGTAGCAGGGAACTCATAGGGACTTTTTTTCACCTTTATCAGTCATGGTCCCATGTGTTGAGCAGTGAAGGTGGAAGATGAGTAGGTGAGGGGTATGTGTGAAGGTTGCTGTTAAGTGTGAGAGTAAGGTACTGTCACCATGAGCCATAATTGTTGTGCTGGTGGCATACACATGACATATTAGTTGTAACAGATGAGGGGCTGGTCACTGTATGGCTTGTGACAAGTCATCTCATTGTGGACCAATGCATTACTTGCATTGCTGGATCACAGTGATATAGCAGTGATGATGACTTTCATTCAAATATCATCTCTGTGCCACAAATGTGTTGATAGATGACCTAAGTGTAGTGTCATATGTGGTACCTCTTGAATTCCATGGCCATGTGTATAGGGGCTATGCCTTCCTACCGCCTTAGTACCCACGTGCCCAAAGACCGACTAGCTATAGGGTCTCATTCGCTCTCCTACTCACAAATGGGAAAAAATGATTTGATAACCCAGAACACAACACTCCCTGATCTCTCAGGAATCGTGTTCACGAGACACTCCCTTTCGCTCACACTCTTGTACCCATCCACAACAGGATCTGACAGAGTCACTTAATTAGTTTGGAATATTTATATAAAATAACGTGCTCTAAAATGCAGTATACTTGCCACTACTAGCGTAATAATGCATAATAACAATATTGTCTGCATCGCAGCAAAACCATACATTATGAAAGGAGATGTCATTTTGTCATGACGATGGAGATAGGACTATATTGCCTAAGCTCCCTCTCCGTGGACAGAATAAGTATCATTATATAATAGTAGATCTCTGGGCTTTGTCAGCAGACCCCATACCTTTAGGCCATAGATCGTATTTCTACATCACAGGTTCATAATGCTCCTCTCCCCGGAAAGGTCCCTCTCCAGGTGTGTGTCTGTTGAACATGCATTCTCGTCATTTCAAAGTATGAGTGTTCCACAAACAGCAGCTGCAGGTTCTGTTTAATCCATGTGTTAGGGCCTGACCAGAACAGAATTACAAGGGGCATTGTTGATTGACCTTGCTTACAATGTGCAGACTAAACTCCAGGAATAAGCGGAGAATCATCGCAGCAGCCAGTTCCCATGTGAAAGGCGTAAACAGTCTTGCAGATGAGAAACCGTCGAGTAATGTGCACAAAAGCTTAATCATGGCTCCCGGGCTCATGCTAACTTGAAGATGTTGACAGTGCTCCTTGTAAGCATGTGACACCCTCCCCATGGCCAGGTTGTAGCAAATGACGAATACAAATCTCATTAGTAGGCAGAACCAAAGCACTGTGGATAAAGTAAAAGAGAATAGAAGTGGAAAAAGGTATTAAGAGGAAAAATATATATATTTGGCTATTTGCAGATTCAAAATATGCTCAAGGTGCATCTGAGAAATGCACCAATTCGTTAGATCCTTGGAAGGCAATGTTTGCCAAAAAGCAATCGTTGTCGTTAAACGCATACTGGGACGCCATCCAATTTAGCAGTCCGAAGGAGCATACGTGCTCGTCATAATCCATTGCATCCTGGAGTATATCTGGGCAACTTGCGTCATATTCGATGACACTTTGCTGTAGGAGGCGCAGTGCAGCCTCACACGTATTTCAGCATGTCAACACTCCATTCACGGCAGCAAGCCGCATGCGGTCCTCATCGGAACAGGCCTGGTCATGAGCCAACAAAGGATCCATTAACAGGTCATAATTGGCTTCAGGCAGCGCTGCGTTGGAGAGGCACAAATCCACAGCCTAGGTGAATGAGCACTTTCTGCACCAGAATACAGGTTGGACGCAAGTAAAATAGGCGTAACGGTAGGTGAGTCCATAAGCGGCACTTATGACAGCCAGAGGCAAGCACCCAAAAAGTTCATGCATCCGTCTACGGTACAGCTGTAATTTTACCACATGGTTGAGTATCACTTGATGGGAAGCCATTCCGAAGTCGTGTAGTAGAAGCACCAGAACTGCACCAGCAACCAAGAGGATTAATGGCAAGCCTCCAAAAGTGCTTGAAAAACAGATTTTATGAAAGGGGGTATTACAACAAATATCGCCTGTGAAGATGGAACAAGGCGGGGTTCCCACCAGTTTGAAAAAAATGTGCAAGGCCTTCGGTCTCAGACGCATAAGATATTTGATGAATCAGTTCCCCAAAATGTAGTGGGAGATTCATGTTCAACAGTGACTAGATTTCACTGGAAGTCCTGGCCACCTGTAATTCGAAGGTCTCTTGAGCCAAAGTGAGAGGCACTTCTTGTTGGAACAATAGCGATTTGAGTCTGCTTAGTTTATTGAAATCTGCTTTCACAGTAGGAATGGAAGGCCACAGCGTCTTATCTACAATCCCATGTGGGGGAGCCACAGCAGTTGTGGTTTTTAAGGATGAGATAACTTCTGTTAAACAGCAACATGAGTGTGGGAATTATGGAAGGTACTGGCATTCCTTTTAGTAAGCAGGCAAGATTCGGTGTGGAGATGTTGCAAGCACCATGCAATTCAACTTGGTGGCAAACTAAAGCGTGTCCCACTGTTGAATCCCAGTCCGCCCCTGTTAGGTAAACCTCCTTATCCTCACGCAGACAGCGGAAAGTGAAAGGTGAAGATCACACCTCGTGTAAGAAATTACTACTGAGGGGTTCATATCTTCCTATTGGGTAATGTTTCATGCACGCAGTGTATTGACTCTCAGCCCCCAAGCTATTCTGACACCTTCAGCCCGATCAGAAATGTGTGAGAGGTGCTTGTAGGTGGCAGTGAGGGGTGTTGTGGCCGAGGAGGAGTCTGCACAAGGCAGCTTTAGGAGCCCTGAAAGGTGTCACTCATGTAAATTAGAGGGGCCTCGCACATTCCACTTCAACCGGTGCCCCAAAGACTCCTAGAGCTGGCCCTGCCTGCACGATTGCTGGGTGTTGGTGTTGTACAGGGGTTGCATGCTGGGAGATGTTTGGGAAGTACCTCTGCTGTTGAACGTGACAGCGTCTTATCTGCTGGTAGTGGATCAGGTAGAGCAGCGGAAAGGCCTGTAGAGCAGGATCCATGACGGCTCGGATCGTGTTGAGGCGTTTCAGGCTCGACTTTCTCTCTCCGTAGTTGTGCTTCTGCCATCCGAGATGGGGTGGTTTTACCGCCGCGGTAGGATCGGCTGTTTGATACATCGTAATCTGGTTGACGGATGGAACGTCATTCTGCACGGCAGACTTTCTCTGTTGGCTTCGTCCGGCACCCTTGCGTAACGTAAAATGCTGCGGAGCTGGAAACACCGTGGCGGTCGGAAATTGGGCTATCTTGGCCCATTGTAATATGGCGGTCGCAAAGACCGCTTCCAGAGTAACTAAATCGATGTTTTCCGCCACCGCCAGCACTGCGGGGCACTTCCGTCCGCCATCGTAATGAGCCCCATAGCTTGAAAAAAACATCAAAAAGGCAGAAGGCCCGTAACTGTGCACTGGACGTAAGAGGATAAAAGTAAACACTAAGGGGCCCATTACGATGGCGGGCGGAAGCACTACCGCCGTGCTGGCGGATGCAAAAACCACCAGTTACCGCCGGCACGCAGCAGTCCACACGCCCGCCCAATTACGATGCGAAAAGCAGGCCAAACACCGCCGGCAAGCCAGCAACACCGTCCGCCATCAAAGTGCGCCCGCACACGTAGCGGCGCAGCACAACTGACACACACCGTCCGACGAAACACGTCCCGCCCGGCGCATAAATTACGATGCCGCAAACAAACGGCTCCCACGGCAAAGAGACACCGCACGTGAAAGAGAGGCGGAAACACGGACGCAGAGCACGGACAACGAAGAAGCGGCACCCCGGGCATGAATCCAGCACTGCAGGCCCTTCCCATGCTTCTGCTGATGCACCACCAAGGACGCAACGTACCGCGGAGACGCAGGTAGGCACACACACAACAAGTGCACGCAAACAGCGCACACAGTGCAAGGGCGGAAAAAGCGGACAACCCCCACCAGCGCGTGCACACTACACATCCACCATCGCATCCACATATGACACACAGGCCAAATCCAAACATCGCGGAACACATGTGTACACACCACCTGGGACTAGGAACCAACCACCCCGTCACGGCCCCAAAGCGCCGATGACGCCGCCACACATGCGCACAACGCAGAGGCCAACCGCAGCGCCATGCATGCGTCGCACACAGACACAGGGACACAACCAAGCAGCACACACACCAGCCCCACCCCGAACGCACATGACACGTGACAGGCCGGCCACAGACATGTACCCAACGCCCAATTCACGGACAACACCCAACGCCACACAACCGACGCACACATGTCAGTGAAGTCACGCAACAGCAGGACACACCCCAGTGTAACAAACATGGCGAAGCACACAGCGGCGGCAACACCAACTAGGAGAAGCAGGGCCCCTTCGGGAAGAGGAACGCCAGTACCACACTGAAAAACCCATACCACCCTGCACATATGAACAAGACACATGAAACGGAACACCAAAGAGCCCGGTGACCGACAACAGGTGGCCCAAGAATTACATCCACACACAAGGCCCAACGCAGAGCGGAAAGGCAGGCTGCCGCCCACACAAGGGAGAGCAGACAGCACTGAATGACCTTCCATTCCAACTCCGAAACCACAGCCCTACGACAGAAGCCGGTGAATACAGCCATTGTCCAAGAATAGACCAACACAGGCATGCCGAGGAGACTGACCACACGGCAGATAGCGCATATCACAGAAGCACACAACGGACGGGGAAGAAAGAAGAAAACACTCCCCCATGTCGGCCACATGCAAGTTAATTGGAAGGAGTCACACAGCACTGACCTTGAACTGTCTGAGAAGCATGTGGGAAGAGGGCCCGTGTCCTCCAAACAAGCAAACAGAACACAAGTCCTGTCTCCCCACGACAACACAGAGCTCACAGCAACCCCGGAGCGTGCACATTGCAGACTGCACACACAGCCGGAGCACGCCACCTCTACGAACCGCTGCGAAATGGCAACCGCAACACACCTACCCAACTACGCCGAAGAGCTCAAGCTGTACAAAACCAACCTGTTCCATACATTGGGATGCGATCTCCTGTCCCTGCTGAACGTAAGTTACCGACTGACTTACCGCATCACATTGTTCAGCTGCGTCATGCCCGTCTTCTACTGTCGGAGGTGTCCCTACCAGCATCCCGTCGAGATATGCCTCTCCAACCCGGCATGTCTGAAGGCGGACCTGCTACCACTACTCCTCCCTCTGGACGCACACGACAGGGCCTGCTCTGCCTATGGGGGCATGGCGTATGTGGCCAACATCGCACGCGCACTGAAATGGAACCACTGTGCCTCCACACGACGGATCATCGAGAACAGCTACATCGAATGTCACCCAGCATGCCCCATCATGGTCCTCCAAGGGACAACCTACGAACAACACCTTGACAGCCACCATCCGCTTCATTGGCTGGCAAACATGGACACCACCAATGACATCGAAGCCCTGCTGGACGGCATCGCATACCTGACAACCTGTAAATACGTCGGACCACAACGCAGGTTCCCCGAGTGACCTATGAAGTCCAACCCCGCACCCATGCTCAGCTTCCGCACGGACTGGCCAGTCACCACCACAACAGCCATACCAAACGACCGGCAACTGTAACCACACCATCAACGACATCGCCATGACATCGGATATGACCGGGACATGCACACTGTTCCCCATCACATCCAGGAACACCGCATGCATCGTGGGAGGCAGTGGCATGGGCTCTGTGCATCGCACCCACATGGACGGAACTGCACGAACAACCAGGACACGACATGGATCCAGCGCACATGGACACACACACCGCTCAGTGGACATGAATAGGTCGCCTGGAGTCTGTGGGTGCTGCACCCCTCCCACCCCCGCCCCGGGAATCCCATACCAGGACCTTTGCATGGACGACAAGTGCATACAACAACAACACGACCCCAGTGACTGTGACATGTCCAGTAACCACCACAGTGCAACAACAAGTGGCACGCCGCTGCATGCACGCAAGCACATGCCCTGATGTCATCTCACATGCACGCGTGCATGAGGAACAACCGCAGCAAACCTGTCACATGGAACTGAGATGGACTGTGCCCATGATGCCGAGCGGTCTGGTAGGCTACATGTATACCGTCTGTGTCAAAGTCCGCAGCTCCGCAGCTATACGTAAATGTACATTAGCACAGCCTTGGCCAAGCAGATGTAACCCCACACCCTATCCCATTTGTAATCATGCTCAGTATATCCTCAATATGTATTCCGCTGCCAGTAGTGTCCACTATACTGCATCACAGAGGACAGAAGACTCAATATAATGTTTGAAACCAGAACTGTCTCCGCTGACTCATTTCACAAGTACGAATGAGAGAGGATGAGAGTATGTGAAGTACACGGCAGTCGTGACATGACCATGTAGTCCACTGGTATTGGATGTCAACGCAAATGAGTAGCACTACTGTGGAAGACACACATGTGTCGTGTGAAGTCGTATGGACGCAGTGCTCAGGTGGGTGGGTGCGACGGGTAGATGCGCACATGCCAAGTTGGAGCACGCCGTGTTGGGAGGGCTCATGAACAGTACACCACCGCTTCCCTGGGCATTGTGAGAGGACACCTGTCGGGGGAGTGAACACGTGTGTGCACAGCAGCCGGGCACACGTACAAAGCGGTACCAGGCGCACCTCAGCCCACCCTCTGTGGACGAGCTGGATCCTGTTGTGCGCCCGCCATGCCCCTTGACAAGGCACACACAGCCCCAGTCGACCAGGTGTAACCACAACATAGTCAATCCGCACAGGCGATACAGGGCACGGGATGGCAGTGGAGCATGGTGTGTGAGAGGTCTCCTCGCGCTCCTCCTGGTCATATCACGCAGGCAATAGAACCTCAACGTCCAGCATGGCACAAAGTCACATGGAAGTGTAGGGGGACGCACCACAGCACGAGCAGCACTGACGTCACGGGAGGTGGCTCGCACCATCCCATCCATTGCCCATCATACCAACCACGCCACATGCCATTGCGACTAAGTGCAAGCGCGTGCGCCACCACCCCTGAGCCCTCCCCAGAGAGGCCAAAGAGTGAATGTGTGGGCCATCAGCCACAGACGGACGCGGCATGGCCGCAAGGGCAGCCACAGCCACTGGGTGTCGCAGGTGGCGGATCCGGAAGGCGAAGACTGTGATGCATAGTCCATGCAGGCCGGGTCTCCATTTGGGGCACCACGCAGGTGGACGGCGTCCCGCCACACATCATACCCTGAGACAGCCCACTCGTGCAACTGGACCCACACATACACTCCTTGCCCTCTCTGGTGCGAGCTTGGGGCTGCCTGTGCAAGCGCTAGCCTCGCAGGTGAGCATGCATATTGGGGGGCGAGGGGAGGACATGAGGGCTGGGGCGAAGATGACTGTATCACTGTCAGTTAGTACAAGGGATGACCCAGATGTGGAAAGGAAGAGACGTGTCCCGTGTGTACTGCAACTAGTCGCCAATCCAACTACCCCCCATGTCCGGAATGTAAGCCCGCACCTAGGCCCGCCCATCCGCCACATCGAACATACCACCAGCACGACAACCTTCCCATTCGAAACACTGACTGGGGGTGGCGACCAGTGAACAATCATGTGTAGCCTACCCACGCGTACATGTGGGCCCTCCATGATCCATGTCACCTGCGGCAAAGACATGACATGCGCAATGAGGGAAGTGAGGAGAGCTGTCCGCCCCACGCGCAGAAGGTGCATCAGCTCCACAGACCCAGCAGCGAGTCCAGCAGGGGTCACATGTGCAGGGGCAGCTGTGCCTGGTGTGAAGGCACATGCATATAGACAGCACATCGACCAATGTGTAGTCTGCCCACATCCACAGTCCATCATCATGCGGACATAGGAATTGAACACAGGGCAACACATCTTAGCTGGTGCACCCACCGTGACCAACAATGCGCAATCATCGACGTACCCGCCCTGTGCATGGCCCCCCACCCAACGGAGGCACATCCAGTGCCACCATCCCACACACACAAGCCTTCCACGGAACATGCTGTGTCCAATGGTCAGTACGGAGTCAGCGCCCATCTGGTGGATCCTGAACAGGAGACACATGCACACACATGCCAGCTCCCACTATGTACGACTGCCACCTGGCACGTGCAATGTAACCTCTCACCTGTGACGTGTGACTGCAAGCACACAGCCGTCTTGGCATGGGGCTGTCAATGTGGACACCAGTCAATGTTTCGGGAGCTGTGATCCGTACAGTGCTGTACATAGGGTGCAGTGCTGACACCTACTACTGTCTCATATCCCCTCGTGCCACAGGTCCCACTTGTATTGGCCGCTCAGCCCGTGCCCACATCGTCGTCGTCGTGTGCCATACTCATCCAGCCTCGGAAGCAGTACCATGCTCAGCAGACACTCATGTTGCCGTGGCGTTGCCGCTTGACGAATATGCAGTCAGTCCCCATCAGCACGCCCGCAAGTCATTGGGGCCTAGATCCCCATGTGCATGCACATGGCAGTGGTATGTCTCACTTGCCATTGCCATTGTTGGGAGACCTGTGTAAGTGTATTGTGGCCGTGCCGTCCCAGCTTGACAGCTGGGCTGTGGCTCATGTGCTTGCTCAGTCATGTCAGTGATGTGTATGCGAAATTGCTATGTGCCGTGTTGCTTTGACATGTGTCCTCTGCCATTTAACCCAGGCGGAGACCGAACATTGACCGCCCATACCAATTGCTGGCGGACATGGACGATACAGAGGTAATCAGGAAGTTTCGGCTGGACAGGCCAACTCTGCATCGACTGTGTGCCATGTTAGAGCCCCATCTCCGTCCCCGCAGGGTGTATCCGACTGCTGTCACCCCCACGGCTAAGGTGATGGCCGCCATGCATTTCTTCGCCACTGGGTCATTCCAGCACACAGTGGGCAGTGGAGGAGGGATGTCCCAGCCCATGTTCAGCAAGGTGCTGAGGGATGTACTGGCAGCCATGATGCTGTACCGGAACCGGTACATCAGATTCCCCAGGGCTCGTGAATTGGCGGCAGTGAAGGGTGCATTCTATGCCCTTGGCAGAATCCCACACGTCGTGGGAGCCATTGACTGCACTCATGTTGGCCTTGTTCCACCACAGGCCACTGAGCACCTGTACCGCAACAGGAAGCACACGCACTCCCTGAATGTGCAAGTGGTGTGCCTTGCGGACATGGTGATCACCCACGTGTGTGCAAAGTTTCCAGGCTCGGCCCATGACGCACACATAATGCGCAACAGCATCTTGCCACGACTGATGGCCAATCTGCAACAGGATCGTGGCTGTATTGTCGGTGAGTATGTGGAGTGGTGTAGCGTGCTGGTTGTGCGATGCTGTCCCCTGTCCAGTTGGAATAGCAACGGTTCTCTGTGTCCCTCACACCCAGGTGACTCTGCGTATCCGAATGGGGCATGGCTGCTCAGTCCATTGAGGAATCCTCGCACCCCAGCAGACGATCGATACAATGAGGCACATGGGAGGACCAGACGTGTGGTCGAGCGTACCTTTGGCCTCCTCAAGTCCAGGTTCAGGTGCCTGGACCGCACCGGGGGTGCACTGGCGTACTCCCCACAGAAGGTGTGCCAGATAGTGGTGGCGTGCTGCATGCTGCACAATCTGGCCATTCGGAAGCAGATCCCCCTCATTGTGGATGACGGAGATCAACCAGGGCCCCAGCCCGCAGACCAGGACAGCTCGAGTGAGGTGGACAGCGGAGAGGAGGAAGCTGGGAATGTGCGCCAGCAGCTCATCGCCCGCTACTTCACTTGACGGTGAGTGTCCATGTACGACGGCTGATGTGGCTGTATCTGTGCAGGTGTGTGTGTGCTGTGTCAGGGTGGCCGTTTGTTCACTGCGTGCTGTGTGTCAACGCTCCATGGCCAGGGTAGTATGCCACTGTTGGTGGCTGTGGCATTGTGCCCTATTGCTCTGTGCGATGTGTGTACATTGCTTGTAGTTGTTGACATGTACTGTGTGATGGGTGTGTGACACACTCATTGAATGTGCTCCTGTTCTGTCTCCCACCCCTAGGTCCCTACAGGCCCTCCGGATTCCATTTCCATGCCACGCATCAGGTGCCTTTCCGCCCAAGGTGGCCGTTGTATTCCGTACAATAAAGACACAGGGCACAAACAGCAGTTAGTGAAAAAGGTGCATTTATTACAAACTGTGACATGTGATTGTGTGTAAGGTGATGACAAAAGTGGTGCGTGCAGTGACAATGAGCTGTCGGTCATGGCTGCGTGATGATCAGGGTGTACCCACTGGTTCTATGTCCATAGTCCAACACACACATGCCATCCAGATGGCTGTGTGGAGTGGGATCGTAGAGCAAGTCAATGCAGTGGCTGGTCAAGGAAGGCTGGCGGAAGGCTGGCTGGCTGCCTCACTTGCGACTGGAGCGTGCGAAGTCCTCCCGGGAGATCTGTTTCCTCTTCGGATGGCCCCTTCCACGTTTGGGAGGGGGTGTGTGGTGGCGACCTGCTGGTGGTGGGTGAGGTGTGCTCACTGGCTGTGGACGCAGGGGAAGTGGACACTGCTGGCCGACCCTGCGCCCTAGCAGGTGGTGGCGGAGGTGGTGTTGCTGGCCTTGCCTGTGACCCCACCGCCACCACCAGCTGGCCCATGAGGTCCACGAGTTGGTCCATACGGGACACGAATTGGCCCATATGGGCGTCCATGGACCTCAGCACCCCCAGCACCTCCCGCGTGTCAGTAGCAGACCTGGCCCATTGTCCTTGGGCCTCTTCATAGGCCCCAAGGACTCTGTCCATTTGAGGCAGGGCATGGCTCCCAGGGGAGGCTGGCGTTTCCCTGACCCTGCTCCTCCTACCAGTCCTGCTGCCACCGGCCTGCCCACTAGCCACATTGCTCACCACGGTCCTCGCTGTGGCTCCCAGGGTGGATCCAGTCGGCCGGGCCACCACCTGCGCTGGGGCTGGTGCCAGCGAAGACGTGGTGGTGGTGGAGGCGGTGGTGGTCGGTGCGGCGATGGTGGTGGTTGCGGCAGTGGTAGTGGCCGCAATGACCGTGGGTGTGGCCGCAACGACAGTGGCAGCAGGGGACTGGGACTGTTCAGCATCCCTGGATGATGGGTTGGTGGGTAGGAGGGGTCCTGGGGAGCGGCTGGGCCCTGCCACGCCAGATGGGCCAGCTTGGTGGTCCGTGTCCGAAGAGGTGGACAGATCCTCCAGATCCGTGTGTCCTCATTGGGGGCTTGTAGGCTGGCTGTGCTGGCTGCTGTCTCCATCCCCAGCGTCCAGCAGTTCGTCACCTGTGGAGAGAATGAGATTTGTTATTGTGTTGCACCTGGCGAAGTATGTATTAGTCGTCTGACATTGGCAGTTCGTGCAATCTCGTACATGGGTTTCCCGGAGGCGAGTGTGTGGCTGTGGCATCTGTAGGTGTGTGTGCTAGGCAATGGGACTGTGTGCTGTGCACATGTGGCATGGGACGGATTGGCCATGCCGATGGGTGTGTTGCTTTGCCCCTACTCATTGTGACTCTGGTGTATGCGGGCTCCTGGCCCATCCTGGGTCTGGTTTGTACTTTGCTTTTGGAGTTCAAATGGAACGCTTAGGAACGCATATGGCAACATGGGGGCCATGCCCCAGATTCGCATTTGGGAGGGTATATGCTTTTGGGGTACATGCTGTGAGCCATGGGTGCCGAACGTGACATGTGTTGTGGCAGCATGACAGTGCATGGTCTGAGGTGTGTGCATGCCTGACATGCCCTGCATATTTGCTGTCTGTTGTGGTTACTGGACATGGCATTGGACGCATCGTTATGAGTGAGTGATAGTTGTGTGCCAGCCAACGTATTGCAGTTGTCCCATCTCCTTGGTGTGCGTGCTGCCCTGTGCCATGTGCATCACTGCAGTGCTCGGGGGGGTGTGGCCCATGTTGTGTGTTGTTGCTCACAGTGTGTCGTGCGCTTAATTGACTTCTGGCACATGGTTGGTCATGGGCATGTGTCTTAGCGTGACTGCTGTATGTGTGGCAGCTGTGCGGATGACATGCCTTTCATGAGACTGGGGCTGACGGATGGGATGGATGGTATGTTGTATGTGCATGGTGTGTCTGTGTGTTTGATGGGTTCAGTGGTGTTCGTGTGCATTTCTGTTGTTCCGCTCTGTTGCGTCTAGTGTTGTTTGTCTTACATAGGCGTAGTTGTGGGGTGTGTGGTTGACAGGCAGTAGGGGCTACATGGACAGGACTTCAATGGTGTTTCGGTTGTGTGTGATGAGTTGCACAGTGGCTGCCGTGTGGGACTATATTCAGTGTGGCTTGTGCATGCAGACGTGGCTCCTTGGGTGTTGCTATGTCTGTGATGGGTCATGTGGGGTGTGAGTCTGCTGTTCATGTCCGTGTGCACATTGTTCACTTGTTCGTGACGGTGGGCGGTGCTGCGTGTTCGTGTGCTACGTGACATGTCCCATGTGTTGGTGGTGTTATGGTCCTCATGCCTCCAGTAATCCAGCCCTGTCCAGTTTCCCACCTGCAAGTTGTTCGTGCGTGCACTGTACTGGATGCCACATGGCTCTTAGCGGGGGTGCTCCATGTTGCAGGTCTGTGGGGGTGGGGGGTGTAGTGGGTCGTGGGGTGGCTGTACACCCACTGACACCGATTGCTGTGGACCGTGATGTCTGCCTTTCGGCTGTCGTTGTGCACTGCGGTGGCTGACACGTGGGTGTGGGGTGTGGGGGATGCTCCTCCTTGCTGTGCTGTGGGACTGGGGCCTGGTGTGTGTTGTACTTGGGCTGTCCCCCTCCGACCCACTGCACTTTGTGTTCCTGCCACTTACCTGTTACTTGTCGGTTGGTGCAGCTGTGCCTGACACATGGGTGTGGGGAGTGCTCCACCTTGCTGTGCTGTGGGACTGGGGCCTGGTGTGTGTTGTACTTGGGCTGTCCCCCTCCGACCCACTGCACTTTGTGTTCCTGCCACTTACCTGTTACTTGTCGGTTGGTGCAGCTGTGCCTGACACATGGGTGTGGGGAGTGCTCCACCTTGCTGGTCTGTGGGAGTGGGGGCCTGGTGGGTGTTGTACTTCAGCTGTCCCCCTCCGACCCACTGCACTTTGTGTTCCTGCCACTTACCTGTTACTTGTCAGTTGGTGCAGCTGTGGCGGACACATGGGTGTGGTGGGTGCTCGTTGTGGCGCTTCTGGCATATTTGTGGACCTGTTGGTGGTTACGTGGCTGGCTTAGTGTACACATGTCCCCACGCATCTTACAGTTGTTCGGTTTGGCCTGTGTGTGGTAGTGTCTGTTGCATGTGCGTGTGATGTGTTGTGTATTGTGTGCTGGACATGGGGGTGTTTGTCCCTGGGAGCTGTGGCATGGTGGTTGCGCATGTGTGTACATAGCGGTGTGCTGGTATACATTAGTTTGTACTTACCAGCCTCCACTCCCTCTGCTAATCCGGCGAGGATCTCCGGATGGATTACGACTCGCACCTTCTCCTCCCACGCTTTGAAGGTCTTAAAGAGCGCGGGATTCCCTCCGCCAGTGACGGCAGCCAGCTCTCTGTTTTTGCCCTCCTTCTTCTTGACCAGGCTCTTTACGTCATTCCAACGTTTGTTTATCTCGGTTCTGTTCCTGGGCAGGGTCCCGACTGCATTGACCTGGTCTACGATCCGGGTCCACATTCTGTTTCTGGTGGCTAGTGGTGTGTGCTGGACCATGTTCCCATAGATTTGTGGGTACACCTTGATGATCTCGTCAACCATGACCGTCAGCTCCATGGGCGTGAACTTGGGCATCCTTTGTGGTGCCATGGTGTTTGTGGTGGTGGTGCGGTGTGTGTTGTGTAATGTGCAGGGGGTTTGTGGTGCCGGTGTTTGGTGGTGGTGGTGGTGGTTGTGATGTGTGCGTTTCTGTGGTGTGCTGCTGTCCTTGCTGTGTCACTGTGTCCTCTCCTCTCCTCTCTGGTTTGCAATGTAGCAAGGGGTTGTGGTCTGTGGGAGTGCTGCTTTTGTACTCACCTATGTGGGTGTGTCCTCATGGTCTGTTGTTTTCAGGTGTGTTGTGTCTGGGGTTCTGGCCTTTGTATTTTTTGTTTGTCCGGGGGGTGTTTTCGGGATGTGTACTGTGCTTGTGTATTTGTGCGTGCCTTGCTGTGTGGACTTGTTGGCCATGTTGTGTGCTATTGGTTTTGTGTGCGGATGGTTTCTGTGCAGGTACGTGGGCGCCATGGCTTCTGCCGTGTCGATTCTCATCGGCGTTGTTTGCGCTGGCGGGCGGTATTTTTGTTGTTTTTCCGCGCTCATGGCGGTGCGATCGTAATTTCACGTGCGGTGTGTCGGCCGTGTGGGCGGGCGGTTTTGTGTTGTCGTGCGTGTTTCCGTCCGTGGCGGGCGGTTTGACTCCGACTCGGACGATGGCGGGCGGTATTTTGTATGATTTTTCCGCCGATGGCGGTTTTCAGTTTGTGTACTCATAATGGCGTGGTCGGTGTTCAGGCGGTGTGTGCGGGCGGATTTTTGCCGCTTCCATGCCTGGCGGATTTTTTTACGCCGGGTATCGTAATGTGCCCCTAAAATATCCCCTTACCAAAATATTGTGTCTTAAATATCGATGGCAAAAATATCGACATCCTATATTTATAATGGTAAGTAAAAAAATATTGAAAATAAATATCGATGTCATTAATATAGTTGTACAAAATATTGCTTTTTAGATATATATAAATAAAATAATAAATATTAAATAGTAACATTAATTTAAAAACAAAATAGATTTAATATACATCTTAACAAATATAACAAATTAACTTAATTTAAAAAAGTTAAACACAAATATATATAATTAATATATATATATACATATATTTACTTTAAAACAGTTATTAAACTTATAATTTTAATGTATTTTATAATTTAAAAATGATATAAAGATATAACAAATATATATATATATATATATATGCATATACCAATAACATAAAATCTATAAAAAGCAAACCATTCTAAATAAATTAAAATATTAAACTATTTAAAAATCTTTAAATTAAGTTAAAATTATTTTTCAATTACAAATATTAATAATTTTAAATATTATAATTTAAAATAAACAAAACATATGATGTAAATTATAACAATAAAAGAAAATGATAACATTTAATACACATAATATTCCCACTACAATTTAAACAAAAACTACGCAAACTTTTAAAGTAAATGTATAACAAATGTACTACTCCCACTTAGTGCAACACATAAATATTAAAACTTGATAAAAATAAAACTTACATATCTCCCTCCAATAAATGCAACCCTACTAAAAGTGATAGAATGCACATAGCTAATATTTACTGCACCCATTCTAGCCGATACAACACCAGGGAAACTGTTAAAGAGCAGAGGAATAAAATTAACTATTCCCACTCCAGTCAGTACAACAGTAGGGAAAGTGTTGGATTGCAGAGGGGTAAAAATTACTATTCCCACTCCAGTGAGTGCAACAGTAGGGAAAGTGTTGGATAGCGGAGGGATAAAATTTACTATTCCCACTCCAGTGAGTGCAACAGTAGGGAAAGTGTTGGATTGCGGAGGAGTAAAAATTACTATTCCCACTCCCATGAGTGCAACAGTAGGGAAAGTGTTGGATAACGGAGGGATAAAATGTACTCTGCCCACTCCAGTCAGTTCAACAGCAGAGAAAGGGGTCGATTCCGAATCGGGCCGGAAATCTCTCCGACCGAGCCGGACCCGGAGAGATTTCCGACCGAATCAGACCCGTGCAGTCCGACCGAACGAGTCCGATGCATTCGTATGCCACCGGACACGAAGTCGGATCGGACTCCCATTGAACTCAATGGGAGCCGGTCGTACAACGCGTACGCGGGCTCCCATTGCCTCAATGGGTGCGAGGCGGACAAGGGCGCCCCTACAGCGAGTACGCCGCGAAGCGCTCGCGGCGCACACGCACAGGTAGGGGGACCCATGGGTCCCCTCTGTGTGCGCCTCGCGCGGGTACGCAGTACAGGGGGTCCGACACGGACCCCCAGTACGGCTCCCGACAGCGAAGTTCGAGTCGGACGGGCGCGAGTCGGTCGGAGCGGTCGAGGTGCGCATCGTACTTACCCGGCCGGAAAACGCCTCCATTGCGCGGTGCGAATCGGGTCCGAGCGAAGTCGGTCGGAGCGGTACGATCCGGGTACGAGTCGGTCGGAGCGGTCGGGTCGCCCGGACGAAGTCGGTCGGCGACCCGCATCGTACTCCGCTCGGCCGGACCCGCGTACGATTCGGTCGGGAAAAAGGGCTCCGAATCGGATCCGGTAAAGCCGAATCCTATTCGGAGCCCTACCGGCCGAGATCGGAATCGGCCCCAAAGTGTTGGATTTTGGAGGGGAAAAAATCACTATTCCCACTCCAGTCAGTTCAAAATGGAAAACAAACAAAATATCATCAACAAAATAAAAATATTTTATAAACAAAGTAAATAAAAATATATAAATATGTTGAAAATAAAAATTTAAATATATTTAATATTAAAAACTTTAAATGTAAAAATAAAAACATATTATAATGTAAAATACATATCACAAATACCTACAAATATTATATTAAATAAAATATAAAATAATTTTCATAGAAATAAATATTTTTATTTAGAAATTATTTATTAACAAAAACATTAATTATTGCATATATTTAGTTTATTACTTCCTATTTATTTACACCTCCTACCCTATAACATCACAAAACTCACAACCCACATCCAAAATCTAAAAAAATATTTACACAATTAACATAATTAATTATCAATTAAACAAATATTATTAATTAAAAGAAATCAAAATTAATTAACTTCCCACCCTCTACCCCTATAAACCCAAAACCCACACAAAACAGGTAATTAAACAATTAACATAATTAATTATCAATTAATTAATATTAATTTATAACTATTTATTAATTAATTGAAAATAAATTACTTTCCCACCTTTTTACCCCTATATATTCAAAACCTACACCCAAAAAAGTAGTTAAACAATTAAAATAATTAATTATTAATTAATTAATATTAATTATCAACTCATTAGTAATTATTTAGAAATAAATTACTTCCCACCCTCTACCCCTATCAACCCCACAACCCACATCCAAAATAAATTACACAGTTTCCATATTTAATTTATCAATTAATTAATATTAATTAACAACTAATTATTAATTAAAAATAAATTACTTCCACCTTTACCCCTATAAACCCAGAATCCATACCCCAAAAATGTAATTAAACAATTAACAAAATTAATTGTCAATTATTATTATTATCAACTGACAATTAATTAATTAAAAATAAATTACTTCCCACCCTTCACCCAGATAAACCCCAAAACCAACAACTAAAAACAAATTACACAATTACCATAATTAATTATCAATTAATTAATTAATATGAATTCACAACTAATCATAATTAAATTACTTCGCACCCTATTCCCCTATAAACCCACAACCCGCTACAGAGCTAAATAACGCAAAATTTAATTCAAATAAAATTAATAACTTCAAACAATTTAAAACATATATTAAAAAACATAAACAATACTTATTCAAAAATACATAACCCTAATTAAAAAATCGATATTTTAAACAACTATGGGCCTCATTACGATGTCAGTCGGAAAGGCTTCGAACGGCATTTGGATTTTCCTAACCCGTGTCAGAACCCATGTTTCCGACCGACTCGGAAACATTTCCGACCGACTCGGAAACATTTCCGACCGACCGACCGATTACGATATAAGGTAACCATGCAGTGTTTCCGACTCGGTTCCGACCGGCATTCGGAGACTCCGAGACGGTTGGAGACGAATCGTACAGATCTATAGACCGCATTTCCGGTCGTCTTGCTACGTTGTCGGATTCGGACAGCCTTTCCGAATCGGTCTGTCTGACACGAAACGGCTGTCGGAAACTGAATTTGGGGCCCCTAGCCGGCCCCCCTTCACTCTGAGGCCTCTGCTTAGGGCCCGTGGGGGTAACCATGGGACTCCCCTTTCCAACCATGCAAAGTGTGGCAGGCACCATGGGGTGCATGCAACAGGGTGCAAGGTTTTCTGCAACCACCCCTTTTTTCAATGGGAGCCTGTGTTGTCGGTCAGAAAACAGGCTCCCAATGAAGTCAATGGAGTTCAACCGAACAGTGTTCGAAAACATCGTAATTGGTCGGTCGGACTCGCCGAACCCGAGTCGGCCAGAACCGATTCCGTCATGAGGCCCTAGATTTTTGCAAACGATATTAATGACTTCTAGATTTTAAAAATTCGGTATTACTTACCTTAAAATCGATATTCTTGCTGTCGATATTTCTGTGTCACGCTATTTACAACTCAACAATTGTGTAGGTCGATATTTTGTCTAAATACCGACAGCACTAGGTTGAGGATTTATCACACCTGAAAATAAAATTGCTTTGTGTGATAAGTACCTCAGTGTTATAAAATGATGCCCCTCCCTGCAGAATGTAAAGGGGGCACATGAGTCTCCCATATCTCAAAAATAAGTCTTTGGGCGGAAAAGGGCACCTCTGAAGGATTTGGGGGCCCAGAAGGATTGGGGTCTCTCTGCGCCACAGGGGCTGCAGGGGCCTGAGTCACGCCCCTGAAGAACCTCCTATTCTAAGTTCTGGACTTGGAAATGAGGCATAACATGCAGAATTATTTTTACCATAGAGGATTTTGCATCTTTTGCCTTTTTTCCAGGTTTCACTTGCTGAAATCCATCAGGGGGATAGAGTTAGGTGCAATAATTATCACACAGCGCAGGATTCGGATTCTGTGTGCAATTTGATTGGAATTTAACTCCTAGCTTGTAATGAGGGCCTAAATGTATTAATGATATTACAATAATTGTTATCATAATTATCTTATTATAATACATGGGATTCTGTAATCCTTGTATAATACGCCTGTCTCTAATTTCTTTATAATCGGTGACTTGTACCGCACCCACTCACCAATTATAAAAAAGACATCAGAGCTCGACAATTATAAATTAGTAAAGTCGAGTTCTGATGTCACAACACCTGCTGCCCGAGCCAGCAGCCAAGGTGAAAGGCAGGTCAGAACACTGAGCATAATTGAAGGAGTTGTTTAAAGCAACGAAAAACAGAAGGTTGATTTTCTTTTTTTCTGCTCTATTTTTTAGCTTACAATGACAAGAAGAAGGAACATGTTTATTTTTTGCCCTCCTTAGATAGGGAAAAGCTAGAATCTTTCTGCATGTTTCAACACGTTCTGAGTTACTGCAGTTTTAAAAAAACTTGATGTATTGAACCTTTTCTAATATCTGTTTGCAACAAATATGCAACAGGTTTTTGATGTGTTTAATTTTGCAGTACAGGTGTTATTTTTTCCTTCATATTTGCAAACATGCTCGCTCATATGAAAGAGCTATACACCGAGGTTTTATATGGTTTGTGGGAAAGATGATGGTGTAACTATGTATTATATGGGATAAAGTACCTCCTGAGCGTACATGATAAGGATAATGCAAATCTCCTGGAATTCCATAACCTTAAAAAGGAACTCAGCCTTTTGCCTCATTCCTCTATATGGTTATGGAACTCCTTGGTGACTTGCAATATCCTTATAATTTAAGTCACACACACACACACACAAACAATATTATTACAATAATCTACTTTAAACTTTACAATTCATCCCTATTTAGTCATTGAAATGATTGTTGTTTTTGTGCTCTAATGCTTGAAGTAGAAATATAGAAGTGCTGGTACTCCTGGTCCCATAGTACCTGTTTACTACTGAGAAGTGCCAGTACTATTCCATTAAAAGGATTGGAGCAGTGGTGTGTTCACTATTTTTACTTCCTTGTTATGCCTGTGTGCTGCTCTGCATTGCCGCATTTTCACCCATTCCCCTCATTTTTTATTACTTCTCCCTCTTCGTGAGGTATGGGGTCCACACAATTGGCTCAATGGACACGTGATCCTGGCACTATTTAAAAAACTGAAAAACGAATAAATAAATAAATATTTTACAATCGCATTGGCAAATGTAAAACAACGTATTAGCCGAGAAAATAATACCAAGAAGAATACTTATATGGGCACAGCGGTGCCTTTGGATGATAGGGTTTGAATCCCAGGGGAGCTGCCTGTGGACGTTAAACTGTCCTTTTCGTATTTATATTCCCTGTTGGCTCGCAGGATCGCTTAGGCCTGCAGAGCGGCTTACAGGTAGTTAATGGCGGCCACGGCCAGCGTGGCGTGCCCTCATGAGCGATCACGCACGTTCGACCTGTTCTTGTCATGGTTTATGGCGGGAGGCGGTTTGTCCATCGCGAGCTTCAGCCACAGCTGGTAATTTGAAATGAAATGAGACAAGTCTCCTAGAAGCAGATTGATTTTGGGAGTCTTGCCCGCTCTTCCCTTTGACCCCTGACAAGTTGACACGACAAAGATTGTGGCTTTAAAAAATGACTGGACGCAAATACCATCGCGGTGGATGATTTACCACGCGTGAGAGCAAGCGTAGTAGAATTTAGAGTGAAGCTCCTACCCAGAGGAACTGTAATCCAAAATAATTTGTATTTCTATGCGTTGGTATAATTAATGACTCAGTGGTGTTTGTGCGTTTACAACATCTGGTAGACGATATTATTTTACATAGTGATAACCTTTTTCATCTGATACCTGGGTAAATATTTGCATGACTAAACTAGCGTGGGTGTTTAGAGTGTAATTATTTGCTCTAGGAAAAGAACAAGGGTTGAATCAACAGAGTACAAAAACTGCATACACTGAGGCGAACAAACACCTAATGATTTGCGCGCGCTCATACATGGAGACGTGCAATGTGATAAAATGGCCCACAGCTAAATGTAAGGTCACCTTTTCGTGGTATTTTTTTAATGATACAAGACAGCATTGGGAGATAATTGTCTTTGACAGATGTTTAGCATAGAAACCAACCAATAGGAGCAGTACAGTGTTAGTGGCAGGAGGGTGATGACTACTAGAGCTGAACTGTTCAACTAAGCTTTGCTCATACTCCGACGAGTGGGGGCTAGAGTGGAGTGGGTCCTTGAATTTCCAGGGCCATTTCTTATATGCCTGGAGTTGCAGACCAAGGGCAATAGTTGTTTGTTTAGAATGATACATTCTTAATATTTTAGTTGATTCATAAGTATTGAAACTCTTGCACGTCAATTTTTTGATTCTGGAATTTGTACATATCCAAAATTAAGGCTCAAGAGTTTTACCACAGAACTCCTGACAGCTTCCCTATTTGTTAGGTGTTGGGACAGAAAAGTCATCTGCACGGCAAGAGACGTGTATCCCTGCCTTGAGTGCCAAATTATACTGTTGTCTGGATCCCTAATGCAAATTTTCTGGGCATAGCCAAACATGGATCATGTGTGCGTGCCATGACATAGGCCTGTCTCATGGATTGCAATCTTGTTGGACCAGGAAAGGTGCCCAAAGCACTACCTTCATAGTGGTGGAAGACTACCGCCTTCACCAAGAATTAAGCAGCATGAGCGGGGTGGTGGTAGCATACTGTGTAGTGCTCAGTAGTAGTGAAGAGGGCCTTTTTTACCCTGTGTCACTGGAGTGAGGTCTACAGGCTCACTCACCTTTTTAAAAGTTCTGCTGATGTGTGCGTAACTTACCCTTGGCCTACAACAGGTAGATGTGTAGTGCTGAATAGCGTAGGCGTGGTGTCTCTGCATTGGTTGTTTATGTGTCTGGAGAGGGAACAGTACAAGGATGGTGTAGTTCTGTGCAGAATATGTGTGATTAATTTAGTACATGTGTAGGGTGAATGCATGCCTGAGAGGAATACAGTACATGAGAGATGTAGTACTGTGCAATACGTGCGCAGGGCCTGCATGTGCTGGGTGTATGTGTCCTTGCATAAAGTACAATACAAGAAGGGTGAAGTGTTGTGCAGCATGCACATAGTCGGTATGTGGTCTGGCAGAATGTGTTTTTGTAAAGAGCACACCCCAGTTAAATATAGGAAAGCTTCAGTGCTGAACTGTGCATGCAGTTTGAGTGTGTGTAGTGAGTGCATGTGTGCATGTAATGATGCAATGCAAGAGGTAACATTGCTGTACCAGAGTGTGCTGAGAAAGTACATTGAGGGAGTGTGCCTGCAATGGTACATTGTATGAAGGACCCTGGATTCCTTTTTCAGAAGCCCATGCCTGCCTGGTGAGGACATGAGGAGAAGAGGAATCACTCCAGACAGATTTGTAAATTGCTGCATTTCTGTGAGCTGGGTGGGGACACACTGAAGGGAAGGAAGAGACTCCCTTTATATTTCAAAAGACTGCTGTCTGATTCAGTGATAGATCACAAGGAAGGGGCCTGGACACATCTCAGTAAAAGTGATGGGGCTGATAAGAGCATTATAAAGAGTAGGACTGGGGGACTGAGATTAACTCTTTGATACTCATATCTCTGTGGCTGATATCCAGGTATATACTCTGGTCACTCCCATGAATTAGTCATGGGCAATCAGCTTTGGAGTCGTGCCTTCTGTGGCAGACCACTTTCGAGAAGAAAGATGAAAAGGAGATGTGCCCTTTTCAAAAGAAGCAGAACCCGAGCATAAAACTTCAAAGACTCAGACTCTAAATTACATTTGGTGTCTGGAAAAGGCCATGGGGAGGTTGAGTCCCCAAAAAATTGTCATCTACCAAGCAGCCAAATGGGCTGTGTGAAAAGGGGAAGCTTTACCAGACTTCTGTCTGTGACCAGGACTGGGGTAAAAGCCCCCTAGTCTCTCTGCCGGGTGAGAGGACATCGTCCAGGACACTAAGATCACCTGGTCTGGAACCTGAAGCACCATCGCCTGCCTTCTTGCCAAGACTAGTGTGCCCTGTGAGAGAGAGGAGAGCATTGGAGGGAGCAAGGTCCAGTGGGAAGCCTTGCCTGAGGATTCCCAGAGCGAGGTGTGAGGCTATGCTCTGATCGGGCCGTTGACTGTGTGCAATATCAGCTCTGCAACCCTTGTATGCCAGGAGAGGGCTGTGTGGTTCTGAACTACATCAGAAGAGCTAGGCAGGAAGCACCAAGCAGTACCACCATGCCACTGTGACCCCATATGCCAGAAGGGGTCACCGATGAACTGAGTTTGGGCCATGTGCGCGGGACCTGTGACTGCCGAGATCGGTGACACCTTGTGCTCAGAGAGACTGAGATGGTGAGGGCAATTGCCTAAGGGGAGTCTGCACCCTGATGGTGAGTACCAAGACAACCCCATATGCCAGGAGGGGTTGCAGGTACCACTTTATTATAGAGTTCGGGGCGTTGCCATGGACCAAAGGAAAACTGCTGTGACCAGTGGGTCGAGTCTGCATGGCTTGATCTTCACCTGACGAAGTGCCTGAGGTTCACTGAAACCCCGAAACCGGTCCCAGGATTCTTGTTTCCAGTCCAGGGAGGACCTGGTCTGGCAGTTTGAGCTGGACTGCTCCCACGAGGAGCAGTGTAAAGACTGATTTGCATATGGCTGGGTCCAAACTGGGGTGGTGTGGTGAGCAAAAAACGATGGATTAAACCCAGATCTCTGACTGGGGGTGAATGTTTGCATTATTAGCATTCCATCCACCATCTGTTCTTTTTGAATTTGTTGCCCTAAGTGGGAAGGGTATGCCCAGACGTGGAACCCGTGCTCACTGTGCCACTGGATTCAAGCTAGCCTGGCTGATACCCCGAAACAGGTCCCAGAATGTCTGTTTCCGGTCCAGGGAGGACCTGGCCTGGCACTTTGGGATGGACTGTTCCCTTGAGGATCAAGGTCTGTCGTGTAGTTCCTATATTACCCATACAGTATCTGCTCGTTTTGGATAACATAAACTGTGGGATTGGTGGCGGGCGGATTCCGTGCACCCCCAACGGATACGTTAGCCTGTCTGTATTAGCTAGCTCACAGTGCCTCTATAATCTCCTCTTATCACGTAGAGAATAGATTCTGGCAACCTCAGAACATGACAACCCTGATCCCCCAGGATCGTGGAAACAATATACTACCTTTCTCTCAGTCACTCGTGCTTACTTAGTTTGTCTCAGAGAGTTACACAGAATAAACAGTCTGGGCGTTTCAATAAGTCTTTATTGAACAGTTGTTATTCCAGTGTATAATAGATGAACTGCAACAACCATTAGACAGTAGCAGAGATATAATGATTAGCAATACTATGAAAGTAAAAGGATGGTATAGTTCTACCATCTTGCAGAAATCATGAATATATACAAGTACATAAAACACATGATAAAAGTGCGTACTCCTACGATGTCTCCTAACTAGATGTACCTAAATGTACCTAGCATATATGTAGGTGTTATGCCAAGAATCCCTCAAGGATCTAGTCCACCCCATTACCTGAGAGTTTAGAGAATATGGGGCCCCGTCCTGGTCTCGAGTTGGACACCGCGCGAGGGATGTTAGACCACTGCTAGCTGGAGCATCTGCATGCAGGAACCTCAGCGTCTCTGGTCAGTGTGTCAGCCGGGAATTCACGGTCTCCTCTATCTTCCTAAGCAAGATGTGTTGTATATATACCCATAGGTCTCCCCAGGGGTCCTACCTTGCTGTGTTACTGTGTCAGCCTAAAGGATGACGTCGGGCCTGAACTCTATACAGAGATATTATACAGGGGATGGTAATCCTTACTGTTAGTCCTGCTGTGCTTCCAAGAAGCCTCATGCATAATGTATGAGAATCGAACCAGGGAAAAACCCGCATTCTGGATGCAGTGTCATAGCTAGGTAAAAGGTCAGTGCCTAAGAACCGTTATATATGTAATGTAGGGACGGATGTAGGTGAAAGGTTGCGATGTTATCTGCGCCCATATAGGGTACCTATATGGAATATAATACCCACTCCTCTTCCGAATGGACGACATATGTAACTTATTACTATACTACTAACATTACTAGATAGTGGTATGCATAAAGTTCATAAAAACATCTTTTGAACTAAAATGTTTAAAAACTTCTAAAAAATTTAAAAAGGATTTTTAAAAGAGTTTGCAAGCCCTAGCTCTAAAATTTCCGTTGATATAGTCCGGATCACTATAAGCATTATAAAGCCATGTATGCCCAAAAAATGAAAGGAATGTCAATCTAGTTCCATAGTTCCAAATTTGAGCTTGTTTAAAAAAGGGCGAATTTTTCCCAGCACATGACGAGCCAAATGAGTTCAAATGTTTGTGTCCTGGCTGGTAGACGCAACATTTTCGTTGCTTGCTTCCGCAGTAGACGGCCCCTGTAGCACCTCGCAGAGCACATCAATTGAGCACAGATGTTCCATGCTGTCCACAGCCGGTGCCGGGGCAGCTTGTGCGGCGTCCAAAGCCTGGGAGTCAGTGGAGGAGCCGGTGTTCATACCAACAGGTGCTGTTACAACCCGTGGGGGCTCAAGGAATGTCGCCATCAACATTGGAATACACTGAGGACACTGCAGAACATGGGCCGTTATCGGGTCCAGTAACGCATTCAAGTCCGGTTGCGCACATGATGGGAGTGTCAAACACAGGTCTAACACGCATTCTTCTCTGCAAAACAGGCATCGGAGGACAGGTAAGATGCAGTCTATCCACACCGGACGAAATGACAAGAAGCAAGATTCACTTAGTTCTCTTAAGGCGAGGCGTGCCTAGAAGTTGTACCATGCGGTCACGGTATTTACACTCCAGCAGTGTTCTTTCCATCGCCTTGGTGACTGGGGCGTCCATTGCGTAGCAGATAGAAAACAATCAGGATACCTGCTATTAGAAACAGGATCAGCGGAAGTCCTCCAAAGATGCTTCCGAATACGGAATGTATGAAGTTTGGTATAACTCCAAGTACCGTCTGAAAGGTGCTCAGAAGTCCAGAACCTATGGTCTTAAATAGGTGGACAATGCCTGTCATATCAGACATGTTAAAGATACGATTTACCATTTCTGCGAAATGGAAAGGGCAGTTAGTATGAATGAGCGCCTGTATCTCTGCCGAAGACCTTGCAAGTTGAAGATCAAAAGTCTCTCGAGCGGAGGTTAAAGGCACAGACTTCTGTAGAAGCATGGCTTTCATTCTGCTTAGAGTATCAAACCGTATTAAGGAAACATTCAGTGAAGGCCATAACGGCGCTTCCCTGACTGTATGTGTCGGTGGAAACAATACTTGCATACAACAAGTAACCCTGGAGCTCACGGTTACCAGATATGCGATGCCCGGGAGCATGCCACAACAGCCTTGACTGTTCAGCATCAAGTAACTCTCATTTGAAAGTAGCCTGAATGCTGGAGTAATCACTGCAGCTAGGGCACCCTTCAAATGACAGGACAGGTTCGCTACAGAACCATTACAAGCTCCGTGCAACATTATATCCTGGCATATGAGTGATCCACTTAAAGCATTCTTGCAGTTTGTACCGCTCAGAAACACTTCTTGATCCCCACTCCGGCATCGAAATCTGTATGGTAATTCCCAAGATTCCTTGATGTATTCCTTACCAATTTCTTCATATCTGTCTGCCTGCTTTTGTTCAAGGCAATATTGAAACTGAAAAGTAGTGACCGGTAGAGTTATGTGGCCATGGATTAGCCATTCTGTAGACGGCGATTCTGCCACTGTGAATGGTAATCTATCCAGTTTTTCGATACACAGCATTGTATATTTTGCTCCCCTTTGTGCCATTTCTATCTGTTTATCTGTTAGATTGTATTCAGAAAACAGAGACGTGTTGTTGATAAAACGCCAAGGCACGTAGCCTGCACGCAAAGTTTGCAGCATCCAGCTTAACAACATAATAGAACGTAACTGCGATTGCCCGTGTTGTAATATGGCCAAATCTTGTTCTAGTATGTCTATCGCAGAAGATACAATGTTGCCTAAGGAATATATCCTGGAGGTCAGTGTAGTTAACCCATTGTCTACCACTGCTAGAGATCTTTCTAGATTTATAAGGTCTATTTCCCGTAGTCTCTCTGCGGCCTCTTGTTGGGATATTTTCCAAATTTCACTGTAGACAGCATAATAGAAACGTTTCAGACGTGGCTTCCTGGGACCCATTAGAAAATCCCTAAGATCCACATCCTGTGACAGTAGGGATAAGTGTTGTTTCACCTGTGTGAGTGTTGAGGTTTTTAGCCAATCAAGGCACAACTTCCCAACACTGTAGGATGTCACTACCCCTGGATGTTGTCTTTGTACATAACATGGATCTGGCCTATGGATACTAAACCCTTTGGTTTTACCCATGAATCTTGCCTGACAACTATTAGTGTCTGTGGGCCAAATCAACCATTTTTTCCAATCGGGGTCTGATCTGTTGTATTGTATAATGTCATCTACTGTAATTTCTTCCTGTGATGTTTTGTTGCCCTCGGTGTGTGATGGAGTCGGCAACCGAGGCGTGTTCAAGTCTTTGTTCTTGGCTAGTCAAAGGCAAGACATCTGTTGCACTGTCTCGTTCAAAAACATGATTTGTTGAGGGATGAGGCATGCTCTAAACAAAGCTTCTGTCCCCTGTACCTGCCATTCCCTAGTACCCCAGCCTGATTTTAGGTCTATGGTATCTTTCCACAAGTCTAAACCTTGTTCGGACAACTGGGCAATAAAGGAAGCAGAGTAAATCTGTTTGGTGTTTGTCAACATATTTTTCTGTGCTGATGTTGGTGCAACCTTATAATAGTATGAGGCTGGGTCAGATATATTAAACCCTGAAAAATATGGAAATTTCTGTGTAAATATTTTTGAACTACCTTTCGGTGGTGTTGGACAATGTTCCCACTGGTGGTATGTGAACACATTTCTAGGATTTGCAGATTTATGCAGAAAATGATGACCATAATGTTGATAACAATACATACTCTTGAAATCTGATATGCTTTCCAATGTTTCACTATTAGAAAACGCAGCAGATTTTTCCAAATCAGATAACATGTTATTAACAGTTTCAAAATCCCAATCATCGGAAAATGTACTTGAGGTAATGATATCACTCAATGATATTTTAAATAAATGTGGAATTTTTAAAATTTCAGTCGGACCAAATATATCGAAATCAACCTTGTCCCACACTATACCATCAGGTATAGGAACTGCTGTAATGTTCACTGATGACAAGTCAATTTGTTCTCGATGAGAGGATTGGTGTGGTGTTAAAAGTAAGTTCACCTTTTGGGCTGCAGAGCTTTGTCAAATGTATTTCCCATTAACAAGCATACTAAAAACTATTACCAAGCCTACCCAGAAAAGAAAGAAAAGTATCCCGGTGATTATCCATAGTTCTACCCAGGGTGACACCAGGTAAGTCTTTTTAAGAAAGTTCAGAAAGTCTTTTATTTGCTGTTTGCATGATTTTTTGTCTGGCATCGTTTCAGGTTCGCTTGGATCCAAAGAAAACGTATCAAATTTTATGAAGTAGCCAGAGGCAGTTCGATCAATTGTTGGAATTGCATCAGGATTTGTAGAAATCGTGGTTTGCTCTTGTCGAGGCATGTTGACGTAGACATCTGTATTTGGTCGAATAGCGATTTGATTTTGAGTCTGATCTTGAATTTGAACTTCAGGTTCAAGAGGAACGAGTTCCATAGCATTGTTGCTTAGTCCTTCATTCCGTGTTGGAGGCTCTTCGAACGTGATGAGTCTTTCCGTTTGAACTTCTTGGATTGTAGCGAGAGGAGGGCGTCTGCTACTTTGGAGTCCACAAGGCCTACTGCTTAGTATTGGCCACATAGTGTGGTTTGATTAGGTCAATTGAGACAAATCTTTTCTCCTTTTTTCCAGCAAGAGGCGGTAGAAGTACAGTTCTTCTTCCTTCAATTGCTAGGACCGGTACAGGCTTTTTGTATGATGGCCCAAATTCTTTCTTGTCCGCTATTTTCTCTTTGACCAGATCCCTGACTTTTGGGATCCAGACAGGTCTTGCCGTGACTGATTTGACTTCCCCAGTGGCGGTCTGCTTCAGGTGGACAATACTTTGTTGTGTCCTGGATTCATCTAGATCCTGTAAAACACCCAAACGATCATGGATGTCAAAAGGTTTTTCATCCGCCACTGTGCCTTCACAATCAAGATCAGGTACCCACATTCTTGTCCCAAATAGGACCTCATATGGAGTGACACCCCTAGAGAACTTCTTGGCATGTTGTTAAGTGCATGCTGAACTCCATACAGATGTTTTACCCAACTTTCACCCGTGCCTAATACTCTAGCTGTTAAAGATTGCTTTAAGTCTCGGTTTTTCTCTCCACTACCGAATTTCCCTCGGGATGGTACGGAGATGAGTACCGCTATGCTACACCCAATCCTTGCATGGCCTCCTTGTAAGCCCTAGAGCTAAACGCAGGGCCCTGGTCAGAATGTAATGTGCCAATTGCGTATGTCCCTATAAAGACTCGAAAATCTTTTATAACAGTTCGAGCGTCAGCCGAGTGCTGGGGCCACACCCATAGGAATCTCGAGCAGGAATCCACTGCAACCATGATATACTTGTAAGGCCCTTCACAGTTTAAGGGGCTGCAGTGGTCCAGGTAAGTGCACGCGAATGGTCAGTCTGATGCTGTCTAATAATGGGACCTGTGCTGGGCGAGCTGCGGTGGCTCCATTTATCTGTTGACAGATATCGCAGTTTAAGACGAAGTCTTTGGTCTGCCTTGTTAATCCTGGCCACCAATAACTTTGTTTCAGAAAAGAAACTGTTGCCGCAGCTCCTGCATGTACAGAACCCATCCCTTCGTGTGCTGCTTGAATTAAACCTAACCTACGATCCATGTTTGGAATGACTCTATCCCCCACTCCAGGAATCTGAGCAAATGGAATGTTATTGGCATCTAACTTGTAGGAGTACTTGAGTGGAAACCTTTTTGGTACTGCTCCGCTGTTTTTGCGGGTTGCATTAATAGCTACCATAATCTCACCGTCTATTCTCGTTTTAGAACGAGTGATTACAGCTACGGAAGATGTGCATACAGCCCCCTTTGCGGCTTCATCAGCAATGAATTCCCTTCAACGTGAACGCCATCACGCTGATGACTCAGTGTATGTATCACGTGAGCCCTCGGTAGTTCGGTTTTCAACTCCACTACCTGTTCCCATAGCATTTTATGCTTAATTGTGCCACCTTTTGCATCTTTGAACCCATTTTAAACCCAGTATTGTAAATGTTCATTGTATGACTGCACACAGTAAAAGGAATCGCACACAATTATTGTGGGGAATTCCCGATCCGTATTCACTAGTGCCAGTATCAGCGCTTTTAACTCTGCCAACTGTGCCTTGCAGTCTCCTAGGGACTGCGTCTTTGTGCAACTCGGGTGGAATTTTCCATCCCGCATGCGACCTTTAACGATTGCACGTGCTGCGCTATATTGTTGCTTACTCCCTATGGCCGGTTGAGCAGATCCGTCAGTGTAAATGATATATTCATACTGATCTAGAGGCATTATTTAGTTTGGAAGAGGATATTCTTGTTTGTATTGCAGGAATGCTTGTGTCTTTAAATTTGGGTCATACCTGTATTCTACATCTGTTGCAGTGAAAGAATTAGCCCATTGTATCCATCTTGGATGTAAAGCTTTAGCATTAGGAACGCGCGCCTTTGTCGCAGCCTCTAAGGCTGGAACTGGAGTTACTACTATTGTTCGTTTCCCCTGAGCCAGTGCTCTTTCTCTCACTACAGCAGTATGTACTGCTGTTAGAATCTTTTCTGTAGATGCGAAGTGCATCTCAGCATTTGTGTACAAATGTGATTTGTATGCAATTGGGACTGTCTCACCTTCATTATATGTTAGATAGGTGTACCCAGATTGACCCGCAACTATACGGATCTCCAGGTTGCGTACGTTTACGCGTGTCTGTAAGTGTTTGGAAGCTATCATGACAGCTTGTAAGGAACGAAGTGTATCTGTATGTTCCTGTGTCCATTGTTTTACTGAAAAATCAGGTTTTATTAAATCATAGAAAGGTTTTACTCTTTCTGCGTAATCTAAAATGTATGTTCTACCAACATTTAGGAATCCCAGAATTGACTGTAAATTCTTCAATGATTTTGGAGGTTGGAGCAGCGCACATTTTTCTAAAAAATTGGCTGCCAGGCTTTTCCCTTCACTTGAAAGCTCATATCCTAAAAACAGGACACTGAGGTGAGCAAATTTGGATTTTTTAAAGTTGAATTTGTAGCCCTCAGATGCAAATTCCAAAATTATGGTATTCACTCTGTTCAAGTGTTCCTCTAGATCATCGTCCGTTAGATAAATATCATCCACATAGGACAATGCCTCTTCATCCAAATTTTGAAGTAGCTCTGTTACCCTGGCCGAAAATAACCCTGGGCTGTTCTTATACCCTTGGGGGAGTTGACAAAATTGACGCTGGGTCCCTAGCGCTGAGAAGGCTGCTAAATACCTGCTTTCAGGCGCTATATTTTGGCAGAAAAATCCATTTGAGATATTAAGTGTTGTTTTATATTTTTCCCGCACAATGTTATTCATTAATGCGGCACTGTGTGCATTTTGGACTGCAAATGTCTTAGTGCAAGTGTTTAAATGTCTGTAATCTAAATCTAAAACTAGACGATATGAATTGTCAGGTTTCATGACAGGAAACAAAGGATTGTTCATTGGTGAGGTGCAATTTTTGATCACCCCTTGGTACTCAAGCTGATCTAAGATCTCCCTGACCTGTTTTTTGGCTTCTTGCTTTATTGAATACTGCCTCTGTGCAGTTGGAGTATTTTTTATAGGAATTATGTGGTGGGTTGAATCCTCATCCCATCCAACATGGTTTTTGTATAATGCCGGAGCCTGGGCTACCGCCCACTCCTGCGCATATGTGTTTTGCAAGTGCCTGGGAATATGGTCTGAGAAGGCCGGAAGAATTACCGTTTCTCCTTTAGGGCAATCCATGACGAATGCTGGCGGCCAATCTTGTTCAGCTAATAAAATATCATAGCCAAACGTCAGGTTCTCCCAAAAGAGACCTCTCACTGTCCTACATTTGTCCCCCTCCATTTGGAGCGTGGTTTCATATACTTTATGTGGGACGCTTACCCTAGTATCGGGTGTTTCTACTGTGGTATAATCATTCAAGTCCGCTGTCACCAGAAATTCCATCAGGTTCTGGTGAGCTATTGTTATTTCTGCCGCACTCTCTAGCATCGTCAGAGCCCATTCCCCGTTCAGTAGTCAAGTCCTCAGAATTCTGGGCATGTCTGAACTTTAGACCTGCAACTTTCTTCTTTTTGAACTGTGGCTTTTGCTTTGGTTTTTCTTCTTTTTTAGAAGTGTAATCCTGAGCGTGCTGCTTGTCTCTGGACTTTGTACGCTCTTCTTGTCTTTCTGACCGTCCTTCCCTCTCAGAGTTTTTCGATGAACCCTGAAAGGAACGAGAGGAACGTGTATCAGTATCCTGATACCTGTCAGGTTTCCTAATATTATCCCTATTCCTAAGGTTGTACCTCTTTTCGGAGGGCTCCTGTGGAGGAGATCTACCTCGGGATTGAGATCTGTTTTCTTTAAAAGTTTGTTGTTTTTTATTGTCCCACTTTTTCTTAGTGGAAGCAGGTGTCTGCCTAGAAGTGTCCTTTTCAGGACTGCCCATCAGTTGTGGTTTTAAAGCTTTCTCACCCAAATTGTTTCTGCCTAATTCTGCATACTCAGTTTAAATTATTTTGGGTAGTTCGTGTTCCTGTTATGAATGGATCGAACTCCTTCAGGCATTGGCGGATGGCCATTGAAGCTGCTTCCCCCTTAATGTTAGCTAGTATTATGGCTGATACCTGGGCATAGTTACCTAGTAACTTCATCCCTAAGTTTAGGGCAGGTTCTGCTCCGTACTCGTTTTGTATCTGTCTCAATAGATCAGGTACTACTGCTAATGACGGGATACCATGAGTTCTGGTATATATGGCAGCAAAGACTGTACCCCAAGTGGTACAATCCTCTAATTGTGGTGTTATCCCCATGGGCAAGCAGATTGTTAGCATTCTGTGTTTTTCATACGGGGTAGTATTCGGGAATACTGCCTCTAGCTGCGTTATTTTCTGAGCTACCCAGAATGGTATTTGTTCACGTTTTGTGGGCATTTTACCCATTACTGCGTGTAATGTTTGTGGTGTAATTTTAGTTGCTGTACCCTGAATTTGAGTTCCATTTGTTGCAGCTATTGCTGGTTGGACTGTAAGTGTCCTCATGATGAATTGCGTCAAGTTTCTGTAGATTTTGATTAAATCTTTATGTTGTATGAGTAAGTCTCCTGGTGGCATTGTGTCAATGTCAGGATGTGGTGTGTAGGCCGCTAATATTGGCCATGTTGCCCCTTCTCTTCCAAGGGGGCCGAGTCTTACACTTCTTCTTATGTGGGGTAGGGCGCCTTTAATCCAGTATAAGTGTTCCTGGTACGTAAGCGGAACCTCTATATCCTCGAACGGATAATATTCCGCTGGTGCATCTCCTTCCATGTAGGAGTGAAATGTTTTTGTTCTTGCATTTGCTGCTGGGAATGTAACTCACGAATAAAATACCTCTGTTTTGTTTGATTCGTGTGCCTCAATCACGAAAACTACTATGCCACCCCTAGCTGATAAACCATGCGCTAGTAGTTTCAGGGTGACTGTATTTCTAAAATTTGGTGCAATTTGTATTGCGGCTGCATCGTCCTCGTCTGTGAGGGGCAGATTTTGTTACATTGGGTCTAATTCTTCGTTATTTCTGTCTTCAGTCATTTTGTACAGAAGAAGTTTTTCAAGGGAACTAAGATAAGGTGTTTTTGCACAATTTAGGAACAATGTGTCCTTCAAGCTTGATTAACCAACAGCCAATAAACAGGATTTTTTAGCCTACTCAGCTGTGGCGGAGTTTGTGCCCACCCACTCCAGACGTCTCTGTTTTTTTTTTGAGTAGGGGTCTCTGAGAATAGCACGACTGAACTACTCAAATTCTACTGTTAAATAAGTACCCAACCAACGTTGGCGGCGCCATGTCGTGTAGTTCCTATATTACCTATACAGGATCTGCACGTTTTGGATAACATGAACTGTGGGATTGGTGGCGGACGGATTCCGTGCACCCCCACCGGATACGTTAGCCTGTCTGTATTAGCTAGCTCACAGTGCCACTATAATCACCTCTTATCACGGAGAGAATAGATTCTGGAAAACTCAGAACATGACAACCCTGATCCCCCAGGATCGTGGAAACAATATACTACCTTTCGCTCAGTCACTCGTGCTTACTTAGTTTGTCTCAGAGAGTTACACAGAATAAACAGTCTGGGCGTTCAATAAGTATTTATTGAACAGTTGTTATTCCAGTGTATAATAGATGAACTGCAACAACCATTAGACAGTAGCAGAGATATATGATTAGCAATACTATGAAAGTAAAAGGATGGTATAGTTCTACCATCTTGCAGAAATCATGAATATATACAAGTACATAAAACACATGATAAAAGTGCGTACTCCTACTATGTCTCCCTAACTAGATGTACCTAAATGTACCTAGCATCTAAGTGGGTTATACAAGAATCCCTCTAGGATCTAGTCCACCCCATTACCTGATAGTTTAGAGAATATGGGACCCCGTCCTGGTCTCGAGTTGGACACCCCGCGAGGGATGTTAGACCACTGCTAGCTGGAGCATCTGCATGCAGGAACCTCAGCGTCTCTGGTCAGTGTGTCAGCCAGGAAGTCACGGTCTCCTCTATCTTCCTAAGCAAGATGTGTTGTATATATACACCCATAGGTCTCCCCAGGTGTCCTGCCTTGCTGTGTTACTGTGTCGGCCTAAAGGCTGACGTCGGGCCTGAACTCTATACAGAGATATTATACAGGAGATGGTAATCCTACTGTTAGTCCTGCTGTGCTTCCAAGAAGCCTCATGCATAATGTATGAGAATCGAACCCGGGAAAACCCAGCGTTCTGGATGCAGTGTCATATCTAGGTAAAAGGCCAGTCCCTAAGAACCGTTATGTATGTAATGTAGGGACAGATGTAGGTGAACGGTTGCGATGTTACCTGCGCCTATATAGGGTACCTATATGGAATATAACAGGTCGAGACTGATTTGCATATGGCTAGGTCCAAACTGGGGTGGCGTGGTGAGCAGAAAAATGATAGATTAAACCCAGATCTGTGACTGGGGTGAATGTTTGCATTGCTCAGCATTCCGTCCATCATGTGTTCTTTTGTCTTTTTGCTTTTGAGGTTCACTGAGGACATTGCACCCTCATTGGAACTCCAGTCAGGAGCCGGAGGACAACACACCAGCACCCTTCAACCCCTGCTAGTGGGAAGAGCAACTTACCTTTTATGTCTTCAGAGCAGAAGCAGCTCCAATCACTGGAAACCAACCGGCACGGCTGCTTGATGGGAAGATCCTGCACTGCCAGGTGCTGCCACATTCATCACAAGCAGCTGACTTTGCCGTACAGGATCTGGGCTTAGGAGCACCCAAAGAGAGGTGACTTGCTGCACCACTGAATGCTGCCATACTGCAGGAGTGGGTAAGATTGAAACCCGGCCTTTGGGTCCCAGGGAATTGCTGCTAAAGGTGCTGTGCCACCATAGACACTTGACTAAAGCCCTGAAAAGTCCGAAGGAAGAACTCTTGAGTATGGCCTAATAGTTTGCATTCCCTGATGCAGCTACCAGTGAATGGGGAATAAACCTGAACATGTTACACTAAGGAGGGTGGGACAGGTATTTGCTTGACAACGACTAGAGCCCCGGCCTCAAGTAGGATTGTATTATTGCATTAGAATGTTGCATCTCTTTGCATGTGTAGAATTAGAAATAAAAAACTACTTTTCTTATAAACCAAGTATTTGGCTGGAAATTCATTTATTGTTTGTACTGCTTGCATTTTGAGTTATGAATCGTGTTAACTGACAAGTATCTACACCCCCTCCCCGAGGGAACCTTGACTATTCGACCACAGCTACCAGTCAAGTGCAGAATGTGTACTTGGCCCAATTGAGTGGGATCCGTAGTTTGTCAGGACTTCAGGAGTAAAAGGCCTCAACCTCCGTGTTTGGGTAGAGTAGTCCCTGCATGCCCCATGGCTCTCAAAAAGGGGTTCTGACATTTGGGTTCAGGTCAGACGTAAGTTTCTGTTCAAAATAGGGATTTGCAACGGAGAGCCCTCAACACCAAACTCTAAATTGGCCCCCTTGTTTCAAAGTCTGATCATTCTGTCAAAGGTATCCTAAATGACATGAGGGAATGGAATTTTCTCCCAAATCTATCAGTGCCACAGATGGTAAGGTAAACCTGAATTAATTGAACAAAAATATGATAGTAAACATATTATCAATGACACAAATTACAACGCCTGGAATTATTACATGGAAAAGGTGATGAAAAAATGCTTAAAATTCTGGAAGACTTGGAGAACAGAGCAAGGAGAAGCAATCATGTAGTCTTCTCCTTTTAGGGGGAAATGAAGACTAGACTATAAAGAAATTCCCTGTCAGTTGTAGAACTAGACATGAGCATCATTTTGACATACAGTTGGCACAGCACATAAAGCATTTTTAAAAGAGATAGGTGCAACAATCGATATGGTATGAGTTTTAATTTTCTTTGTTCTATTCAGTTACTATAAATCCTAAATACAAGCAACAAATTAGGAAGCATTTTTGGTGCATGCCTCTCTCTCTCATGTAATTAAATAATGCATTAGGTGAGCATGTTCCCAGTATTAAGATGCAAAAAGAACAATTTATGGACAGAATGTAGAACAATGTCATACATTCACCCCAGTACAGAGATCTGGGCCTAAATCCATCATTTTTTTGCTCCCCATGCCATTCCAGTTTGAACCCAGCCATATATGCAAATCAGTCTAGACCCTGCGCCCAATGAGAACAGTCCAGCCCGAACTGCAGGCCAGGCCTTCCCTGGAATGGAAACAAGCATCCTAGGACCGGTTTCGGGGTTTCACCCCTCTTCAGCCAGGATAGCTTGATTCCAGTGGCATGGAGAGCATGGGACCCACGTCTGGGCATACCCGTCCCACTCGGGGTGACAAATGCAAAACAACAGTTGATGGACAGAATGCAGAACAATGTCATACATTCACCCCAGTACAGAGATCTGGGCCTAAATCCATCGTTTTTTTGCTCTCCATGCCATTCCAGTTTGAACCCAGCCATATGCAAATCAGTCTTGACCCTGTGCCTCATGGGAACAGTCCTAGGATGCTTGGTTCCGGTCCAGGGAAGACATGGCTTGGCAGTTCGGGCTGGACTGTTCCCATGAGGCACAGGGTCAAGACTGATTTGCATATGGCCAGGTCTAAACTGGGGTGGCATGGTGAGCAAAAGAATGATGGATTTAACCCAGATCTCTTGACTGGGGGTGAATGTTTTGATTTGTTCTGCATTGCGTCCATCAATTGTGTGTCTTTTGCTTTCTCACCCTAAGTGCTCCGGGTATGTCCAGACGTAGGTCCTGGGCTCACTGTGCCACTGGATTCAAGCTATCCTGGCTGATGAGGGGTGAAACCCCCAAACCGGTCCTAGGATGCTTGTTTCCAGACCAGGGAAGACCCGGCTTGGCAGTTCGGGCTGGACTGATCCCATGAGGTGCAGAGTGAAGACTGATTTGCATATGGTCAGGTCTAAACTGGAGTGGTATGGTGAGCAAAAGAATGATGGATTTAACCTAGATCTCTTGACTGGGGTGAATGTTTTGATTTGTTCTGCATCCTGTCCATCAATTGTGTGTCTTTTGCTTTCTCGCCCTAAGTGCGCCGTGTATGCCCAGACACGGGTCCCGGGCTCACTGTGCCACTGGATTCAAGATATCCTGGCTGATGTGGGGTGAAACCCCAAATCCGGTCCTAGGATGCTTGTTTCCGGGCCAGGGAGGACCTGGCTTGGCAGTTTGGGCTGGACTGTTCCCATGAGGCGCAGGGTCAAGACTGATTTGCATATGGCCAGGTCTAAACTAGGGTGTCGTGGTGAGCAAAAGAATGATGGATTTAACCCAGATTTCTTGACTGGGGGTGAATGTTTTGATTTGTCCTGCATTTCGTCCATCAATTGTGTGTCTTTTGCTTTTCACCCAGTGTTAAGATGCCTTAACATAGCTGCTGAGGCTTTGCTACCACCAGTGCTGAGCCCTTTTTTTTATATTTGGAAAACTTCATGCTTACCCTTGTGCAACTTTTTTTTCCACCTAACATATCTGCACCAAATGTGCATCCATTTTTCCCAACATTCTGGGAATTGTAAAGGTACCCGAAATTTGTGCATTCCCTTGGAGGGGCTGGGAAAAAAGCCCAAAATAGCTAAGTGTTTGGTTTTTGGAAAAAATAGGAAAAACATATACTGCACAAGAAAGCATAGTATTTTCCTGAAAATAGCATCAATGAGAAGTTTACTGTGCTAGAATGACTACCTTACCAGATTTCAGGTACAAGCAGAGTTGTATAAAAAAGTACCACCGTTTTTGCTAAGAGGTAGTACATGTTTCCAAATATTTGTGCTTTCACCTACCAGCAGTTTGTGGTGGAAACAGGTATGAAACCCATGGATGATCCAGGAAAGGTATAGATTGCTGAAAAGTATACAAATTTCTGAATTCAGCAAGGGGTAATTTGTGTAGATCTCTCAATGTTTTCCCAAAGAAACGAATCATTTAAATAAAAACAAAACATGAAAGTAAATTAAAAGAAGCAATTGGTCATTATGTTTTTATCTGTCATTTTTTGTCACTATTGCCGATTTACAAAAGTAATATAATGTTATATCTGTCAGACCCTTCTGGTTGCTGAATATTTAGAGTTTCCAGATTTTCAAAAAACAGGAGCCAACAACTGAGCTGCAGCTTATAATGATTTTTCATTGTGCAATTTTTATGGCAAAATATAGTGAATGAGTAATGGGTATGAAGGAAATCTATGTGTAATAAAATTGGATTTTAGTTGAGTGGGATAGGTACCATCTCAGCTAATAACCGCATTCCTTGTTACGGTGACTCACTAAAGTCACTACATTTACCTGAACTCCATTCCCTGGTAGCTATGGCACAGAGCAGAAAAACGCAACGCTGAGGCAATGTGTAAAGTATTTATGCAGTGCTAAGACAGTAATAAAGTCAAAATGCAAAACAATAAAAATCCCCAAATTAACTAGGATAATAGAGAACAATTTAAAGGGGGACCAGAGATATGGATTTCGAAATTTGTATGCAGAAATATTGATAAGGAGCACAAATTGCCAATAACAGTCACTAGTTATGGTAAACAGGACCTAGGCTCAATTTGATGCTGACCACGATGCAACATGGGTCAGATACATCAACCAGGTTTGTCCAGAGCAAACATTTTATCTCTAGCTTTAGTTCTTTAAGCCCCAATCCATAATAGGAGTACACTTCTTAAACATGTCAGGACCTCAGAGGAGGCTGGTGGGAAGGCTACTCCCCTTTTTTGCCCCACTATAAGATCCCTGGTGTCTAGTGGGTTTCTACACCCCTTAGGGGTAGATAATGGGTAAAACCACATGTGAGGCAATTTTTCTATCTTTTCCACGGGGAGCAGAAAGACTCTACAGCCCCTTCCGGGGTGGATGTGTGTCCCAATGGCAGGGTGGGACTTCACCATCTTTTATTTAGTGCCATTTCAAAATCCTTGGTGTCTAGGGGTCTTTCTGACCTCCCGCCCCTCCCCATCAGGCAAACTCCATCTGGACTTTGGAGGGGGCAGATAGTCTGTGTTGTCCTTTTTGTGGTGGGGTATAGCCATATGCCTGGGTGGACAGTTCCCATCTCTTTCTTTCTTTAAACAAAATCCCTGGTGTCTAGTGGGCTTTCTACACCCCAAGGGGGCATATTGCAGGCAAACCCCCAATTTGACACCCATGGGGACAGAAAGACTGTGTTGCCCCTTTGGGGTGAGGGCATGGCCTGGGCCAGGGTGGACCAGGGTAGGCCACCCCACCCAGTTCTTTTTTTCAGAAAAAAATCACTGGTGTCTAGTGGGCGTTACAGTAGAGGTAGAAAGGCTTTATTGCCGCCTTGGGGTGGGCACATGACCCTAAGCTAGGGTGGGCTTCACCCACTCAGTTCTTTTTTTTCAAATTTACCTGGTGCCCACTGGGTTTTCTATCCCCCAGAGGGACAGGTTGGGGGTCTAACCCCCAACCTGCCTCCTGGGAGGGCATAGAGACTGTATTACCTCCTTTTGGGTGAAGGTATGGTCCTAGGTCGGGGCAGGCCGCCACCACTCCATTCTTTTGGTTTTAGAAAATAATTCCCTGGTGTCTATTGGGCTTTCCAGCTCTCCTCTTTGAGGAGGCAGATTGGAGACAAACTCCCATACCAACTCCCAGGGAGAAGGAAGAACACATTGCCCTCTTTGGGGTAGTGGTATAGCTCTATGCCAGAGGGAGCTGCCCCTAGCCCTTACTAAAAACTTGCCCATAATATTCCTGCTGTCTAGTAGACTTCCTAACTCCCTAGGGGCAGATTGGGGCAAACACCCATCCTAACTCCCAGGGAGAAGAAAAAACGCTTTGCCAAGATGGGGGTATGGCCCTATGTCAGAGTGGGCCGCCACCACCACTTCCCAAAAAATTGTTCATAAAATTCCTGGTGCCTAATTTTCTTTCTACCTCCCTTGGGAGGGGGGCAGATCAGGGCAATCTCCCCAACCCTCCCACCTGCCTATCAGAGAGGGCAGAATGCTGTATTGCCCCGTTGTGTTGGGGCATTGCCCTGCACCAATGTGCCCCCATCATTTAAAAAATGACACCCATAAAATCTCTGGTGTCTAGTGGGCTTTTACCCCACCAGGGGCCAGATTGGAGGCAAACACCCCCCCAATCTACCACCCCTTTGAGGTGGGGGCATAGTTTAAGCAGGGATCTACTAGGGGGACATTCTCCACTTTCCAACACTGTCTCTCCTACACTCATCAGTGCAGAGGAAACACTGCACTGATCAGGAAGCACTTTCTATCTGGAACGTCAGTGCAGCATATGGCGTGCAGGTATCACAGACAGGGACATCTTAAGGATTTTGGGGGCCTGGGCCAAACGTATTTTGGGGGTACCTGTTCGGAACAGCTTTGAATTTATGATCCATTTTCAGCTCTTTCATGCCCTCTTTGACCAATTCACTGACAGTGGACAGGCACACTGGTCCATATTCTAAATGTGTTTGCATCTAATATTTAGGGATAGTGAGGTGCATTTTCAATATAGTAACACAGCAGCAGTTCACTAATATTGCTGCAAATAATCTCTGTGACATATGAATATGTGAGGTCCTGCTTGGATCTGAAAGAATGCAAAACACACAAGATGATGGACGGAATGCTGCACATTGCCAAACACTCACCCCCAGTCACAGATCTGGGTTTAATCCATCGTTATTTTGCTTCACCACGCCACCCCAGTTCAGACATAGCCATATGCAAATCAGTCTTGACCCTGTGCCTCATGGGAACAGTCCAGACCGAACTGCCAAGCCATGTCTTCCCTGGACCGGAATCAAGCATCCTAGGACCGGTTTCAGGCTATCAGCCTTCATCAGCCTTCATCAGCCAGGATAGCTTGACTCCAGTGGCGTAGTGAGCACGGGACCCACGTCTGGGCATACCCTTCCCACTTAGGGCGAAATGCAAAACACACAAGATGATGGACGGAATGCTGCACATTGGCAAACACTCACCCCCAGTCACAGATCTGGGTTTAATCCATCGTTATTTTGCTTCACCACGCCACCCCAGTTCAGACATAGCCATATGCAAATCAGTCTTGACCCTGTGCCTCATGGGAACAGTCCAGACCGAACTGCCAAGCCATGTCTTCCCTGGACCGGAATCAAGCATCCTAGGACCGGTTTCAGGCTATCAGCCTTCATCAGCCAGGATAGCTTGACTCCAGTGGCGTAGTGAGCACGGGACCCACGTCTGGGCATACCCTTCCCACTTAGGGCGAAATGCAAAACACACAAGATGATGGACGGAATGCTGCACATTGGCAAACACTCACCCCCAGTGACAGATCTGGGTTTAATCCATCGTTATTTTGCTTCACCACGCCACCCCAGTTCAGACATAGCCATATGCAAATCAGTCTTGACCCCTGTGCCTCATGGGAACAGTCCAGACCGAACTGCTAAGCCATGTCTTCCCTGGACCGGAATCAAGCATCCTAGGACCGGTTTCAGGCTATCAGCCTTCATCAGCCAGGATAGCTTGACTCCAGTGGCGTAGTGAGCACGGGACCCACGTCTGGGCATACCCTTCCCACTTAGGGCGAAATGCAAAACACACAAGATGATGGACAGAATGCTGCACATTGGCAAACACTCACCCCCAGTCACAGATCTGGGTTTAATCCATCGTTATTTTGCTTCACCACGCCACCCCAGTTCAGACATAGCCATATGCAAATCAGTCTTGACCCTGTGCCTCATGGGAACAGTCCAGACCGAACTGCCAAGCCATGTCTTCCCTGGACCGGAATCAAGCATCCTAGGACCGGTTTCAGACTATCAGCCTTCATCAGCCAGGATAGCTTGACTCCAGTGGCGTAGTGAGCACGGGACCCACGTCTGGGCATACCCTTCCCACTTAGGGCGAAATGCAAAACACACAAGATGATGGACGGAATGCTGCACATTGGCAAACACTCACCCCCAGTCACAGATCTGCGTTTAATCCATCGTTATTTTGCTTCACCACGCCACCCCAGTTCAGACATAGCCATATGCAAATCAGTCTTGACCCTGTGCCTCATGGGAACAGTCCAGACCGAACTGCCAAGCCATGTCTTCCCTGGACCGAATCAAGCATCCTAGGACCGGTTTCAGGCTATCAGCCTTCATCAGCCAGGATAGCTTGACTCCAGTGGCGTAGTGAGCACGGGACCCACGTCTGGGCATACCCTTCCCACTTAGGGTGAAATGCAAAACACACAAGATGATGGACGGAATGCTGCACATTGGCAAACACTCACCCCCAGTACAGATCTGGGTTTAATCCATCGTTATTTTGCTTCACCACGCCACCCCAGTTCAGACATAGCCATATGCAAATCAGTCTTGACACTGTGCCTCATGGGAACAGTCCAGACCGAACTGCCAAGCCATGTCTTCCCTGGCCCGGAATCAAGCATCCTAGGACCGGTTTCAGGCTATCAGCCTTCATCAGCCAGGATAGCTTGACTCCAGTGGCGTAGTGAGCACGGGACCCACGTCTGGGCATACCCTTCCCACTTAGGGCGAAATGCAAAACACACAAGATGATGGACGGAATGCTGCACATTGGCAAACACTCACCCCCAGTAACAGATCTGGGTTTAATCCATCGTTATTTTGCTTCACCATGCCACCCCAGTTCAGACATAGCCATATGCAAATCAGTCTTGACCCTGTGCCTCATGGGAACAGTCCAGACCGAACTGCCAAGCCATGTCTTCCCTGGACCGGAATCAAGCATCCTAGGACCGGTTTCAGGCTATCAGCCTTCATCAGCCAGGATAGCTTGACTCCAGTGGCGTAGTGAGCACGGGACCCACGTCTGGGCATACCCTTCCCACTTACGGCGAAATGCAAAACACACAAGATGATGGACGGAATGCTGCACATAGACAAACACTCACCCCCAGTAGAATAACATATAAATGCAACATTTCTCTGCAAAATGTCTATTTCACTTACCGTTTTCCTTCAATTTATTTTGAATTGGGGTGATGTGTGAGAGTCTATTACACTATGTGTAAGAATTATTCAGAGTCACCAGGGCAAGACTCTCTGCAGAACCGAGCTGGCTCTATCAGGGGGCCCTGGGCCAGAGCCCACTTTGCCCATGCCTTAAAATGTCTCTGGTCACAGATGGGTGGGAGTATGGGAGCTTAAGCAGTAGCGATTCCACTCTGGCCCCCACCTTTAGAAAAAAAGGAAGCCTCTGGTGTCTGCTCTGGAAGTTCATTTAAAATCCTCGACACCATCATGTTTTATTGAAGAAGTCGAAGATCATTGTTTACCAAAGTTTAAGGGTTTATTAGGCTATATTTACATACCAATACATTATACTGTGGCAGGGTAATGTGTGATGCTTATTCCTGTATAGACTTTTGATGCTAAGTAGATGGGGGTTCAAGTTGTCTGAATGAATAGTGCCTAAATTGAGTCCTCTTAATTAATGTTTTAGGTTTCATCTCTTCTCCTTTCTCCAGGTTAAAGTGTTGCAGAGATTCTGCTCCAGAACTGAACTATGCTTGGGACCATAGAATATCAGCATGTAGGGACTGAACCACCATACCCCATCAGTTTCTATGGGCCTGAATCCGGCTAGCTTATAGTGTCTCACTTGCCCTCCTGACCTTTCCAGAGAGACAAGTGATTTGGCACCCCAGAAGACAACACTCCCGACCCTCTCAGGGATTGGGGCAGCAGGTCACCCCCTTTCATTCTCTCACTCGTACTTGTCCACAATAAATAGAAAGGAGACACAAAGGAAGTTTACAATATTTATTTAAACTATCGTTCTCTAATATGCAATAATTGCGCCACAACAATAAAACAAATACAGGTTAATAATGTCATTATCATGATTAGGAGACCATATACAATAAAAAGCCCTGTCATATTATCTGACAGATTTGCCTAAATCCACCCTCACTACAAACGCTAAATGATTATAGATTATAAATCTCTGGGCGTAGTGGCGGACCCCATACCTTAGCATACATAGATAGTTACTCTACATCCCAGCTGATGCAGTTCTCTCGTCTCAGGACCTTTGCTCTGTCTGCAAGTCTCCACTCTGTGTGTTTAAAATGACACATCCCTGGTTATATGACAAAACATGTGTTTTCAAATACAGTAGATGGGCATCTCTATTATGGCTAGGTGCCAGTGTTCGACCACAGAGAATAACAAGGAGCAGTGCCGTTTGACCTTACCTAGGCTGTGCAGACTAAATCCCAGGAAAAGGACACAATACAAAAACATGTGCTGACTATATGTGAAAGTACAATGTGGCACAAAAACAAGTGTGATATTTGGTAACACGTGCAAAGCAAAAGATGCCTACAACATGCATAGTTAGGCCAACTTAGGAAAAACGACAATGTGCTATATAGGAAACAGACGACAAAAGTTAGGACTCACCCTAAGACATGTTGGATACCTCTGGCAAGGTTTATGTTTTATGGAATCATTAGATATCCCTGTATAGATATACTGGCAGAGAGGCAATGTTATGAGCTCCAATTCCAATTGGGAGAGTCAAATAATTCCTGTGTGCTAATCCTTGGTACATTAGACATTAGAGGGGAATATACAGTAGGCTAAAAAACACTGATTTAGACATTAAATACAAACATTCTGTCTAAAGTAGCAGCACCGCTCCCACGTATTGCCACACATTCACTTCATAAAAATCCCTGAAGTCCTATCGGCTTCAAACTATAGGTCATGTGCTTGCAGATCATGATATATTTTGGCCTTCTATTCAATAGTTTAAAGTATTTGTTGTTTGAAATTAAAGAAGTTAGCTGGCATGCCAAAAAGATGTAAACATGAGCATAATTTAAAAAAGGATAAGTTGCAAAAGTGTTTTTTAAAGGAGCTATTCCAGAAAAGGTTTAAGAGGCAGATTTAACATTGCCCTATTTCAATGAATAATGTACAGCAAAGCAAAACAGTTATGCAACCATCACCTTTAAATAATTTTATGCCAACATCAACTCCCGTGAAGCAAAAGTGGGAGAATGTAGCTATTTCCTGAATAAATCACCCAGTGTTTCATCGCTTCAGTCTTGTGTGACAAATACTTAATTAACAAATTTATATAAATTGTAACATAGGGCCTCATTAGGTTAGTGGTCGGACTGCCACCGACAGGCCGTTGATGGCGGTCTGTCACACGTCCAGCAGAGCGGTCAGACCACATCGGTCGGAGGGACCGACCGACACTTCTGACGGGCTCATGGAGCATCGTATTTCCTGCAATAGGGATGATGCCTGTGTAGGCACCGCTGTAGGGATCACGATGTCCCTTTCCGACAGCCTTTCCACGGCAGTCTGACCACCATGGAAAGGATGTCAGAAAGAGACTTTGGGGGTCTCTAGCAGGGCCCCTGTCCCCCGTGAGCCTCCCCTATGAGACCCGAACATCCATTCCTGTGTGCCAGACACCACACAGTGCCTGGCACATGGTGCATAGATGTTTCAAAACATCCCTTTTTCCATTGTGGCCGGGCCGCAGCACAAGCTGCAATGGAAAAAGCCATGATTTGACTGCCTACACAGCAGTCGCATCATAATTTGGCGGGTGGGACCGCTGACTACTTGTCGGTCAGTCCCAATCCTGCTGCGATGGAGGTTAGATGCTCGTCCGACTGCCACCATAATGTGAGGGTGAGATGCCTTGACAAAGTAAGTGGGCTGTGTAAAAATAACGGGGGGAGCCTGCCTCGAACCTTAGAGGTTTATACTTACTAAAGGGTTTCTCCTCCTTTAAAACCTTAAGAGTTTGACAACAGGGTCCACCCCCTCGGCCATCCCAGGAAGCAAGAGGCTACCACCGCAAAGTTAGTTCCTTTTTCTTACTGTTTTGAATATACACAGCTGTGATGAATGAGTTCTGCTGCACATACTGGTGATAAGCGCTGTCGGCCAAATTTTGTACGCTAGCGCCGAGCACCTAATTAATTTAAAAACACCCTGGTCCCATGCAAACTAAGCTGATGTTTGATAAATGCACATAACATGAGCAAAAGAGTAATAACCTTAACAGAATACTACATCCGATCGATATTCTGTCTAGATGTATGTTGTGTTGGTGATAAGCCTATATACGTGTCAACAAAAGAGCACAGTCTCTATTTTGAATCCTCATGAGAAACATTGTTTGGATGTATGTCTTGTCCGAAAAACAATAATTTTGTATGTGCACCTGAGATACCGTTTGGTTGCATGTCTTGTCTGTAAAACATATTTGCCTCCTTTTTTAAATGATAAATAAGATATGTGAAATATAACGTGGAAATTAGTCACGGTAAGGGACCAGAGAGGAAGGTACCCATCTGGTTCTGAATATATTTTTTCCTCTATTTGCTACCACTGCCTTTCTTTGAAAAATCTAATTTCTTTCAGTAGGCGAAACAAAAGGTGATTTTCCTGACCAGTCGGTGGGTTGTAAGTACAATCCACACACACCATCCCTGCATGCCATAGAGCGCATGCTGGCCTTTTTTCCCCTTTTCTTGTCCTGACGTCAGCCATTCTGACCCTGAGAGGCACTATTAGAAGATGGCTGAAACATGTAGACCACATTGAGGATAGAGCAAGGCAAAAGAGGGGTCAAGGCAATGAGATACCGCACTTGCCAAAAAAGATATTGGGCAGAGTCTAAATATTTATAATGGTGCAATGAACCCGAAGTACAGCCCCTCTCTGCTTCTAATGGAAAACAGCTTCCAAGACAAATTAATTAGTGGTGGTTCATCACTCAAAACTAGTGGTTGTGTTAAGTAAAATTTTAATTCTGACCACAACAGCAGCGTTTATAACAAATTAGCACCCAGCATGTAATTAATACATATGGAGAAGAGTTCTTTGTTCAGTCGTTCTTTATTTGTTTTCTTCTATAAAAAGTGCTCCAATGAGTAATAGCCACAGTAGCCAACACGTTTCGGACAACAAGGACTTCTTCAGGGCTCTGACTTATTTAAGAACATCGCTAATTCCTCAGAATATGTTGACATTAGAATGGTCCAAACTTTGTCATTTTGTTCAGTGCAAGAGTTGGAATACGTTTGTCCCACTAGGGAAATGCATTCATGGCGTCTGCTTCTAAATGTATCAATTACATGCTGGGTGATAATTTTTTATAAAAGCTGATGTTGTGGTCAGAATGAAAATTTATGCTGAACCTTAAATGCATTTTACTTTACACAATCACTAGTTTTGAGTGCTGAACCACCACTAATTAATTCACATTGAGGATAAGTTGGATCAATTTAACATCCCACACATATCCTCCACTATTTTTTAACATTGACCAAGACTTCCCTCATTAAAATGTATATCGCATTGACTGGAAATCTTGAGCCAATTTTAAAACTGCACTTTTCACTAATTAACTCATCATCACTGTTCTCCCCTCAAAAAATACAACCAGCTCCGCTGTAATCAGGTGTCGCAGCACACCCTGGGAGCACTCAGCGACCAGGGTGGGAACCCAATGATGAAGCATGTCACCTACTATGTAGGCAAGTGAGGGTTCTTTTAAAACACCCTGTTGGTTCCAAGGCAGTGCACCTGAAAACAAAACATAAAAAGTGGTTATGGGTACAGTATCTAACAAAAAAGGAGATACGTTCTCATTTTGTTATTATATTAATTATTTGGGAAGAGGAACAGGTCTTGGCTCTTGTTTCACTCTCTCCTATTGATGTTTAGATATTCAGAAAATCTGCCATGGATTCAGCGCTCCTGACATCGGATACCCCTACACTAGAGGGGATTTGAAATAACAGTGCTTGATTAAATCCCTCTCAGACACATTTTCCTCATATTCTGGCACATTCATTTCTCAATATATGAAGAAAGAAGTTTGATTGCAACATTAACTCAACCAAAAAGGCACATTAGTATGGTGCATAGTAAGTCTAAATACCCTGGACCTAATTATTTGAAAATGTAACTGGAAATAGGACATCTCTCTAATGATGACTATCACTATCACCATCTCTCATATAAAGGGAGCTGTTTTTGAATTGTTCAATATACAAACGATCCATGTTGTGACAACAAATTTAGCAGGCTGCTTTCCAGTTGTTTAGGGTAAACCATTGGGGGTTATGATTCGCCCTTCATTTTCTTTTTTTCAGTTTTGGTGCATAATTGATCCTCAGATAATCAAATCTATTTTCCACTGATTAATTATGTATGTGGAAATGTCTTACTAGCCCTGATGGGTCTTCTTCCCAGAGCAATCCCAACAATATTAATATAATATACAAAATATATTGCAACCTGTCAATGCATACACTGTTGTTTCTATTCAAGACAACCTTTCTCCATTCATGGCCTTAAAAATCATGTTCAAAGCATTCGTCAATTTTAATGATTAACTTACCTTTCCCTACTCACTAAACTAATTTCTTTATTTCTGTGCAAAGTGCCCTCAAGTGACCACATGTCTGAAGTTTTATAGAAAGAACATAAGACAAATTAATGCAATTTTTTGGCTGAGCAAGCAGGTGAGTTGCAGCCTCTATGTCTTTCTGCAGCTTAGCATTCAAAATGGCTGTTCACGCTGTTCTGATCAGCTGCCTTGACTGTGCAAAACTGGTTGACCATAGGCTGGCTTGATCCAAAGCCTTCCTGAGGGGAAAAAGATAGTTTGTGAGAATTCCTCATTGTAATGCAGAGATGGATAGCTACAGGTACATTAGGATAGAGTGAAGACTGAGACACTGTATATCAGAGAGAACATTCCTTGCTGGTCAACCAACCTTTGGTCTCATCACCTAGGTACTCTGCTTATTGCTGTTGTTTCTGAGGTGATGACCCCAGGTATTTGTTTGACCAAATTTATATTTTGCAAAAAGTGTGATATCTGTGCCTCTTTCAGCTAAGATGTTTACTAAGACTTCAGGGGAAAATCCTGCCTTTCTCCTCTGCCTCTATGTAAGGTATGGTAGTGTGTGTGTGTGCTCTCTTGCATTTAAATTACTGAAATAGTATACTATAAAGATATTGAATAATAAATATTGTGCTTCAAAAACATCATAGCCAGAATAGGAGCTACCAAAATATTGTAAAGGTAAGTATATATAGGTATGTATAAATGTATGATTCCAAACTCTACATGTATATACTTCGAATGCATATACATATCTTTCCTATACACAATATTCTAGTAGTCAATATGCTGACTACCATATTTTTATTAAAGTATACAAAAAAGTGATGGATGAAATGGCTGAATTAATCTCAGCCAAAGATAATTCCTTGGGGCTGCATCTCAATCCAATGTTATTTTGCACACCATGCCACCTCAGTTTGAACCCAGTCATATGAAAATCAGTCTTGACTCTGCTGCAACGGGAACAATCCAACCTGAACTACTAGACTGGTTCCTCCCTGAACCAGAACACAAGCAATCCAAGACCGATTATGCCCTGGTTAGAGCTCATCACCCAGTCATAGCTTGGTTTCAGTGCATACATGTATAGATCACTGGGTGCTTAGAAGAACAATGGGTGTCTAAGTGTGCAGATGAATATGATTTTTTGGAAAGCATAAGCAATTCAAAATTGTTATTACTCAGATACTGATTGCTACTCCAGGTCAGAGCGTATTCACACATGAGCCGTCCTGAACTAGCAATCAAATTCTGACTAAAAACATTTTTGAAAGGCTTATGATTATTTAACATGCCTTTATTGATTTTATTAATACATTTACTCAATACATTAGGGTGTAAATACAGTAGGCTTCAAGTAAGGATTATTTTTACTTGATGAAACTAATATTCTCTTAGCAGGAACCTTCTTTATACAACTATTTAACACAAATTGCTTATGATTATTGACAGAAAACAATGGGTAGAGGTTATCTGGGTCTGCAGACCCCTTAAATAGGCTCTGTGAACCCTCAGGATTCCATGAACCACTGGTTAAGAACCAATGCCTTAGAAAGTGAAGACAATCGCTGTGAACATTAACGATTCATAGTCAAGGAAGCAAACAAAAGGAGAAATGATTTTTCCAAGGCAACACTTTTTGTAAGTGGAGACACTAGGCTTTGTCCTCACATCCAGTATAGCATGAGCAGTAATCACCCCACCTTATTACTTTAGTCTATAGACACGATAGATTTTTGGGTCTGTTATTAGCCAAGATGTTTTGATTTTACTAATATTGTATTTATAATACAAAAGCTTATAGTTACTTTTAGCCAGCCTTTTTCTTACATTGGTCTGATGTTAGGTCATTTACATTTGTTTCTGTCCACAACAGCATAGAGAATGGGTTAGTGGTTTAGTCCTCATTAGCCATTGGCCAATTTCACTGTGAGTGACAGCATTCTGCGTTTTCACAATGAACACATCCGCACACAAAGTAGTTCCCTATACAATAGCAATATGTGCTTTTTGAGACCAAAAAATATTTTTGCTTTTAGGTAATTTTTGAGGGCCCAGCAACTCCCCAACAATAAAGTTGTACAAAAAAGTTTACCAAACAAATAAAGCATTAACGAAGTCAAATGGCTGGCAGCTAACGCCAGACCCATTGGCTTTGCCAATGCTTGTTACAATATGCTGCATGTTTTATAAGTCTCTTTTGGTGCCCTTAGCCACGTGGCTTCAATGAACCTTTTTAAGATTCTACATTTATTGTTATTTAAAATATTGTGTTTGAAACACAATGCAATAGCTGCCTATAAAAAACACCACCTATTCCTTATTGGTATCAATTTCAGTTATTTACTGCCTTGTGGAGACAGATTTTTGTGGAACTCTGTTTGAAGTATTTTGCTGAACTGTTTCCTTCATGCTGTCCATTGGATTTAATAGACATGCCATTTAATAAGCTCTGTACCTGTAAGGATGGAATATTTGACCTTTGCAACCTGCCCTGGTAGACATAGTATAAGATTGCTTTGCGAAATAAAGCTGTCTGTAACATCAACAAAATAAAAAATGATCGTATTCCAATACTCTCAGCTGAGAACCGCGACAGCACTGAAATATGGAACTAAATTGAAAGTAGATTAGTTTTGGGTCCTAAGTCATGTTTTGACAAGATGTAAGAGAAGAGACCACATCTGTGAACTTTTGAGTTTTAAAGTTTTTTAATGAAAATATTTATCATTTTTGTAAGGTCCCTTCTTTTCTTTATCAGCCATGCTGGGCAACCTTAAAACAATCCATTCTATTATTGTGGGGGAAATAAATACCACGCTATCTTTTATGTGACGCACCGTAAAGGAGACACACGAGCTCACACACGCGAACACATACTCGCCCTGCCAACTCCTGTAAGCTTAATGCCTCCATGTTCAACCAACGCTTTTTGCAGGGATTGAAATTCACTTATTAGTAAGAAGTGCTCTTTGGATCATCCAGAAAGTTATTATTTTTTGTTTATAAATTAATAATGTTGGTCTTTTAATAAAATAAGTCAAATACATAATATCAGGGTTTTATACTTTCGGTCAATGAACCAAAACCTCAGAGAACCGAATAGGGGTAAATTATTGTAATAAATGCACTGGAGATTCAGTAACACATGAGGTAAGATCAATGTTACACAATCATTTAGTGATGCAAGTAATAGCACGCACATATATAAATATATGCATACCTATATAATATATATGTGTGAGTGTTTGTCTGATTTTATGTTTGGTTGCACAAAATGCAGTGGTATAAAGACTAATATTTTAGAGGTACCGGATATTGCACATATATATGCGAAATATGGCTTTCATCTTGTGGGAGGCCCAGATTTAGTCTAATTTCCCTCCCTCCTGCTAATCAGTTTCCAATTATGACAATGCATTTAGATAATGACAGTCGAACAATCTTCAAAGCTTGACCAATGCCAATTGTTTAATTAACAACCTCTTCGTGAAAGCTAAGCATCCTGAGAATTCCAGTTTCAATCAAGGCCCAATGTTAGCAGAGCATTGCACGAGCGGCTTTGCAAAAATATAGGTTTAACTATTGACTGTTGATTCATCTGCAGTCTTTTCATGAAAGATAAATATTTTAATTGCAATCATGACCCATTGTTAGGTCTACCTCACGGGCAGCAGCTTCCCAAATCTCTAATGTCTAGGACCAGTATGTGTTTATTAACAAGGCAAAGTGTGATTTTTCAAAATGCTGTGTTCTTAACTACATAACGAAATACACTTTTGTTCTTTTTACTATAGACAATCAAACAGTATAGTTCAGTATTTCACTTCGATAAACATTCCCTGTTTAAAAAAAAGCATACATAATAGAAATACAGAACAGGTAACGCATAATATGTTCCTACCATGGTCTCGGGGCTCTGGTGGCATTTATAAACTGGTCAGCCTTTGGACTCCTGGTTTATGTTGTCACCAGAGTTCTCATGGGCAATATAGGACCAACCTACTTTCAAAAATAAAACAAATCACTTTTGCCCTTGGTCCAAAGCAGATTTGTAGACTCTCATAGTATTCAAGGATGACACACGCTGAGTGGATGGCCACTTCTATGTTGCGATACAAAAGGAGATGATGGACGGAACGTTTGAGCCAATCAAACACTCACCCCCAGTCAACTGATCTGGGTTTAATCCATCATCATTCTTTAGCTCACTCCACCACCCCAGTTCAGACATGGCCATATGCAAATCAGTCTGACCCTGTGCCTCATGGGAACAGTCCAGCCCGAACTGCCAAGCCACGTCTTCCCTGGACCGGAAACAAGCATCCTAGGACCGGTTTCTGGCATTCCAGCCGTCATCAGCCAGGCTTGCTTGAATCCAGTGGCAAAGTGAGCAAGGGACCCACGTCTGGGCATACCCCCGCCAACTTAGGGCGAACAAAGCGATACAAAAGGAGATGATGGACGGAACGTTTGAGCCAATCAAACACTCACCCCCAGTCAACTGATCTGGGTTTAATCCATCATCATTCTTTAGCTCACTCCACCACCCCAGTTCAGACATGGCCATATGCAAATCAGTCTGACCCTGTGCCTCATGGGAACAGTCCAGCCCGAACTGCCAAGCCACGTCTTCCCTGGACCGGAAACAAGCATCCTAGGACCGGTTTCTGGCATTCCAGCCGTCATCAGCCAGGCTTGCTTGAATCCAGTGGCAAAGTGAGCAAGGGACCCACGTCTGGGCATACCCCCGCCAACTTAGGGCGAACAAAGCGATACAAAAGGAGATGATGGACGGAACGTTTGAGCCAATCAAACACTCACCCCCAGTCAACTGATCTGGGTTTAATCCATCATCATTCTTTAGCTCACTCCACCACCCCAGTTCAGACATGGCCATATGCAAATCAGTCTGACCCTGTGCCTCATGGGAACAGTCCAGCCCGAACTGCCAAGCCACGTCTTCCCTGGACCGGAAACAAGCATCCTAGGACCGGTTTCTGGCATTCCAGCCGTCATCAGCCAGGCTTGCTTGAATCCAGTGGCAAAGTGAGCAAGGGACCCACGTCTGGGCATACCCCCGCCAACTTAGGGCGAACAAAGCGATACAAAAGGAGATGATGGACGGAACGTTTGAGCCAATCAAACACTCACCCCCAGTCAACTGATCTGGGTTTAATCCATCATCATTCTTTAGCTCACTCCACCACCCCAGTTCAGACATGGCCATATGCAAATCAGTCTGACCCTGTGCCTCATGGGAACAGTCCAGCCCGAACTGCCAAGCCACGTCTTCCCTGGACCGGAAACAAGCATCCTAGGACCGGTTTCTGGCATTCCAGCCGTCATCAGCCAGGCTTGCTTGAATCCAGTGGCAAAGTGAGCAAGGGACCCACGTCTGGGCATACCCCCGCCAACTTAGGGCGAACAAAGCGATACAAAAGGAGATGATGGACGGAACGTTTGAGCCAATCAAACACTCACCCCCAGTCAACTGATCTGGGTTTAATCCATCATCATTCTTTAGCTCACTCCACCACCCCAGTTCAGACATGGCCATATGCAAATCAGTCTGACCCTGTGCCTCATGGGAACAGTCCAGCCCGAACTGCCAAGCCACGTCTTCCCTGGACCGGAAACAAGCATCCTAGGACCGGTTTCTGGCATTCCAGCCGTCATCAGCCAGGCTTGCTTGAATCCAGTGGCAAAGTGAGCAAGGGACCCACGTCTGGGCATACCCCGCCAACTTAGGGCGAACAAAGCGATACAAAAGGAGATGATGGACGGAACGTTTGAGCCAATCAAACACTCACCCCCAGTCAACTGATCTGGGTTTAATCCATCATCATTCTTTAGCTCACTCCACCACCCCAGTTCAGACATGGCCATATGCAAATCAGTCTGACCCTGTGCCTCATGGGAACAGTCCAGCCCGAACTGCCAAGCCACGTCTTCCCTGGACCGGAAACAAGCATCCTAGGACCGGTTTCTGGCATTCCAGCCGTCATCAGCCAGGCTTGCTTGAATCCAGTGGCAAAGTGAGCAAGGGACCCACGTCTGGGCATACCCCCGCCAACTTAGGGCGAACAAAGCGATACAAAAGGAGATGATGGACCGGAACGTTTGAGCCAATCAAACACTCACCCCCAGTCAACTGATCTGGGTTTAATCCATCATCATTCTTTAGCTCACTCCACCACCCCAGTTCAGACATGGCCATATGCAAATCAGTCTGACCCTGTGCCTCATGGGAACAGTCCAGCCCGAACTGCCAAGCCACGTCTTCCCTGGACCGGAAACAAGCATCCTAGGACCGGTTTCTGGCATTCCAGCCGTCATCAGCCAGGCTTGCTTGAATCCAGTGGCAAAGTGAGCAAGGGACCCACGTCTGGGCATACCCCCGCCAACTTAGGGCGAACAAAGCGATACAAAAGGAGATGATGGACGGAACGTTTGAGCCAATCAAACACTCACCCCCAGTCAACTGATCTGGGTTTAATCCATCATCATTCTTTAGCTCACTCCACCACCCCAGTTCAGACATGGCCATATGCAAATCAGTCTGACCCTGTGCCTCATGGGAACAGTCCAGCCCGAACTGCCAAGCCACGTCTTCCCTGGACCGGAAACAAGCATCCTAGGACCGGTTTCTGGCTTCCAGCCGTCATCAGCCAGGCTTGCTTGAATCCAGTGGCAAAGTGAGCAAGGGACCCACGTCTGGGCATACCCCCGCCAACTTAGGGCGAACAAAGCGATACAAAAGGAGATGATGGACGGAACGTTTGAGCCAATCAAACACTCACCCCCAGTCAACTGATCTGGGTTTAATCCATCATCATTCTTTAGCTCACTCCACCACCCCAGTTCAGACATGGCCATATGCAAATCAGTCTGACCCTGTGCCTCATGGGAACAGTCCAGCCCGAACTGCCAAGCCACGTCTTCCCTGGACCGGAAACAAGCATCCTAGGACCGGTTTCTGGCATTCCAGCCGTCATCAGCCAGGCTTGCTTGAATCCAGTGGCAAAGTGAGCAAGGGACCCACGTCTGGGCATACCCCCGCCAACTTAGGGCGAACAAAGCGATACAAAAGGAGATGATGGACGGAACGTTTGAGCCAATCAAACACTCACCCCCAGTCAACTGATCTGGGTTTAATCCATCATCATTCTTTAGCTCACTCCACCACCCCAGTTCAGACATGGCCATATGCAAATCAGTCTGACCCTGTGCCTCATGGGAACAGTCCAGCCCGAACTGCCAAGCCACGTCTTCCCTGGACCGGAAACAAGCATCCTAGGACCGGTTTCTGGCATTCCAGCCGTCATCAGCCAGGCTTGCTTGAATCCAGTGGCAAAGTGAGCAAGGGACCCACGTCTGGGCATACCCCCGCCAACTTAGGGCGAACAAAGCGATACAAAAGGAGATGATGGACGGAACGTTTGAGCCAATCAAACACTCACCCCCAGTCAACTGATCTGGGTTTAATCCATCATCATTCTTTAGCTCACTCCACCACCCCAGTTCAGACATGGCCATATGCAAATCAGTCTGACCCTGTGCCTCATGGGAACAGTCCAGCCCGAACTGCCAAGCCACGTCTTCCCTGGACCGGAAACAAGCATCCTAGGACCGGTTTCTGGCATTCCAGCCGTCATCAGCCAGGCTTGCTTGAATCCAGTGGCAAAGTGAGCAAGGGACCCACGTCTGGGCATACCCCCGCCAACTTAGGGCGAACAAAGCGATACAAAAGGAGATGATGGACGGAACGTTTGAGCCAATCAAACACTCACCCCCAGTCAACTGATCTGGGTTTAATCCATCATCATTCTTTAGCTCACTCCACCACCCCAGTTCAGACATGGCCATATGCAAATCAGTCTGACCCTGTGCCTCATGGGAACAGTCCAGCCCGAACTGCCAAGCCACGTCTTCCCTGGACCGGAAACAAGCATCCTAGGACCGGTTTCTGGCATTCCAGCCGTCATCAGCCAGGCTTGCTTGAATCCAGTGGCAAAGTGAGCAAGGGACCCACGTCTGGGCATACCCCCGCCAACTTAGGGCGAACAAGCGATACAAAGGAGATGATGGACGGAACGTTTGAGCCAATCAAACACTCACCCCCAGTCAACTGATCTGGGTTTAATCCATCATCATTCTTTAGCTCACTCCACCACCCCAGTTCAGACATGGCCATATGCAAATCAGTCTGACCCTGTGCCTCATGGGAACAGTCCAGCCCGAACTGCCAAGCCACGTCTTCCCTGGACCGGAAACAAGCATCCTAGGACCGGTTTCTGGCATTCCAGCCGTCATCAGCCAGGCTTGCTTGAATCCAGTGGCAAAGTGAGCAAGGGACCCACGTCTGGGCATACCCCGCCAACTTAGGGCGAACAAAGCGATACAAAGGAGATGATGGACGGAACGTTTGAGCCAATCAAACACTCACCCCCAGTCAACTGATCTGGGTTTAATCCATCATCATTCTTTAGCTCACTCCACCACCCCAGTTCAGACATGGCCATATGCAAATCAGTCTGACCCTGTGCCTCATGGGAACAGTCCAGCCCGAACTGCCAAGCCACGTCTTCCCTGGACCGGAAACAAGCATCCTAGGACCGGTTTCTGGCATTCCAGCCGTCATCAGCCAGGCTTGCTTGAATCCAGTGGCAAAGTGAGCAAGGGACCCACGTCTGGGCATACCCCGCCAACTTAGGGCGAACAAAGCGATACAAAAGGAGATGATGGACGGAGCGTTTGAGCCAATCAAACACTCACCCCAGTCAACTGATCTGGGTTTAATCCATCATCATTCTTTAGCTCACTCCACCACCCCAGTTCAGACATGGCCATATGCAAATCAGTCTGACCCTGTGCCTCATGGGAACAGTCCAGCCCGAACCGCCAAGCCACGTCTTCCCTGGACCGGAAACAAGCATCCTAAGACCGGTTTCTGGCATTCCAGCCGTCATCAGCCAGGCTTGCTTGAATCCAGTGGCAAAGTGAGCTGGACTGTTCCCATGAGGCACAGGGTCAGACTGATTTGCATATGGCCATGTCTGAACTGGGGTGGTGGAGTGAGCTAAAGAATGATGATGGATTAAACCCAGATCAGTTGACTGAGGTGAGTGTTTGATTGGCTCAAACGTTCCGTCCATCATCCCCTTTGTATCGCTTTGTCAAGCCCTAAGTTGGCGGGGTATGCCCAGACGTGGGTCCCTTGCTCACTTTGCCACTGGATTCAAGCAAGCCTGGCTGATGACGGCTGAAATGCCAGAAACCGGTCCTAGGATGCTTGTTTCCGGTCCAGGGAAGACATGGCTTGGCAGTTCGAGCTGGACTGTTCCCATGAGGCACAGGGTCAGACTGATTTGCATATGGCCATGTCTGAACTGGGGTGGTGGAGTGAGCTAAAGAATGATGATGGATTAAACCCAGATCAGTTGACTGGGGTGAGTGTTTGATTGGCTCAAACGTTCAGTCCATCATCCCCTTTGTATCGCTTTGTCAGCCCTAAGTTGGCGGGGTATGCCCAGGCGTGGGTCACTTGCTCACTTTGCCACTGGATTCAAGCAAGCCTGGCTGATGACGGCTGAAATGCCAGAAACCGGTCCTAGGATGCTTGTTTCGGTCCAGGAAGACATGGCTGGCAGTTCGGGCTGGACTGTTCCCATGAGGCACAGGTCAGACTGATTTGCATATGGCCATGTCTGAACTGGGGTGGTGGAGTGAGCTAAAGAATGATGATGGATTAAACCCAGATCAGTTGACTGGGAGTGAGTGTTTGATTGGCTCAAGCGTTCCGTCCATCATCCCCTTTGTATCGCTTTGTCAAGCCCTAAGTTGGCGGGGTATGCCCAGACGTGGGTCCCTTGCTCACTTTGCCACTGGATTCAAGCAAGCCTGGCTGATGACGGCTGAAATGCCAGAAACCGGTCCTAGGATGCTTGTTTCCGGTCCAGGGAAGACATGGCTTGGCAGTTCGAGCTGGACTGTTCCCATGAGGCACAGGGTCAGACTGATTTGCATATGGCCATGTCTGAACTGGGGTGGTGGAGTGAGCTAAAGAATGATGATGGATTAAACCCAGATCAGTTGACTGGGGTGAGTGTTTGATTGGCTCAAGCGTTCCGTCCATCATCCCCTTTGTATCGCTTTGTACGCCCTAAGTTGGCGGGGTATGCCCAGACGTGGGTCCCTTGCTCACTTTGCCACTGGATTCAAGCAAGCCTGGCTGATGACGGCTGAAATGCCAGAGACCGGTCCTAGGATGCTTGTTTCCGGTCCAGGGAAGACATGGCTTGGCAGTTCGAGCTGGACTGTTCCCATGAGGCACAGGGTCAGACTGATTTGCATATGGCCATGTCTGAACTGGGGTGGTGGAGTGAGCTAAAGAATGATGATGGATTAAACCCAGATCAGTTGACTGGGGGTGAGTGTTTGATTGGCTCAAACGTTCCGTCCATCATCCCCTTTTGTATCACTTCTATGTTGCAGCAGCCATTTTGAGATGTGAGAGTTTGTGTGAATCCATGCTGTGAAATATAAATGAGAGAACTTTAAGGGTGCAAGCAGTGGTGTAGCAAAGGCCCTCGCAGCACCCGCAGTGTGGGGGCCCCCCTAGCTCCAGTGGCCCCCCTCAGCGAAGTACCCTGGCCTGAGAGCTCCTGGGTAAGTCCGAAAGGGGGGCACTCCATGTACTTTGCCAGGGGGCACCCTCAAGTTTCGTTACGCCACTAGGTGCAAGGGGCCGTGATGTATGGATGGCAGCTAAAAATTATAAAAATGTACCTTGTTTCTATTGATGAATCTACAGCTTTGGTTACTGATTCACAGATCACTGAGATAACATTTTACTGGCCATGGAGGTAGGACGCAAGGCCTGACTTTTGTCCAGGTTCTATATTCACCTTCTGCTGTTCATGGCTGAAGTGTGTGCAGTGACGTATCTGGATACTGAGGTTGCAAGAAGGGCTTGACCATAGCCAGACCTTACTTCCAACTCTTTTTTTTTTTTATACAAGCCTGTGCATGTTGACCTATGGTTGTATGGAAGATGGATTTAGGGTATGGCTCAAGGACAGACACTGCATTCAACCACCTGCTGCACATGGACTGGGCAGTGGTTCAAGTGGATAATAAGGTTGAACACAAGTTCTAGCCAAAGCTCATGCTCTGGATCACCCTTTACTGTCCATGGCCAAAGGGTATGTGCAGTGAGCTTTGTGTATTGACTGCTCACCCTATTTCTTTATTAAAAACAACATCCCATGCTTATAGTTTTTTAAAAGAAATTACAAAGTTTTTCAACAACATAGACTACAGCACTCAACAAAATTATTAACAATTATATTATAAATAGTAAAAGAAAAATCTTACCTTTGATATTCTGTCCTATGATATTTTGATACACAATATTTAAAACAGGATATTTATTTGCCACAATATAGGCCCCGATTACGATGTTGGGCAGACCACCACCAATAGGCCGTCGACGACGGCACCGCCGTCGGGATTATGTTGTCCGTTTCCGACAACCTTTCTATGTTGGCCTATCCGACATGTAAAGGCTGTCAGAAAGTGACTTTGGGGGCCCCTAGCAGGGCCCCCATCTCCATGCGGCCTCTGCTATGCGGCCTGGGAGGCACCCCAAACATCTGCCCCCATGTGGCAGGCACCCCATGGTGCCTGCCACACGGTGCATGAATGTTCTAAAATTGTATGTTTTCTATTGATGTTTGTGCCGCAGCCCGAAGCACAAGGCTCAATAGAAAATGTACACTTTCCTACCGGCGTGAAGGCGGTAGCATCATAATGATGGAAGTGGGACCACCGACTCCTTGTCGGGCGGTCCCGTTTCCGCTACAATGTCGGTCAGATGCTCGTCTGACCGACTTCGTAATTAGGGCCAAAGTTGTAAAAAATATTGTTTTTTAATTATCTTTATGTATTTTAGTTTATATTTTATTTGTATATATTTTAATATATTGTTTATATATTTGTTGTTAATGTTTTTAAATATAGGTTGTAATTTTAAGTTATTTATAATTTTAATTGAATTGTTAATAGTAATTCATAGTGTTGTTGCGGGTTGTGAGGTTTGCATGGGTACATGGTGGGAAGTTAATTAAGTATAATTAACTACTAATTAACTTTCCATTAATATTAGTTATTTTAATGATAATTAATTACATAAATTGTATAATTATTACATTTTTTAAGTTGCATTTTAGGTGTATGTTGTTGGGTTTGTAGTAGGGGTGGGCGGTGAACTCCGTTCCGCTGGCAGAGTTCACGGAGTTTTTCTATTCAGTGCCCCATTTGAAGCACAAAGTTTGGCAATGAAAACTCCATCATCCGTCACGTAGCGGAGTTCACCAGTGCCGCTACCCCTAACTTCAATAACTATCCTGTGAGAGTTGTCTCTCTTTCATTTTTATGTCTTAGTTATGCGAGTAGCGTCCTGGCAGCCGGGCTGCAGCCCGTCCTTCTTCTGTTTCTCTGGTCGCACTAGTTGTACGCTGTGCGTGTGCCTCCTCCTCGCGCCCTTTTTCGTGCTTTGGGACTGTGGCCTCTTGGGGGAGCTTGGTGTAAGTTCAGCGCGACCCATGTCGCTATGCAGCGTTCTCTTCGCCTGAAGGGATGCGCAGAAACTTGGCTGAATAGTGAGGCAGATCCTGACCTCGCCCAGGGGCTCCCCTCGGGGTATGCTATTCAGAGGCAAGACCGGGTGTCAGGCAGAGGTGGCGGTATTGCTAATATATATAAAACAGAGTTAAAATGCCGCACCTCCTCAAGCCCGCTTCCCGATTGTGAGAGTGTTCTTTTCTCAATCAGTGTTTCACATGTATGCACTCTTTCTGGGATTTTAATTTATCGTCCCCCTGGCGCCCATGGGCAATTTTGTAAAGTCCTCCCTGATGTGGCAGCTAATCTAGCTAGCTCCCTCCCCAACTTTACCTTATTAGGGGATTTCAACCTCCATTTTGATGACCTTTCCCACCCAGCCACGTGTGAGTTGGTTGATAGCTTGGGGGCATTTCAATTTAATCAAAAAGTTATTGGTCCCACCCATTCAAACGGCCATCTACTTGACCCCATTTTTTCTAACATGGAGAGTCTCCTTGTCGGGGTTCCTATTCCGGTGCCCTGGTCAGATCATCTTTTGATTCCATTCACCTGGGGCACGCAGGCGGCTATCACACCGTCACCGAAAACCAGAAGACAGGTTCGCCTGTGGTCCAAACTTTCTATAGAGGCCTGGGTGTCAACTCTGAAGAATACTAGACCTATACCCGATCTTAATACTATTAGCGCTAATGATAAGCTTAATGAATGGCTTGAATCATCGCTAAATACAGTTCTTCCTAAAAAATGGATTTGTTGTAATGCTGGTACCAACCGAACCACCTGGTATTCCCCTAAGCTTCGGGAGCATAAGCAAATTTGTAAAAAACTAGAGAGAAGATGGAGAAAGGATTTTTCATCTGCTAGCAAAACTAAATATAGGGAAGCAATCAAAACCTATAAAGAAAACATTAAATTGGCTCAGGCTCTCTATTATGAAGCGAAATTTACATCGGCATCTAACTCCCCACGCGAAATGTTTCGCATTGTAAATTCTCTTCTTAAACCGCCTGACCCACCTGCTGTGTCTGATGATGTGTCATCGCGCTGTAACCAACTGGCAGAGTTTTTTTTAAAATAAAATACAAGACATCTATACCTCTCTTCCACCTGTGGGGGTTCAGCAAAATCTACCTTCTATGGACAATGGTTCTCTAACCCCAGAACATTTTCTGGAGGAAATTCCTCCATTGAACTTGATGTCACTGCAAAGTATTTTTGACCGACTAAAATCTGGCTCTCCTATAGATCTAGCTCATCCAGTCATTTTAAAACAAGTCTTTGACACAGTGTCCCCAGTTATCCTGGAACTGGTTAATGCCTCATTTCTGACGGGACTTGTCCCCCCCCTGTGGAAACGGGCAATGGTAAAAGCACTGTTAAAGAAGCCTAATCTGGACCCAGAGGTGCTGGGGAACTACCGTCCTATATCATTATTGACAGCATTCAGTAAGGTCGCAGAGAAGCATGTCAATTCAGTTCTTTCTGTATTTCTGGAGAGCCACAATTGCCTACATCCCTCACAGACCGGATTCAGACCCCAACAAGGTACCGAGACTGCCCTCTTGGCTGTGGTAGAGGGGTCCAGAAAAATCTTAGATGGCGGAGGCTGTGCTGCGATCTTTCTTTTAGATCTCAGTGCAGCCTTTGACACTGTCAACCATCAGCTACTGATCCAGAGACTCAGGGAGGTGGAAGTAAGGGGGGGGGGGTTTGAAGTGGTTGCAATCCTTTCTGGAGGACAGGTCCTTTCAAGTTTTTGAAGACAAAACTTTTTCTGATCATATGCTCCTCAGATGCGGCATCCCACAGGGGTCTTCTTTAAGCCCCACTTTATTTAATGTATATATGAGCCCCTTGGCAGAGATAGTGAAACCTTTTGGAGTCCAGATTGTTACCTACGCCGACGATACACAGCTGGGTGTCTCCTTTAACCATCTTGACAACACAATTCCAGGTCTGGCTCTGTGTTTGGAGAAGGTAGTAATCTGGATGGAATGCTCATATTTGAAACTGAATGGGGCCAAGACTGAGCTGATGTTCCTTGGCAAACCCCCCATTCTGAATGTAGGATCATTTTGGCCAGTCTGCCTTGGCCCTGTTCCTATCCACAAGGACCAGATTAAGAGCTTAGGCATCTGGCTCAACCGTAATCTCGACTTTAAGGATCAAGCACGTAAGGTGGCTGCCAGCTGCTACGGCTTCCTTAGGATGGTGCGAAAAGTCCTCCCTCTCCTACCCTTCCATGCCAGAAGACTCATGGTACAGGCACTGATTCTCTCCCGGCAGGATTACGCCAATGCCCTCTATTTAGGAGCTCCACGCCTTACCACTACAAAATTACAGATTGTTCAAAACTGTGCTGCGCGCATGCTCCTGAGAATCCCTCACCCTCAATCGGTGAAGTCCGCTCTGGCCACCCTCCACTGGCTCCCTATTCAGGAGAGAATCAAGTTTAAGGCTTTATGCACTGCACACAAGGCCCTAGCAGGCAAGGGACCACCTATTATTCGCTCCATCTTGCTCCCCTATCATGAAAACAGGACCTTGCGGTCGGATAATCAACATCTGGCGGTAGTCCCGAAAATTCGGAAATCAAAAAGTGGAGGACGGCTTTTTTCATATAATGCCGCCAAGTTGTGGAACTCCCTCCCCCTCCAGGTTCGTCTGGAGGTTAACCATCTGACCTTCCGGAAATTAATTAAAACCTTACTGTTCCCCTAGGCTGCTCGGTGTTCTTGAATGTCCTGCTTCTAGCGCTGGGAAGCCCGCGGGTAGCCATGCGCTTAAGAAATATCAATTCATTCATTCATTCATCACAGGAACTGCACCATGTCTAGGGACAGCGCAGGACTCAGGATGGTCTGGGTGGACCAGGAGGTGAGTGCAAGGGATGAATATCTCATTCCCTGTAAAAATATCACGCAGTGTTGCTGCTCCTCTGTGAAAAAGCTCTACAATTCTGTAAAATGTCTCTTGTGCACACTATGGACTGCCACTGACAACCTTTCTCACTCAAATACTGGGTTGTATACTGTACAGCTCCTGCCGGTTACGATACAACATCGTAAGCAAAATCTTAAATGTCACACAAATCCAGTAAATTAAAGGCGTGTTTAACCTATATGGCAGAATTACCAATTAATGGTTAATTGATATTAAAATATTTAATTGATTTATAATTATGTAAATTGCTTAATAATTAAATATTTAATGTTATATTTTAGGTGCAGGTTGTTGTGTTTGTAGGGGAATAGGGTGGGGAGTTATTTAAGTTATAGTAAATTAACAATTATTAATGTATTAATAATTGTTTATTGATTACTTAATTTGTTAATTGTGTTATACTTTTTTTACTTTAATTATATTTTAATTGTTGGCTGCCAGGTTTCCGGGGTAAAGTGTGGGAATTTAATTAATTTAATAAGATATGTTTTAATTAATATAGATTTATAAAATTTTTAATAATTATGCAACTTGACTAATTGGTTTTTACATTTATATATATAATTTTTATATTAAGGGTTTTATATTTTTGATCGATTAATAGAGTTATTAAAATAAGTTATGTGCTTGAAGTGAGCTACTTTCTCTACTGCTGCACAGACTGGAGTGGGAATAGTACATTTTACAGCTCTGTCGTCCAACATTTTCCCTACTGTTACACAGACTGGAGTGGGAATAGTAAATTTTGCCCGTGCGGAGTTCAACACTTTCCCTACTGTTGCACAGACTGGAGTGGGAATAGTAAATTTTACGCCTATGGAGTCCAACGCTTTCCCTACTGTTGTACACATTGAAGTAGAAACAGTACATCTATTTTCATAGACTTTACTACTTTTTAAATATTTGTTTATACATTATATTATTATTTGTTTAATTTCATAATATCATCTATCTATTTATCTATCTATCTATCTATCTATCTATATATATATATATATATATATATATATATATATATATATATATATATATATATATATATATATATATATATATATATATAAAACCTACTGGCGGTCCCCAATATCTTTGGCGCCGTTTGAAGAATCTTCGCGAAATTTTCAAAACTAATGGGGCGCTCAGGTCAGCTGCTGAACGGAATTACACCAAATTTGGCAGAAAGGCAGCTCTTGGTCCAGAGTGCACTCTTTTGTTAAATGATGTTAATCCGTTCAGTAGTTTTTGAGAAAATTAAATATTTACAGATATCTATATATGGACGCGAAGGATCTGCGAACCCTCCCGATCTCGAGCCTTGCAATCTGATTGGCTGCCAACAGTTCCAACCAGGAAGTGTTGGCAGCCATCTTGTGACTCGGTTGAACCGACTCACAAGGTAAAAGGTAAAAAAAACGATAAAAAAAAAAAAAAAAAAAAAGGGGGCAGGGTAGAAACACCCTGCCTCCCTAGGCCTGCTCAGGGGGTCCCAAAGGGATCCGAGGGCCAAAAAAAGCATTTTTTTAAAAATTTCGGCTGGAGTCTCGTAGGGTCCGCGAATCCTGCCGAACTTTTTAAAAACAATGAAGCGCGGGCTCCGGCGCATCGTTTTCTTGAAGCCTCCAAGTGGGCCAGGTCCCGGGGATAATGGTTAATTATGATGCAGGGGCCCACAGGGGGCCCCGCAGCCCGGGGGACCACCACCTCACTGGGGCTATGCTAATGATATGAGGTGGGCCTCGTGGGCCCCCCGCAGCCCTGGGGACCGCCACCTCCCCGGGGCTTTCTTAAAAAAAAATAACGTGGGGGTGCTCCTGATCCCCCTCACTGCCTCGGGGACCGCCACCTCCCCAGGGCTTTATTTATTAATGGGCGGGGGCCTCGCGGGCCTCCCAAGCCCCAGTGACTGCCATTTCCCTCAAGCCCCCCCCACACTGCCCTGGGGACCACCACCTCCCAAGGGGCACAAATTATTTAAAAGCAGGGGTCCGTTGCGGACCCCCGGGGACCACCACCTCCCCGGGGCTATTGGAAAGATGGGAGAAGGGCCACGCGGCCCCCATCCAGTAGCCTGCCAAGGCCCTGGGGACAGCCACCCTCAGGGCCAGCTCCAGCAATGTCCCAGGATGCCCACCCCCGGGACATTGCAGTTTGCTATGGCATGGCGGGAACAAACTTCTGCTTCGCTTTATGGAAGCGAGAGCAGGAAAACTGCTCTTTCTTCCATGAAGCGAAGCAGAATTGCTTTTGGGCAGAGGGAGCTGCATGTTAGCAGCTCCCTCTGCCCAAAAGCAATGCCAGCTCCCACAAGAGGTGGGGAGCCGGCAGGGACTGCGGGGGCATTGGGGCTCTCCCGTGGTCCCCAACCAAGAGGCCAAGCCCCGGGGATGGGGTCCATGGGGCCTAAAATGGCCCAGGAGGGGGACCGGGCGGCCCCCCTCCTTTAAATATAGTTAAAAAAATAGAAATGGCCATACCCGGGGGATGGGGTCCCTGGGGCGAAATCGGCCTGAGGAGAGGGGCCGCACGGCCGCACGGCCCCCCTCCCCTTTAAAAAAAACAAACAAAGGCCTAGCCCCGGGGGATGGGGTCCCCGGGGCTGTAATTGGCCTCAGGAGGGGGGCCACACTGCCCCCTCCCCTTTCATTTTTTTTTAATTGCTCTCGCCCCGGGGGATGGGGTCCCCGGGGCCCAAAGGGGTCAAGGGAAGGGGGGCCACACAGCCCCCATTCTTAAAATGAAAAAAGAAAAGAAAACGGCAACTCGCCGGAGGCCCCGCCCCCTCCCTGCACGACTCTGCAAATGTGCCTCCTGCCACGCTCTGGGTTGGGGGATAAAGTCCCCTTCACTGGTGAGGGTCCTTAGGGGCCAACTAGTCCACCAGGTACCTCCAGTAAGCCCCACACAGTGGGATTAGTGAGAGGTGGTAGGAGGCCATGCACCTTTTTACACCACTCCGCAAACGCGCCTCTTGGCACACTTCTAGTGGGGCGATTTGTGGACTTCATCCCCTAAGTTTGCAGAATGGTGTAGAAAGGGGGCGGGCCTCTGAGCACCTCTCAGCAATCCAGCTGTGTGGGCCTTACTGGAGGTAACAGGAGGGCTAGTTGGCCCCCAGGGACCCTCAAGAGGCAAGGGGACTTCATCACCCAACCAACAGCGTGCCAGGAGGTGCGTTTGCAGAGTGGTGGAGAAAGGGTGTGTGGCCTGTGTCCACCTCTCAGCAATCTCACTGTGTGGGGCTTATTGGAGGTAAAAGGTAGGCTAGTTGGCTCCTAAGGACCCCCAGCAGCGAAGGGGACTTCAATCCCCATCCAAGAGCGGCCCAGGGAGCGCGTTTGCAGAGTGGTGGGCAAAGGGGGCATGGCCTGCTATGAGAACTTAGCAATCCCGCTGTGTGGGACTTACTGGAGGTAATAGGAGGTGCAGTTGGCCTCCAAGGATGTCCTTGGTGGCTAACTACCCCTCCTGTTACCTCCAGTAAGTTCCACACAGTGGGACTGCTAAGAAGTCTTCGGAGACCATGCCCCCCTTTCTCCAACACTCTGCAAACGTGCCTCCTGGCACACTACTGGTTGGGGGATGAAGTCCACTTTACTCCTGAGGGACTTTGGGGGCCAAGAAGCACTCCTGGTACCTCCTGTAAGTCCTACGCAGAGGAATTCCTGAGCGCTGGTTGGAGGCCCAGCCCCCTTTCTCCACCACTCTGCAAACACGACTACTAGTTAAACAAGCATTAGCAATGCAATAGGTCTTGCATTTGCGAGAGTTAGAGCTATTGGCATTGTAAATGTAAAAGTTTTTTAGAAATGTTTTTTGGATAGGAGTGGAGTGGATGTACGTTGTGTGTAGTGGAATTATGTGGTATGTTGTGCAGTGAAATTACGTGGATAGAAAGTATGTGGTATTTAGTGTATAGGAATTATGTGGAGTGGGATTATGTGTTATGGAGAGTAATTATGTGGTATGGTAGTCCGTGTTGTGGAGTGGTAACTTCAGGTTTAGTCTTCCACGTTTCCATAGAAGCTGAACTATAAAATTAAAAAGACACAAAAAAGAAGCAACCACAGAGGAGCACTTGTGGACCTTGTCAGAGGTATGAGGAGGGCCACTGGAATTATGCGACTGTTTGGCCGTGCTGATTTTCACATAATTATACATTTTCTGCACTTGCCACATGATCAATCATGTGCTGCATAATCTGCAAATTTGAACAAAAAAAACCTTGTTTCTAGCTGAAACGGCTCAAATGTTACCAAAAATGCAGCGACACGTGTTAAAGCGTGGTGAAAGGCCCTTTGCAAAGCTGGAATGGTCACATGCTACTTTGTGCTAAATGTGGGTGTTAAATTGGTACTAATGGTGCGCAAACCTCTCTTGCTTGTTTCTGCACCTTTCTTGCCTCTTTCTGCATACCTCTTGCTTCTTTCTGCATCTTTCTTCCTCTTTCTGCATTTCTCTTGCCTCTTTCTGCACCTCACTTGCTTCTTTCTGTATCTCTCTTGCCCCTTTCTGCACCTGTCTTGCCTCTTTCTGCACTTCTCTTGCCTCTATGTGCACCTCACTTGCCTCTTTCTGCACTTCTCTTGCCTCTTTTTTCACCTCACGCTCTTCTTTCTACACCCCTCTTGCCTCTTTCTGCACCCTTCTTCCCTCTTTCTGCACCTTTCCTGCCTCTTTTTCCACCTCTCTTGCCTCTTTCTGCACTTCTCTTGCCTCTTTCTGCGCTTCTGTTGCTTCTTAGTGCACTTCTCTTTCTTCTTTCTGCATCTCTCTTGCTTCTTTCTGCATCTCTCTTGCTACTTTCTGCACCCCTCTTGCCCCTTTCTGTACCCCTCTTTCCTCTTTTGGCACCTCTCTTGCCCGTTTCTGCACCTCTCTTGCCTCTTTCTGCACTTCTCTTGCCTCTTTCTGCAACTCTGTTGCTTCTTTCTGCAATTCTCTTGCTTCTTTCTGCACCCCTCTTGCCTCTTTCTGCATTCCTTTTCCTTCTTTCTGCATTTCTGCTGCTTCTTTCTGCACTTCTCTTGCCTCTTTCTGCACCCCTCTTGCCTCTTTCTGCACCCCTGTTGCTTCTTTCTGCACTTCTCTTGCTTGTTTCTGCATCTCTCTTGCTTCTTTCTGCACCCCTCTTGCCTCTTTCTGTACCCCTCTTTCCTCTTTCGGCACCTCGTGCCCATTTCTTCACCTCTCTTGCCTCTTTCTGCACTTCTCTTGCCTCTTTCTGCAACTCTGTTGCTTCTTTCTGCAATTCTCTTGCTTCTTTCTGCACCCCTCGTGCCTCTTTCTGTACTCCTTTTCCCTCTTTTTGCACATATCTTGCCTGTTTCTGCACCTCTCTTGCCTCTTTCTGCACTTCTCTTGCCTCTTTGTGCACCTCTCTTGCCTCTTTCTGCATCTCACTTGGTTCTTTCTGTACCCCTCTTGCCTCTTTCTGCACCTGTCTTGCCTCTTTTGGCACTTCACTTGCCTCTTTGTGTACCTCACTTGCTTCTTTATGCACTTCTCTTGCCTCTTTCTGCACCTCACTCTCTTCTTTCTGCACCCCTCTTGCCTCTTTCTGCACTCCTTTTCCCTCTTTCTGCACATCTCTTGCCTCTTTGTGCACCTCTCTTGCCTCTTTCTGCATCTCACTTGGTTCTTTCTGCACTCCTTTTCCCTCTTTCTGCACATCTCTTGCCTCTTTGTGCACCTCTCTTGCCTCTTTCTGCATCTCACTTGGTTCTTTCTGTACCCCTCTTGCCTCTTTCTGCACCTGTCTTGCCTCTTTCTGCACTTCTCTTGCCTCTTTCTGTACCTCTCTTGCCTCTTTTGGCACCTCACTTGCCTCTTTGTGTACCTCACTTGCTTCTTTCTGCATTTCTAGTGCCTCTTTCTGCACCTCACTCTCTTCTTTCTGTACCCCTCTTATCTCTTTTTGCACCCTTCTTCCCTCTTTCTGCACCTCTTCTGCCTCTTTTTCCACCTCTCTTGCCTCTTTCTGTACTTCTCTTGCCTCTTTGTGCACCTCTGTTGCTTCTTTCTGGACTTCTCTTGCCTCTTTCTGCACTTCTCTTGCCTCTTTCTGCACTTCTGTTGCTTCTTTCTGCACATCTCTTTCTTCTCTCTGCACCTCTCTTGCTTCTTTCTGCACCCCTCTTGCCTCTCTCTGCAGTCGTCTTACCTCTTTCTGCACCTTTCTTGTCTCATTGTGCACCTCTCTTTCCTCTTTCTGCACTTCTGTTGCCTCTTTCTGCACCTCTGTTTCTTCTTTCTGCACTTCTCTTCCTTCTTTCTGTACCTCTCTTGCGTCTTTCTGCACCCCTCTTGCCTCTTTATGTACCCCTCTTCCCCTTTTCTGTATCGCTCTTGCCTCTTTCTGCACCTCTCTTGCTTCTTTCTGCACTTCTCTTGCTTCTTTCTGCAATTCTCTTGCTTCTTTCTGTACCCCTCTTGCCTCTTTCTGCATTCCTTTTCCCTCTTTCTGCGCTCCTTTTCCCTCTTTCTGCACCTCTCTTGCCTCTTTCTGCACCTCTCTTGCATCTTTCTGCACCTCTGTTGTTTCCTTCTGCACTTCTCTTGCCCCTTTCTGTACTTCTCTTGCCTCTTTCTGCACTTCTGTTGCTTCTTTCTGCACTTTTCTTTCTTCTTTCTGCACCTCTCTTGCTTCTTTTTGCACCCCAATTGCCTCTTTCTGCACCCCTGTTGCTTCTTTCTGCATCTCTCTTGCTTCTTTCTGCACCCCTCTTGCCTTTTTCTGTACCCCTCTTTCTTCTTTCGGCACCTCTCTTGCCCGTTTCTGCACCTCCCCAGCCTCTTTCTGCACCTCTCTTGCCTCTTTCTGCACCTCTCTTGCATCTTTCTGCACCTCTGTTGTTTCCTTCTGTACTTCTCTTGCCCCTTTCTGTACTTCTCTTGCCTCTTTCTGCACTTCTGTTGCTTCTTTCTGCACTTTTCTTTCTTCTTTCTGCACCTCTCTTGCTTCTTTTGCACCCCTCTTGCCTCTTTCTGCAGCCCTGTTGCTTCTTTCTGCATCTCTCTTGCTTCTTTCTGTACCCCTCTTGCCTCTTTCTGTACCCCTCTTTCCTCTTTCGGCACCTCTCGTGCCTGTTTCTGCACCTCCCCTGCCTCTTTCTGCACTTCTCTTGCCTCTTTATGCAACTCTGTTGCTTCTTTCTGCAATTCTCTTGCTTCTTTATGCACCCCTCTTGCCTCTTTCTGTACCTCTCTTGCATCTTTATGCACCTCTGTTGTTTCCTTTTGCAACTCTGTTGCATCTTTCTACACTTCTCTTGCTTCTTTCTGCACCCCTCTTGCCTCTTTCTGCATTCCTTTTCCTTCTTTCTGCATTTCTGCTGCTTCTTTCTGCACTTCTCTTGCCTCTTTCTACACCCCTCTTGCCTCTTTCTGCACCCCTGTTGCTTCTTTCTGCACTTCTCTTGCTTCTTTCTGCATCTCTCATGCTTCTTTCGGCACCCCTCTTGCCTCTTTCTGTACCCCTCTTTCCTCTTTCGGCACCTCTCTTGCCCGTTTCTGCAACTCTCTTGCCTCTTTCTGCACCCTTCTTGCCTCTCTCTGCAGTCGTCTTCCCTCTTTCTGCACCTTTCTTGTCTCATTGTGCACCTCTTTTTCCTCTTTCTGCACTTCTGTTGCCACTTTCTGCACCTCTGTTTCTTATTTCTGCACTTCTCTTCCTTCTTTCTGTACCTCTCTTGCTCCTTTCTGCCCTTCTCTTGCCTCTTTATGTATCCCTCTTCCCCTTTTCTGTACCTCTCTTGCCTCTTTCTGCACCTCTCTTGCTTCTTTCTGCACTTCTCTTGCTTTTTTCTGCACCCTTCTTGCCTCTTTCCGCATTCCTTTTCCCTCTTTCTGCGCTCCTTTTCCCTCTTTCTGCACCTCTCTTGCCTCTTTCTGCACCTCTCTTGCCTCTTTCTGCACCTCTCTTGCTTCTTTCTGCACTTCTCTTGCTTCTTTCTGCACCCCTCTTGCCTCTTTCCTCATTCCCTTTCCCTCTTTCTGCGCTCCTTTTCCCTCTTTCTGCACCTCTCTTGCATCTTTCTGCACCTCTGTTGCTTCTTTCTGCACTTCTCTTGCTTCTTTCTGCACCTCTCTTGCTTATTTCTGCACTTTTCTTGCCTCTTTCTGTTCTTTTCTTGCATCTTTCTGCACCCCTAGTGCCTCTTTCTGCACTCCTTTTCCCTCTTTCTGCACATCTTGCCTGTTTCTGTACCTCTCTTGCCTCTTTCTGCACTTCTCTTGCCTCTTTGTGCACCTCTCTTGCTTCTTTCTGCATCTCACTTGTTTCTTTCTGTACCCCTCTTGCCTCTTTCTGCACCTGTCTTGTCTCTTTCTGCACTTCTTTTGCCTCTTTCTGTACCTCTCTTGCCTCTTTTGGCACTTCACTTGCCTCTTTGTGTACCTCACTTGCTTCTTTCTGCACTTCTCTTGCCTCTTTATGCACCTCACTCTCTTCTTTCTGCACCCCTCTTGCCTCTTTCTGCACCCTTCTTCCCTCTTTCTGCACCTTTTTGCCTATTTTTCCACCTCTCTTGCATCTTTCTGCACTTCTCCTGCCGCTTTCTGCACTTCTCTTGCCTCTTTCTGTACCTCTCTTGCTTCTTTCAGCACTTCACTTGCCTCTTTGTGTACCTCACTTGTTTCTTTCTGCACTTCTCTTGCCTCTTTCTGCACCTTACTCTCTTCTTTATGCACCCTCTTGCCTCTTTCTGCACTCCTTTTCCCTCTTTCTGCACATCTCTTGCCTGTTTCTGCACCTCTTTTGCCTCTTCCTGCACTTCTCTTGCGTCTTTGCGCACCTCTCTCTTGCCTCTTTCTGCATCTCACTTGGTTCTTTCTGTACCCCTCTTGCCTCTTTCTGTACCTGTCTTGCCTCTTTCTGCACTTCTCTTGCCTCTTTTGGCACTTCACTTGCCTCTTTGTGTACGTCACTTGCTTCTTTCTGCACTTCTCTTGCCTCTTTATGCACCTCACTCTCTTCTTTCTGCACCCCTCTTGCCTCTTTCTGCACCCTTCTTCCCTCTTTCTGCACCTTTTTTGCCCATTTTTCCACCACTCTTGCCTCTTTCTGTACTTTTCTTGCCTCTTTCTGCACTTCTGTTGCTTCTTTCTGCACTTTTCTTTCTTCTTTCTGCACCTCTCTTGCTTCTTTTTGCACCCCTCTTGCCTCTTTCTGCAGCCCTGTTGCTTCTTTCTGCATCTCTCTTGCTTCTTTCTGTACCCCTCTTGCCTCTTTCTGTACCCCTCTTTCCTCTTTCGGCACCTCTCGTGCCTGTTTCTGCACCTCCCCTGCCTCTTTCTGCACTTCTCTTGCCTCTTTATGCAACTCTGTTGCTTCTTTCTGCAATTCTCTTGCTTCTTTATGCACCCCTCTTGCCTCTTTCTGCACCTCTCTTGCATCTTTATGCACCTCTGTTGTTTCCTTTTGCAACTCTGTTGCATCTTTCTGCACTTCTCTTGCTTCTTTCTGCACCCCTCTTGCCTCTTTCTGCATTCCTTTTCCTTCTTTCTGCATTTCTGCTGCTTCTTTCTGCACTTCTCTTGCCTCTTTCTACACCCCTCTTGCCTCTTTCTGCACCCCTGTTGCTTCTTTCTGCACTTCTCTTGCTTCTTTCTGCATCTCTCATGCTTCTTTCGGCACCCCTCTTGCCTCTTTCTGTACCCCTCTTTCCTCTTTCGGCACCTCTCTTGCCCGTTTCTGCAACTCTCTTGCCTCTTTCTGCACCCTTCTTGCCTCTCTCTGCAGTCGTCTTCCCTCTTTCTGCACCTTTCTTGTCTCATTGTGCACCTCTTTTTCCTCTTTCTGCACTTCTGTTGCCACTTTCTGCACCTCTGTTTCTTATTTCTGCACTTCTCTTCCTTCTTTCTGTACCTCTCTTGCTCCTTTCTGCCCTTCTCTTGCCTCTTTATGTATCCCTCTTCCCCTTTTCTGTACCTCTCTTGCCTCTTTCTGCACCTCTCTTGCTTCTTTCTGCACTTCTCTTGCTTTTTTCTGCACCCTTCTTGCCTCTTTCCGCATTCCTTTTCCCTCTTTCTGCGCTCCTTTTCCCTCTTTCTGCACCTCTCTTGCCTCTTTCTGCACCTCTCTTGCCTCTTTCTGCACCTCTCTTGCTTCTTTCTGCACTTCTCTTGCTTCTTTCTGCACCCCTCTTGCCTCTTTCCTCATTCCCTTTCCCTCTTTCTGCGCTCCTTTTCCCTCTTTCTGCACCTCTCTTGCCTCTTTCTGCACCTCTCTTGCATCTTTCTGCACCTCTGTTGCTTCTTTCTGCACTTCTCTTGCTTCTTTCTGCACCTCTCTTGCTTATTTCTGCACTTTTCTTGCCTCTTTCTGTACTTTTCTTGCATCTTTCTGCACCCCTAGTGCTCTTTCTGCACTCCTTTTCCCTCTTTCTGCACATCTTGCCTGTTTCTGTACCTCTCTTGCCTCTTTCTGCACTTCTCTTGCCTCTTTGTGCACCTCTCTTGCTTCTTTCTGCATCTCACTTGTTTCTTTCTGTACCCCTCTTGCCTCTTTCTGCACCTGTCTTGTCTCTTTCTGCACTTCTTTTGCCTCTTTCTGTACCTCTCTTGCCTCTTTTGGCACTTCACTTGCCTCTTTGTGTACCTCACTTGCTTCTTTCTGCACTTCTCTTGCCTCTTTATGCACCTCACTCTCTTCTTTCTGCACCCCTCTTGCCTCTTTCTGCACCCTTCTTCCCTCTTTCTGCACCTTTTTTGCCTATTTTTCCACCTCTCTTGCATCTTTCTGCACTTCTCCTGCCGCTTTCTGCACTTCTCTTGCCTCTTTCTGTACCTCTCTTGCTTCTTTCAGCACTTCACTTGCCTCTTTGTGTACCTCACTTGTTTCTTTCTGCACTTCTCTTGCCTCTTTCTGCACCTTACTCTCTTCTTTATGCACCCTCTTGCCTCTTTCTGCACTCCTTTTCCCTCTTTCTGCACATCTCTTGCCTGTTTCTGCACCTCTTTTGCCTCTTCCTGCACTTCTCTTGCGTCTTTGCGCACCTCTCTCTTGCCTCTTTCTGCATCTCACTTGGTTCTTTCTGTACCCCTCTTGCCTCTTTCTGTACCTGTCTTGCCTCTTTCTGCACTTCTCTTGCCTCTTTTGGCACTTCACTTGCCTCTTTGTGTACGTCACTTGCTTCTTTCTGCACTTCTCTTGCCTCTTTATGCACCTCACTCTCTTCTTTCTGCACCCCTCTTGCCTCTTTCTGCACCCTTCTTCCCTCTTTCTGCACCTTTTTTGCCCATTTTTCCACCACTCTTGCCTCTTTCTGCACTTCTCCTGCCTCTTTCTGCACTTCTGTTGCTTCTTTCTGCACTTCTCTTTCTTCTTTCTGCACCTCTCTTGCTTCTTTCTGCACCCCTCTTGCCTCTCTCTGCACTCGTCTTCCCTCTTTCTGTACCTTTCTTCTCTTTGTGCACCTTTCTTTCCTCTTTCTGCACTTCTGTTGCCTCTTTCTGCACTTCTGTTGCTTTTTTCTGCACTTCTCTTCCTTCTTTCTGTACCTCTCTTGCTTCTTTCTGCACCCCTCTTGCCTCTTTATATACCCCTCTTCTCCCTTTCTGTACCTCTCTTGCCTCTTTCTGTACCTCTCTTGCTTCTTTCTGCACTTCTCTTGCTTCTTTCTGCACCCTCTTGCCTCTTTCTGCATTCCTTTTACCTCTTTCTGTGCTCCGTTTCCCTCTCTCTGCACCTCTCTTGCCTCTTTCTGCACCTCTCTCGCATCTTTCTGCACCTCTGTTGTTTACTTCTGCACTTCTCTTGCCTCTTTATGTACCCCGCTTGCCTCTTTCTGCACCTCTGTTGCTTCTTTCTGCACTTCTCCTGCTTCTTTCTGCACCTCTCTTGCTTCTTTTTGCACTTTTCTTGTCTCTTTCTGCACTTCTCTTGCATCTTTCTGCACTTGTCTTGCCTCTTTCTGCACTTCTCTTGCCTCTTTGTGCACCTCTCTTGCCTCTTTCTGCATCTCACTTGTTTCTTTCTGTACCCCTCTTGCCTCTTTCTGCACCTGTCTTGTCTCTTTCTGCACTTCTCTTGCCTCTTTCTGTACCTCTCTTGCTTCTTTCAGCAATTCACTTGCCTCTTTGTGTACCTCACTTGCTTCTTTCTGCACTTCTCTTGCCTCTTTCTGCACCTCACTCTCTTCTTTCTGCACCCCTCTTGCCTCTTTCTGCACTCCTTTTCCCTCTTTCTGCACATCTCTTGCCTGTTTCTGCACCTCTTTTGCTTCTTTCTGCACTTCTCTTGCCTCTTTGTGCACCTCTCTTGCCTCTTTCTGCATCTCACTTGGTTCTTTCTGTACCCCTCTTGCCTCTTTCTGTACCTGTCTTGCCTCTTTCTGCACTTCTCTGCCTCTTTCTGTACCTCTCTTGCCTCTTTCGGCACTTCACTTGCATCTTTGTGTACCTCACTTGCTTCTTTCTGCACTTCTCTTGCCTCTTTATGCACCTCACTCTCTTCTTTCTGCACCCCTCTTGCCTCTTTCTCCACCCTTCTTCCCTCTTTCTGCACCTTTTCTGCCTCTTTTTCCACCTCTCTTGCCTCTTTCTGCACTTCTCTTGCCTCTTTCTGCACTTCTCTTGCCTCTTTCTGTACCTCTCTTGCTTCTTTCAGCAATTCACTTGCCTCTTTGTGTACCTCACTTGCTTCTTTCTGCACTTCTCTTGCCTCTTTCTGCACCTCACTCTCTTCTTTCTGCACCCCTCTTGCCTCTTTCTGCACTCCTTTTCCCTCTTTCTGCACATCTCTTGCCTGTTTCTGCACCTCTTTTGCTTCTTTCTGCACTTCTCTTGCCTCTTTGTGCACCTCTCTTGCCTCTTTCTGCATCTCACTTGGTTCTTTCTGTACCCCTCTTGCCTCTTTCTGTACCTGTCTTGCCTCTTTCTGCACTTCTCTGCCTCTTTCTGTACCTCTCTTGCCTCTTTCGGCACTTCACTTGCATCTTTGTGTACCTCACTTGCTTCTTTCTGCACTTCTCTTGCCTCTTTATGCACCTCACTCTCTTCTTTCTGCACCCCTCTTGCCTCTTTCTGCACTCCTTTTCTCTCTTTCTGCACATCTCTTGCCTGTTTCTGCACCTCTTTTGCTTCTTTCTGCACTTATCTTGCCTCTTTGTGCACCTCTCTTGCCTCTTTCTGCATCTCACTTGGTTCTTTCTGTACCCCTCTTGCCTCTTTCTGTACCTGTCTTGCCTCTTTCTGCACTTCTCTGCCTCTTTCTGTACCTCTCTTGCCTCTTTTGGCACTTCACTTGCATCTTTGTGTACCTCACTTGCTTCTTTCTGCACTTCTCTTGCCTCTTTATGCACCTCACTCACTTCTTTCTGCACCCCTCTTGCCTCTTTCTCCACCCTTCTTCCCTCTTTCTGCACCTTTTCTGCCTCTTTTTCCACCTCTCTTGCCTCTTTCTGCACTTCTCTTGCCTCTTTCTGCACCTCTGTTGCTTCTTTCTGCACTTCTCTTGCCTCTTTCTGCACTTCTGTTGCTTCTTTCTGCACTTCTCTTTCTTCTTTCTGCACCTCTCTTGCTTCTTTCTGCACCCCTCTTGCCTCTCTCTACACTCGTCTTCCCTCTCTCTGCACCTTTCTTGTCTCTTTGTGCACCTTTCTTTCCTCTTTCTGCTCTTCTGTTGCCTCTTTATGCACCTCTGTTGCTTCTTTCTGCACTTCTCTTCCTTCTTTCTGTACCCCTCTTGCCTCTTTATGTACCCCTCTTCTCCCTTTCTGTACCTCTCTTGCCTCTTTCTGTACCTCTCTTGCTTCTTTCTGCACTTCTCTTGCTTCTTTCTGCACCCTCTTGCCTCTTTTTGCATTCCTTTTACCTCTTTCTGTGCTCCGTTTCCCTCTCTCTGCACCTCTCTTGCCTCTTTCTGCACCTCTCTTGCATCTTTCTGCACCTCTGTTGTTTATTTCTGCACTTCTCTTGCCTCTTTCTGTACCCCTCTTGCCTCTTTCTGTACCTCTGTTGCTTCTTTCTGCACTTCTCCTGCGTCTTTATGCACCTCTCTTGCTTCTTTCTGCACTTGTCTTGCCTCTTTCTGCACATTTCTTACTCTTTCTGCACCTCTCTTGTTTTCTTCTGCACTTCTCTTGCCTCTTTCTGGACTTCTCTTGCTTCTTTCTGTACTCAAATGGGAAGTGCAAGCTGTCAGGTTTAAAGGTCTGCGTGCTCTCGTGACTGAGGTATATGTCAACTTGTAGATGTATTCTCACATGTATTATACATCTGAAGATGGTAGCTTAAAAAGCGGGTAGCTTCTCCTATAGGTGGTGAAATCTTCTCAGTTCTGCTTCTTTCTGCACCTCTCTTGCCTCTTTCTGCACTTCTCTTGCTTCTTTTTGCTCCTTTCTTCCTCTTTCTGCACATGTCCTACCTATGTAGGCATAGTTACAAAATAGCATTTAAAAAACCTTAGAAAGTCACTGAAAAAAACAGAGGTTTCAGGGACGTTATAGTTAGTAATTAGCATTTAAAAAACCTTAGAAATTCACTGAAAACAACACAGGTTTCATGGACGTTATAGTTAGGTATTAGCATATAAAAAACCTTAAATATTCACTGAAAAAAACACAGGTTTCAGGGACGTTATGGTTAGGTTGATATTTTACTCGTACAAAACCAGAGAAATTCAGCCGTTATAGTTAGCTGAGCTAACTATAACTCGTGCCCCTGAATTGCACTGCTGATGACGTCACATATTACATCACTCATGACATGGTCACTGACATCACTGATGGCATCTCAAATGACATCACTGATTACATCACTGATGACATCATCCACTTAATATCTGATACACCTCCTCATACCCTAATATAACCTTTCATACACCCACTCTAAAATACAAACTACCATTCTCGAAACCATAGACACACCAATACCAGTTAGTACATACCCACTCACTGATTCATAGGTCTACACACATCCACTCACTCACCCATACAGTCACTCATACACACAGTCACTCATCAATACAGCCACTGATATATGCACTCATATACCCTTACAGACACTCCCATACCACCACTCACCCATAGAGTTACTCACACAGCTAGTCAGTCACCCAAAGAATCAATCACACTGCCATTTACTCACCTATACAGTTATACACACACCACCTCACTTATTCATACAGATACTAACACATACTTACTCTCTTATAAAATCACTGACACCAGCACACACTCATCCATACAGCCACTCTCACAATCACTCACTCTCACATATAGTCACTTATATACTCCAAAACTCACATATACGGCCTTTCACATACATAGTTACTCACACATATACAACTGAGAGATCCATTCATTCACCAACACAGCCATATGCACACTCACTCACCCATACAGCCCCTCGCAGATGCACTCATGAACCCATACACCCAGTGAATCACCCACTCACACATCCATGCAGGGAGTCACACACCTCCCCACCCACCCAGACACTCAGGCACCCATCTAGGTACTCAGAAAACCAATCATTAACCCATATAGATACTCATGTAGCTACTCACCAACCCATGCAGCCACTTACATACCAACTAACAGACTGATACAGACATTCACACAGATTAGTCATTCACCCATGCATTCACTAAGACACGTTTATTAATTCACTTATACAGTCAGTCACGCACCCACTAAAGCATCCATTCAGACGCTCATACACCCACTCATTCTTCAGTACACCTTGGTTTATATATATATAACATTCCTTAACTTTTTAGAAACACTCAGTCACTGGATGATGTCATCAGTGATGTCATGAGTGATGTCATTTGAGATGCCATCAGTGATGTCATCAGTGATGTCACTGACCATGTCATGAGTGATGTAATATGTGACATCGTCAGCAGTGCATTGCGGGGGGTGAGTTATAGTTAGCTCAGCTAACTATAACGGCTGAATTTCCCTGGTTTTGTACAAGTGAAATGTCAGCCTAACTATAAAGTCCCTGAAACCTGTGGTTTTTCCAGTGAATATATATATATATATATATTTATTGTTTTGACACAACAAAGAAGTCTGGATTCCCAGGGCTGCAGAGACGGTGGTCCTGGTCAGACCCAGGAAGCCCCAAAATCAAGGGGAGAGGATGTGGCCCAATGGCCAGGGCTGCCCACTTTGGAGCTGGAAAACCAGGTCCAAGTCTCTGTGTCGGCTCAATATCCTGTGATTCTGGGCAAATCACTTAATCTCACCATGCCTACCACAAAAAAAATGAATGTGTGCTTGTCTAACGTTAGCTGCTGCTCATGTAAAGCGCTCCAATACCTTCGGGTCGAGTTTGCGCTATATAAAACTGCCCAAAAAAAAGCACCCCTCGTAAAGGAGCACCAGGACACATTGAGATGCTTGCAATATTTAATTGGCAATGCTGCCTCACCAACGCATTTCGGAGCTCATGGCCCCTTTAAGGAGGGGGTCTTAGGTGTTGTGATGTATATATATGTCCTTTTTAGAGAAGTGAATTAAAAAAACACAAAAAATGTATTATAATGTAAATATATTTTTTAATAATAGTTATGTCATATATATGTATATATAAACATACAAACACATATATGTGTATGTGTGTATGTTTATGTAAGTATATGTTTATATATAGCATTAGATGTTACTTAAATTTATTTAGTTTACATTATAGTAATGTTATATATTAAAATATTTAAAATGTACTATTTTAAACTATATATTTATATTAAAATATCAATATTGTATGTTTTTAATGATATTAGTGTTAAACGATATATTTTTTTCAATATTTTTTACTTACTTCTATAAGTATAGGGAAATGATATTATGCTCAGCAATATTTTTGTCACCATATTTATGTGTCACAATATTTTTGTGATCAAAATTATGTCACTGAACCCCCCAATGCATCCACCCATGAATTTGATGCACACCCAGATATACAAAGACTTGTAAACCTGAGTTTGCACCAAAATGCTGCGCCTACCCGAGAGAGGCGTAACAAGGAGAAATATCTTTCCATCTGTGCTGCATTCTGTAGCACACGTATAAAGAGGAATATGCCTCTAAGGGTTGTTTTTGTGCAGGAAGATATTCCTTCCTGCACAATAACAATCCCTGCCCTAATGCAGGCACCCTTGTGCCACAGTGCTTTTCAGCTCTCTCCCATTCACACAACGCAGCACAGCAACTTTCCTTGCTGTACTGCTTTGCGTCAATTCTTAATAAACCTTCCCCCTTGTCTCTTTGGCAGGTGCAAAGAATGAAAACAGTAGCTCCGGTATTGAGAATGCTGTATGAATAAGCAATGACCAAGGCAATATCTGGCTTGCCTTTTCAGTTACAAGCTAGAACTACTGGTTTTGTCAGCCTTCATATTGTAGGAAAGACTGTTGTTTTTAAGTGTTTTTTAAAATATAGTTTTTATTTATTTATTCATTGAAGTTTTTATATAGTGCCTCGTCAACGGACAGGCATTAAGGTGCTTTACATTGAACCAAACAGTTTTCATAAGTACATCAAGGAACACCAAGTAACAAGAGGAGTGAAGTGAGGGGGGAAGGGACAGTAGAGTTTAATAAGTTGAGGTCAACTACATTAAATCGCTGAATATAAGTTGTGTAGTCTCTTCAGGTATGATAGTAGCAAAATAAATGATGGCGGCATTGAAGGAGGTTTTCTGTGTGGGCCACCAAGAAGCTTGTTTAATAACTACAGAGATTAGATTTGAAGAAGTCTTGTGTCCTTTCCTGAAAGGTAGAATGTTGTGGATGCATCTTGGGTCAAGTATGTAGGTATGTTGTAGTGAAAGGTTTTGAAGGTGGTGTAGCCTAAATTGAACTTGATTTGCACCTCAAGAGAAAGCCAATGGAATTGTCAAAATCGGTGATATATGGTTGAATCTTTCGAACAGTTGCTAATATTATTGTTTAATATTATCGTTGTTTAAAATATTGTTGTATTTATTAAGCCCGGGCGGAGTTCGCGGAGTCGCACTACGCGGAACTCCACGGAGTGGCTAAAAATTCAGCTACGCTATGCGGAGTACATCTTCATGTTCCAAATCGTACACGAACGGCACCATGCGGTTTGCATGGGCACACCCATCTTGTTTTCTACTCTGTTTATGGTGCTGGGCTTAATTTTCAATCCATCTGTTATCTTTGTAATCCTCCGCCCTCCTAATTAATCTACCCCTCATTTTTATTTATTGTATTAGTGTGTGTTTTTGTGTCTGTGTATTTCACGTTTTTAAAAACTTTTTGTATTTTGTTTATTTTTCCCCTTACTTCCTTATTTCTTCTTTCCTTTCCTTTCATTTGTAGTCTTTACCCCACCCAGCACCATGGCATTGCAGGATAGGCTACCTTGTGGGCGGCGCTGCCGCTCAGGTGTGCAGCCCTGGGTGATCTTCTGCAAGGAGGGGGTGGCAGCTCTAGTTTGTTTTGTGCAGCGTCACCTCCCTTCCATGTTGGCAGCAGGCGGCAGGCCCGGGTGATGGACACCCCCTGCTGGAGCATCGGCTGCACTGGGGCAGGGTGCAATGATGAGTGCGGCGCACCAGCCATGTTTGGCTTACCGTCCAGCAGCTGACGCACCGCTGGGCAGATATTCTTGACTTGGAACAGGACCTGCTCGACCTGCTTGGTGTCGAGATTCCGGGGCTTGGTAAGTATTATTTATTTGTTGTGTTTCTACAATGCTAAAAAAATTTCCAAATAGCAGTTCACACTCAGGTAAGTTACGTTTAGTTTACGTTAAGAATATTATGATTATGTGATCCAGTTTCTGCTAGGCAGGTGCTCAGCGCAACCTAATCGTACTCATCATTGGTGCTCGCTTTGGCTGATTAATTAAGAAGCCATTGCAGACTCGTCTGTCCTCCTGTCACCATAGTAAATCAGTGATATAAGTGAGTTAGCATTCTCTGTGACTTTGTTTATGTAGCTCGTACAGTTCCAAGCTATTTTACAGCGATGTGTAGTATGTATCTATGCATTGCAAAAATGGGAGACTGAATTGGTCCATCAAGCGGTTGAGAAATGAGAATAGAATCAAATATCATTTGCTGCAATGCATTAGTTCCAAATTTAGTTTTTGTTAGGGAAATGTGGAATAGGGATTTTAGGATTAGTATGGACAACTCAATAGTCGATATACTTGAAAGTAGTACTATAGGCGATCTGTTTTTGAGAAGTAGCATTATGTGTCTGCGTTTACCTGTCATAATAAATTTATGGAGATTAACTGATTCACTAATCTATTTTTTTAATCTTCTTCATTTCTTACATCAGCACCCAAGGGCAAGAAGAGGAACGTTGCAGAGAGCCCGGGAGTAGCTGGTCAGCAGGAGGCGCTGATCACCAGCACCACTGCCGAGGGCTTTGCTAACCTCAGTAAGTCCTATAATTTATTTTTATAATTTCCCTAATGTTGGGTTTTATGATTGTTGTGGACTTAGGGTAGAATTTTGGGGTATTGGAATGTTCGTGCTAGGTTCTAGGAGGGGAGTTGCTGCCTGGAGGCTGGTGTTGCTGGCGAGAAATAAAGTTGTTCTGACACCCTTACCTGCTGTCTTCCTTTCACGTGGCGACGAGAACGGGATATGAACCCACTCATGCAAAGAACAATGGACTAGCTCTTTTTCCTCTGCCCACTATGCTACTTTTAAATTTTGGCTTGTTCATTTTTTTATACTGTCTCCTTTTTTCCAACTTCCCTATTCAATTTTTGTTTCATTCCTGTTTTCCCTGCATTATCTTTTTTTCTTATTTTTTCCTTATTACATGTTTTTTTTTTGGTAGCTGACTTTTTTCTGGTCTGTACTAGTCTCCAGTTCACTTATATTCTGCTTTGTTGGTAATAATCTTACCCTCTCTCCTATATATCTTGTGGTACTGTAAGACTAAGTACCCATTTTTGGTATTCTACTGTCTACCGTGAAGATTGAAGGTTCAAGTAAGCTAGCTTTATAAATAATATTCACCATGAATGTTTGTTGAGAAGGCTTTCTTTTTCCTGCTCATGCTCTAACAGTTGAGTTAAAGTGAGAGTGCCCATGGTCATGGACCCCCCCTCCCAATGGTGTGTGCTGTGTAATTAATTTACGCAGTATACCAGCAGTCTCCATGACAGTGCAGCATGGCTGGAAAAAAGCATGAGGTTCCATTGCATTTTCCAACCAACACCATATGTCTTTCATTGACCATTATTCCACCCCTTCATTGTGCTTCAATGACTCATCATGATCATCATAGGTTATAGCTCTGTCCCTCTATTATGAAAAGTTTTTGGTTGGCTTCACTACCTGGCTTGTCTAACATTGTGAACCAACCAGATGCCCAGAGTGATATTTTTGTTAGAAGATACTGCAGTGCCAACCGAACTATAGTGATGTATTGTGGTTATATTTTTTTGATTGAAAAAATTAAGGGGAGGAATATCTGGCATCTAAAATATGTATAATGCTTTATTCTAGCTGCACAGACCACCAGTGACGGCAGCTCAAGTGCCGCTGCAGGAGGAGAGTCAGTTGGAAGGGGAGAAGCGGAGGCAGGGACTGGCACTGGTAAGTCATATAATTGCTTGCCTATTAGATAATTAGTATTATACGCACTAGCTAGTACCAGGGCATCATCAACTCGTTTCCATGAACCCCCCAGCTTTACCAGCTGCAATGGTGGTTGAGTTATTATGGCCTCTTCTATCTGCAAATCAGGAAAAGCTCACATAATGAGCATTGATGGCTTGAGGGAAATGTGAAAAACTGGAAGGTTAAAAGAAAGGGAAATGGTACATGAGTGAAAGGGTGGGTGGATGAAAGAGTGCATGAAGGGTAAAGGGATGGATGGGTAAAAGTATGGTTGGAAGAAAGGGTGGATATTGAATAGATGGATAATGGATTGGAAATTTTGGTGTAAGACTGGATGAGAGAAAGTACAGCTTAAATCATGGTGGCTATGGGTGAATTAGAATTAAAGCATGATTGAATATTTGGATTGCTTGGATGAATAAGCAAGGCAGCTCTTCTCATTGAGAGAGGCATGCTGCTCACCTACTTCACTTACTTTGTTTATGTAGGGTTATCATCAAAGTTATTGTTCAAAGTGGGGGGCATTATTTAATTTTTTGTTCTACTCCCTTGACTCACTGTATTTGTTAAGCGAGGCAGATGTATTCTACCCATCATCATCCATCACCCCCTCCCCGCCCATGGCATTTTGCCACCCATGACGTGCAGTATGGCCCAATTTGTGACTGCAGTGTTGGCTGTGCAATCTGTGTCTTCTTCAGTTAATGTGGCATTTACAAAGTTTTCAATGCATTACAAACTAAACACACAAGGTGTGTTTCTCTTTGCGCATTCAGTCACCTCTTAGTACTTCACTCCTTTATTTTTTCCTACATTTTCCCGTCCCAGCCTACCAAAAAATTGAAAAATCCATTCTTGCCATGTGCCACATTTGATTTTATAGCCATGTGAAGGGATTCCAAAATATATTTCATGGTTTCCCATAACAGATGTATTTTACCCCTGTTCAGAATTTTCCCTTTCAACTTCCATCGACTAGTACAGTGACTGAATGAGCCAAAGATGACGAATTGATGATCTTTGTAGTGACAGTGAACCCTCTATTCTATATCAAAATCTCTACCCTACTCGCCTAATCCCTCTACCCTACCCTGCAGTAGAATAAGTCACGTATCCTTTCCTTACTGCTCAGCGAATTAATTTGTTGGAAATAATATGTGGTGGTGGGCGAGTCCAGTGAGTAAAGTGAGAGTAAGTGCATGATTTGATGGCACGTTTGGCATAGCGGATATGCTGTAACGAACATGCCAAATACAATCTATATGTCCCGTTCCTTTCCCAGTAGTACAGTGCATCATTTTCCTCAATGTCTACTTATAGCAGACAGGATAATATCTGCATTTCATATGTGAGGGGTGTGGCGTAGTGTCTTATTTATTATTCATCTGCCTCTTTGGAGTCAGGGTAGAAAGAGAAAGGCATTTGGAGAAAAGCAGGGCCTTTGGAATTTAAAATAGATAATTGTCAACTACAGCTGCCCCAGCTGCAGGCAGTAGCAAAATACCCGATGCGCTGGCTAGCAATGAGCATGGTTTCATTAATTTAGCACAACACACAACTTATACTCCATAGTGCATAATGCATTACTCATTAATGAGAGGTAATTTATTTTTCCACTCAAAGTGTCTGTTTAGTTGCTTGAAAAGCCTTTAGAAAAAAAATCAAATCACTATTTTTTTAATTCGGTGTTATTCTTATTCTGCCTTAATACTTTTCTGCCACACGGCCAGTGCTTTCTATGCGAGGCATGAGTGGGTAAAACATAAAATTGTATTTGTGACTTTCCTAATCATAATCACATCAAATTCCAATGGCCCTAAGGGACCAGCGATGCATTGCTACTGTGCCACCCACTAATTTCAAACAACTGTTTGCACAGAACATTATTTACAATTTGTCTTTTTTCTTTTTGTTTTTCTCAATATAGCTACTCCTGCTGGTCCACCTGTAGCACCCAACAGGCAGGAGATAGCGTCCCGTCTGCGGTGGCAGAGGCTGGACCATATCCAGCAGGAATACTGGCAGCTGATAGTCCTGGAAGAAGAAGAGGCAGAAATAGCTGCCTCTCAGTCTCAGCTGGGCCCCAGTGCAGCCGGTTCCCCTCAGCCTCAGGGTGGGAAGGGAGTTAGAACAGTTTTTTTTATTGATTGGACATTTCACATTTTTGGACATTGTGGTTGGGTCAATTTGTTTGGAGAGAGAGTGTGGGCCTGTTTTGGGTGGAGACAGTGGGTATGTTTGTAAAAATAATAAAGGGAAAAATATTATATTTCATCGAACTTTATGCCTGAAGTAATTTTTGTGTGTTTCACTTTCACTTTGCACTGCTGCCTTTAGTTTTTATGCATCCTGTTTATCTGCTTGTAAGAGTGTATTATGCCCTTAGTTATAGAGTTATTATTATACCTCTCTAGCTATCTTGACCATTAGAGGGGATGCTGCCATGACCAATATTGTCTACAACAACCTAGATAAACGATTACTTGCAGTAGCAGTTAGTTTGTTACTTACTAACTTAACTAGTGCACTTCACTCCATAGTTGTTGCACCTGAATATAGATGAACCAATAACATGGAAGGCATCACAGCTGCACAAGGGAAGTCCCACTCCCACCCAGGTGAGCTCCAACTGTAGGGTTAACCGGAAGGATTATCCATTGCAGGCAACTAAATGGAGATAAAAAAACTGTGTTAGTGGGTTATATCAAAGCTTTACAAAGAATTTAGACCAGACTACTACATGATGACACAACAAAGAATTCCTGATAGTGATAAAATAACAAAAAATAGCAATAGTAGTAGCTTGAGCAATAGGGAGCTGCTATTTAATTAAAACTAAAGTTAAGAAATCCTTGAGCCATAAAAAATTGACTCAAAGTCTGGAGTGGACAAGCTTAGGTTAGGCATTTACGGTTAGGCCTAAATGATGATGCTGACAACTGATGTTCTTCATTCTATATCTAAAATTTGGATAACTTTTATGCATGGGTAAGTACATGGTGCCAGTGTGGGCTATTGCTTAAAAGATCCTACAATGAATTGATGTTGCTTTCACCACATCCGCCCCACCAAGTGTGTGATCCATTGGTGGTCTAAATTAAGCCACACCTCAAAAAATCACACAGCCTGGGAGAAAAAGGTTAGGGGTTTGATGAATGGATGGGAAAGGGAATTTGGGGTAAGGTTTGACAAAGACAAACACTACACAAGGACAAAATTCATCTGGGCAATGAGCAGCACATCATCGTCACCAATCTGTTGTGGAAAGAAACGAAGGAGTGAGTATGACACAGTACAGTTAAGTGCATTGCAAAGAGTCCTTCTGCACCCTAGACCCAAGTTCTCAGATATCTAAATGTTCTCTTTGTAGTTTAGAAAAAATAAAATTATGTAGGAGAGAACCCATCCACCCAGTTCTCCAAATATGATTGTTAAAAGAAAAATGATACTGTATTGAAAAATTAGGTGGTGCATCTGCATTGTCCTCTGGAATGTCCATTACTCTTGGGTGCCTGTCTGGACTGGTCCAGTAGGTAGGCAGGCGTGTTGAGATCACCTTTCGCCTTGCAGGAGACTAGAAGGCCTGGGATTGTAAAACAGAAACTGTTTTTTAGAGTCATGGAGAAGGATAGAAGGAAGGTAAGCTTCATAAAGAGTGTATCAAGAAGGCTCTGAGGAAGAGCAAAAAAAATAAGTGGGGGACTCAGAGTTTCACTTTTGCCACCAGTGCAACAGACACAAACACACACACACACACACACACAGCAGCATTTCACAAATCAAGGCACCTCTCCCCATTCCACATAGCTGAGTACTAGGCCTCAGACTCATGGTTTTCCTTTGAAGACAATAACTTATTGCTTCTAGCTGTTGATGAAGTAGTTCCACCCTGAGTTCTTTCATCCTCCTCCTGACTCTAAGTAACTCCATCCCAGTCATGACCCTAACAAGATAGACATTTAGTACACTGCTGTTGAAGAACAAGTAGAGAAACAGAATTGCAGTATTTTGTATAGACTTGTGCTTGTTAACTAAAGTGACTGTTCTGGTCTCTGAATTACTAGAAAAATGGAAAGAACCCTACAAGTAAATCCAGCTAAGTGTGAAATGGCCAATTACCTCCAGGAAACAAATGATCACTCATCAGTCAGGCCCCAAACATTATAAATCATCTCAAGCAAGTTCCCAAATTATAGTTCTACACCTTCCCTCACTGTCTGCCACCACATGAATCATCAATCATCAGTCACAATCACTCAATAATCACTCCTTGGTGCAATGGTTACCTGTTTCAATCCAAGCACTGTGGCAGGTACGCTATCTCCCCTTTGATGCAAGCAACAGATTGGAATTTGGCAGTCTTGTAAATCAAATGATCATCTGGGGCAGCCCTCCTAAGTGATGAAAAAAAAGAAAGATCATAGGACTGGACCGTACAGGTTACATTTCGCTAAGTAAGTTTGTAAAGGCCAATCACCTCCAGGAAACAAATTATCGCCCATCATTCAGGCCCCAAACATTGCAAATCATCTCAAGCAAGTTCCAAAATTACAGTTCAGCACCCTCCCTCACTGTCTGCCACCCCATTAATCATCAATCATCACTCACAATCACTTACTCAATATTGCAATAGTTGTACTTACCTCTTCCAATCCAAGGTAGTAGGTACACAATTAATATTTGATGCAGGCAACACATTGGAATTTGATATTGCCACTCTTGTAAATCAATGATCTTCTGGGGCAGCCCTGCTGATGCAAGAAAGGATAGGCATGCGAGGGAGTCAGTCATTGTCTCCAATGACATGGAGGAATTGTGGAGGCTTCTTCAATGCACACTGGTGCAACTGCAATCCGGTAATATATGTGACTAAAAAATGGTGGGGCAGCATAAATCTGGCACAATAATAATAATGTTCCACTAGCTACTTTTTTGTTGTTGCAAAGATAGAGGTGCAATGAGAAATAATTAAAAGGTTCTATGGTGGCACTGGCATACTCAGTCCGGGAAGTAGAGTTCATCCTCAAACTCAAGTGGCTCACCCAGAAGTTGGTCATCTAACAGACTTGAATCTGACCAATCCTCCTCTTCCTCCTCTGTTGTTTCAGGAACGGTATAATTGTGTGGTATGAAATGTTGGTTCATTCTGATCATAGTCAATCTCTCCACGTTTAGAGGCAGGAGACTCGTCCTTCTCACTGTAACAACCACTCCAGCTGCACTAAACACATGCTCAGCCAACACTTTGGCCTCAGGACAAGTCAGATAATTTATTTCCAGCCTGCTGAGCTCTGGCCATTGGGGTATCTTCCCATACCAATACATCAATGGGTTTTGATCCAGATACACCTCTTTTGGATCATCCATATACTCCTGGAACATCCTCTGAATGATCATAGGTGCAGCCACTTGCTCAACCTCTTTTGTAATTGCCTCTGCACTAAACTTAAGTCCTGCCAATTGAAACCAATACAATGCAGAGGTTGGGTCTGGTCCTTCCGTTGCTGTTGTTGCCAATGTTCTAGTTGATGGTGTTGTTGGCTGCTGTGAGACAAGACTGCCCTCTCTGGAAGTTCAAGGCAGCACCCCAGAACTGTGTCGGGGGGCTCTAAGTTCCAGCTGTTCTTCTTCCATGTCTCCGACTTGCTCAATAATCCACCTCTTGTATTTTGAAACATCCCCTTCAGACAAAAGGAATGGAAGTGGGCAGAATTTTTTTGTGCCATGCCTCAAGTAGTGTGGCACAGATGTACTGTTTGGATGAGATGATGTCAATTGACAGCCTTGTATTACAAGCCATGTGAAGGATTAAGCTCTCAACCAAAGGCATGTGCTTCTGTGTTTTCATTCATACCTGCAGGTGTGCATCTGCAGGGGTGAACATTTCAGACATCTTCTTTACCTGGTCCTGCAGCAGATGCATCAACGGCATAGCTTGGCCCATCATACTGTCCTTTTTGCTAACTTCCCGTGTGAAAACCTCAAAAGGAAGTAGCATCTGTGTCAGGCATTTTACTAGGCCCATTTGTCTACATCTATTGTCATAGCTTTCCCAACTGCATCCCCTCCTCTTTAAATGACATAGTCATTGATCTGTTTGTACTGCTCAAACAGACGTTGCAACATGTAATAGGTTGAGTTCCAATGTTTTGGCACCTCCTGTATCAGGGCTTTAACTGATGCTCTATTAGTACACTGAATAATCTGCAACTGCTTCCGGGCGTTGAAAGAATGGCTGAAATGAGTGCAGTTTCTTCTGCAGGTGGTCAGTATATTGCTGACTACGTATTCTTTTTTTAGAAAGTCTTGCACCACTAGGTTGATGCAATGGGCCAAACACAGGACCCTGAAATAGCCACTGCCTGACATGGCCTTGACTATGTTACTGCCATTGCCTATGGCAACAAATCCAATTCTGAGACCTCTGGGTCACAGCCATTCATACACCTTGCTGTTAAATTTATCCAAGATGTTCAAGCTGTATGTGATTTCTCCATGGCGCACATGGCCACTGTTGCATCCCACTGAATTCTCTTAAAACTTTCTTCAGGGTCAAGACCTGCAGATATCTTTTGTATTACCCCCTCAAAAGAGATCAAGTGTGCAGCGATGCACATGTAATCAGTCACCTGACAACTGGTCCACATGTCTGTCGTCAGGTGGATAGTGTGAACAACACTTTGCTGCCAAGTTTGTCCAACCAACTGCAGCACATCATGATCAGTGCTGGAATAGCAACTCTGGCAAAATATGTCCAATTTGGAACTTTCTATTTCAGGCAGATGGCTGCCACAAATTCCCACTCCTTCCTCAAAAGAAAAAAAGAGAAGGTCCAGCGCTACCATTTTTGCCAGATTCCCATTGTACAAGCGCACGGTTGGGTGGCTGCGCTCGTAGGGCCCCTCCTGCCTCAACATGCCCGTAATATTTTCTTCTTTTCTAGGGCCACTGACACAGGCAACTTTCGAGAAGTAGGCGGTAGCAGACTCAATGTGCATTGTGGTGGGCCAGTCACTGTATGCTGTGGTGTCTCCATCTCACTCTGAGGCTTCTTGTGCCATTGTGAAGTCACTGAGGTAGGTAATTCTGCTGCCGCACTGTTGGGGACAGGGCTGCGCTGCATGAGGATGTCACCCTCTTCTTCCTCATCATCACCTACCTACGTGATTGGACTTGTAGCTGATGTTCCCCAGCTCTCCTCATCACCACAACCACATTCAGCAAATTTTTCAAGGTGCTCCTCCCACTTGATTGTGTGGTGTTTTTTCATATGGGCCGTTTGGCCTCCAGTACCATAATTTGTACCAGGCTTACCTAGATAAACATTCATGTGGCAAATGCTGTATACTGCAATGTGCTTCACATCTTTACTGACCATAAAAATGTCCCAAACTGGAAGAAGTGCTTTTTACTGTGCCACTGCCAATGCCTGAAGAAGAACTGGAGGTAGGTGGGTGTGTCATTGATTGCTTTTCTGCAATGAATACTTTTCCTGAGGTAGGGGTTGGTGCAGGTCTCAGCTGGGGCTTTGCAAATATTGTGCACTACCTGTGCCACATCAGTTGGAGCAGGTTGAATAGCAATGTCAGACTCCTCTGTGTCACTTTCCACAATATCTGCGTTGCCATCCTCCTCATCACCCCCTTCCATAAGTCTAAGGCTTTCAGAAACTTTTCTTTTCCCTTGCCTCTCCTGTTGTCTCCTGGACTCTGCCGGGGTCGACCCCAAATCCTTATCATGATCATCAGAAGTAGTGCTTGGAGAAGATGGTGGAGTAGTGCCCTTCCTTTTCCCTGCTGGAGATCTGTGAGCCAATGATTCTAAAAGAGGAGGTTCTTGCTTGGAAGGAAGCTCACCCTCCTGTTCTTCTCCATCAGGAAGATGTGTTATTGCTGGCAGTGGCTGCTGTCCACTTTTCTCTGTTTCCAGAAATGATTGGATACTACTTTGCAAAAGGGACACATTAATTCAGTGTCACTGCTCGTCGGCATCGCTGCCTAACTGACAGACATGGTCTTCTTGGGCTTAGGTTGGGGTGCTTCTGTTGATGCGGGAGTGTTGCTCTCAGCTTGCTCCGCCAAGGCCGGTGAGGTAGGCACACAATGTGGTGGTCCAAAAAAGGTTTGGAGCAACATGCCACTAATGGGAAGCTGCTTCTTCTTACTGAACAATTTCTTGGAAGCACCTTTTTTTGGGGCCATCTTAAAGCTCTCAGGGGCAGATTTACAAGGAAGTGCCGCAGCGCGGCAACGCAAGCCCTATGGCTGCACCATGCTGCGGCACTTCGAAAGCACAGGAATGCGACATATTTACAACAATATGTCGCATCTCTGTGCTCTCCCCTGTGCTGGCGCACAAACTGCTGCCATGCGGCGGCACAGGCACCCTTGCACCATGGTTCAAGGATGCCTGCGTCATGAGGAGATTGTTTTTGTGCAGGAAGGGGCACCTTCCTGCACAAAAACAATCAATACAGGCATTTTCCTCTTTCAATGCATGCTGTACAATGCAGCACGCATTGAAAGAGGAAAAAATAAGGAGAAATGAAAACATTTCTCCTCGTTGCGCCTCGCTACGCCACCCTTAGGGTGGGGTAGCATTCAGACACATTTCCAGATTTACGATTCCTCGTAAATCTGGAAATATGTCTTGTTCCATGGGTGTTGCGTGGGAACACCCACAGCAACACCCATGGAACGCCCCTTTCACGCAAAGTGCCGCGTGTAAAGGGGCCATATTTACAAGGACAGGAAAAGCCACGCAGGGTGGCTTTTCCTGTCCTTGTAACTATGGAGCAGTAACATGCGGCACCAGTACGTCACAAAAAGTGACGTACTGGTGGCGCAGGGGGCTTGTAAATCTGCCCCTCAGTTGGCAGTTGCACTAAGCTGCACAAGTCGAAGAGACTGGAGTACTGACGCAGGCCTTCTGTTTGACAGTACTGCGGTTGATGTCTCTTCTCTTGTGTACCTAAAAGCAAACAAGCAAGAAAAACATTTAGGGCCTGATTACGATGCCGTTCAGACAGGCTTGCGCGGTCCTGCATGCCTCCTGTTCTCCGACCGACTGCTGAAAGACTGCCGTCTCCGACATCCTTTTTCCAACTGCCGAGATGGCGGTCAGAGAAAAACAGCATCCATAAGGCAGTGCCAGAATCTCCGACCGCCATCCAGATTACGATGTGTGTTTCCGACGACCCGACTGTGGCGGTCCGACCGTGTACCTTGAGTAATCGGAAACAATGCATTTGATGTGCATTCTCACCCAAATCAGGTTCTCCCTGACAGTCTCAGGCGTGGTTCCTTATCTCCAGGTCCTCCGTACACCGCGACAGCTGAACCCCGAAGACTACAACCCTGTGGGTGACGGAATGCGGATACGCTTGTAGGTGACATGTATCCCAATTGACTGGACTGTGCACAGATCGCCACACTCCAGCAATAGGGTACATGGTGCACAAGGCATATCCCCACATATGTCATGCATGTGTGTACATATCACATGTTTCCTGTGATTTTGCATGCATTTGCAGCGACATATTCAGCGGTACTTTCCCGGCCTTGGCGGACGGAATCGGATCCCGGCAGTCGGTCCAGCTGGCTTCGTACTCAGGCTCTTAGTGTGAAACGTGTCATTGTTTGCAGTTTGAATTAGTACAGACAAAGGCAATATTAGTGTGGTAGTTTACTTCGGTAATATAATAATCACTTTAAAGTCAAACTACACCATCATACCATAAAATGTAATTCACCATCAGAATAACACACAATATACAGAATGATAGAGCTCTTTCCTTTATGCCCATAATATTCTAAAGGAGACACCTGTGGCACTCAGGGAAGTGCATGGGTAAATGGAATATTAATCTTTTAAAAAAATGGAGGTTAGTGTGTGCCTATGGCAGGCAATGTGGCCCAGAGGGAAAAGGAATAATCATCATTACACAAATGAATGATGCTGATGTGTCTAAAGTGCTCTACAGCCAGGGTGCCCAGGAGGAAATGGAATTATATACCTAAAAAACTGAATGCTGTTGCGCGGCTGTGGGCCTATGGCGGATGGATGGATGGAAGATGGATCAACCTAGGGAAAATGGGAAAAAAACATTGAAATTAAAAAAATTAAGATGTAAAAAAATCACATTTAAAAAATGTTAAAAAATAATTTGAAAAAATACATAAAAGAATAAAATGTAAAACAAAAATAAAATGCAAAATAAAAATTTAAAAAGAAATTTGATGAAAAAAATACAAAAATAATTTACAAAAAAATAAATAAAATAATTAAAAATCATGAAATTTAAAAAATCAAATAAAGAAAGAAAAACAACATTAGAAAAATAAAATAAGAATTATAATTAAAAAAAAAATAATTGCTGATGTTTATATGGGAGGATAAGAAAAAGCCTATTGGAGGTGCAAAGTAAAAAAATAATCAAAAAATGCATGTAATAATTATATAAGCACTGTTCATCAAAATCATATTCTTAATATACATACCTCAATGATCCTCAAGCATATTATTAAACTGATATCTCATCTATCCATGCAAACCTATGGCAATGACACACTGGCTGGATGAACAAAGTGGCTGACAGCCGTGCCAAATGGTCAAACAACAACACTGAGCAAGGAGGCATGGGGAACAAAGAAGACATGCAGGCCTATGGCAAAAGCACACTGGCTGGCTACACAAAATGGCCACCATCCACATGTTCACAACAACAGCCAGCAAAGAGGCATGGCCACAACAAAGAAGACATGCAGGTCTATGGCAAAATCACACTGGTTGGCTACACAAAATGGCTGCCAGCCACATGGTCACAACTGCAACCAGGAAGGAGGCATGGCCACAACAAAGAAGACATGCAGGTCTATGGCAAAAGCACACTGGCTGGCTACACAAAATGGCCACCAGCCACATGGTCACAACAACAACCAGCAAGCAGGCATGGAGAATAAAGAACACCTACAGGCCTATGGACACTGACTATACAAAAAAATGGCCCCTGGCCACATGGCATGGGGAACAAAGACAAATGTTGGCCTATGGCAAACACGCTTACACACTGGCCAGACAAAGATGGCATGTTAACAAAGCAAAAATGAAAATTAACTGGGCTAAAACTTTTTATAACAACATACATCCTCCAAAGGCATCAAATATATTACCCCACCTATACATTGTTTGCAGAAAAAAATTAAATACCCCGAAAAACACATTTTGTAATTTAATCTAATGCCATCAATGGCCTCAATGATGTTTCAATTCAGTAGCCACCACAAAACAGCTGTTTCATGCACCCATGACTAATACTGGGCCTTCTGGCTGGAAGTCCCATTGGCAGACTAGGCCATATAGTGAATTAAACAAATATTGGAAATGTATTTAAAAACAAGGAGAAAATGTACTAAACTGTACAACATTTCACCTTTGCAAAGCAAGAAAAAGTACATGCAAAAAAATAACTAGGCCCCTACCAAAACTGCAGGCCACCCACCACAATACATTTTAAAAATCGAATAAAAGTACAAATAAATCCTAGTGCATGTACCCAATCAAACAAACAACACCCTTATACAAGAGTTTTTCAACTTACTTGTGAAATCTCAAATACAAAGTCCTTAAATCCAATGGTATATATGCAGCAGACAAGGAGAGTGATCCTTCCAGCTCCAACTCCAAATTAAAAGTGACCAGGTGATGGACAAAGCATTGGGAGGAGCCTGCTGGACAGGAACAGGAAGTTGGAGTCTCTGGGGAACATCCTTCCTGTTGAAACAAAATAGTAAAAAAAAGGCTTCGCACACAAAAAAAAAACTCCAACGGCCCATTGGAGAAGGAAATCCACTTGAAAAGACTTTCAGCTGCTTCTCGAGCACAAAAGCCACTACATTGCTGCCATCACGGCTTGAAACTGTGCAAGCAAGCGTGAAGTATCGCGCGAGCTCGCTAGCGGCCCGAGATTATTGTGAGTGCCAAAACAAATCTTGAGCGCGCAAACAGAAAAAAACTTTGTTTCATGCCCAGGAAGGCAGAATTGAGAAACTCCATGCTCCTCTGTGAAGCGCGGAGTGCTTGAATTCCCCAAACTCCGCAAGCTGAGTGCAGTTTACCACTCGGGCCTGGTATTTATTAATGAAATGTTTTTGGTTAAAATGTTTTTGTTTTTTTTTAGAATTTATTTGAATGTTTGGTAGTGGAAGTGTGGGCTATAGGGAAGGAGTGGGAGTAAATAGTTTTTATAATGTTTAAAAAAATTGTGGTATTTGTGATATATTTTTTAATTGATAAAATATAATGAAATAATAACATTTGTTTAGGGGCGTGGCCAAGCAGGCTGCGATGGCGGACGTGCTGGGTTAAGGCTCCTCCAGCAGGCATGAATCTCGCCTGCCACGTCACGCCAAAATTGACTGAAAATCAAACCTGTAGCCGCCGGAACACCGCGGGAGATCAGCACCGGGCTCCTCACCGGCCAAACATTGCGCAGAGCAGAGAAAATGAGCTCTGAGCAGCAGTGGACCCAAAACCAAAATGGCAACCGGCGGACTCCAGGGCTGACACCCGCCCCTGTGGGTCAACTCGCCGGGCTCTGGTCCCGTGGCGACCCCCCTCACGGGCGTAGACTTCACCATGGCGGCTGTGAGGAAGGTGAGGAACGGGGAATAGTAGTAACCAGCCCTGCGACAGTCGTCCACCGTTGCCCACCAGCAGCTCTCACCCTCCCCCCACATTAGAGACCAGTGGGAGTGGGAGCGCGACCAGCCACATAAAATACAGAAGCGCCCCTTAGTGCAAACAGCCCACGTTGGCGCTCCCAAGCACAACGGGGACCCCTCGACGAAGAGCCACTGCTGGGGGAACATTGTACACAGTGACTCCGGGTGTGCCTCGAGTCAAAATGGCAGCCATCGAGCAGAGGTGGTGATCCTGGGACCGTTGAACACCCCCGCGGGCGGCGAGAGGTGCCCCAGAGACAGCACCAGGACCATGTCAGATCCCTGCAGCAGCTCGACCAATGCTGGGTGACAGTGTGCAAGGGAAGACCCAACGAGTAGCACACGGAGATCTGCGGGCGCTCTCCGGTCACGCCGCCCTCTCCCCACATCACGAAACAGTTAGCACAAGCAAGCAGGTGCCCGCATAGCACAGGGAAGCACCGCGGAGCGTGAAGAGCCCATGTCACTGCACCGGGGAATGACAAGAGCCCCCCTACGTGCATACCGGCACCCGTTAGCTGCTCCGACCCTCCCTCCGCATCAGAAAACAACGAGCGTGGGAGTGCAACCGGACATATGAAATATTGAAGTACTTCTGGGCACAAACGGCCTACGCCGGCGTCCCTGCGGACTGCAGGGGGGGCCCTCAGCGAAGAGACATTGTTGAGGGAGGTCCCTACACACCGTGCCCAGGTGTGCCTGGAGTCAAAATGGTAGCCACCGTGCAGCGGCGGTGACCCCGAGACTGGAGTGCACCCCTGTGGATGGCAAAAGGAGTTTCAGGGACTATACACAGGGCACGACAGGATCCAGGCGTAGCTCGACCAACGCCAGGGTGGCAGTGCACGGGGAGATCAGCACGAAGCGCATGGAGGTCCATGGGCGCACTCCTGTTGTGTGGCCCCCCCTTTTCACCCCACCAAACGACAGCCAGCATGGGCGAGCAGGCACCCGCACGATTCAGAGAAGCACCATAGAGCGGGAGAGGCCCATGCCAAGGTCCCGGTGAACGTCGGGAGCCCCCTCAGGAGGCCAAGTCCAGGTACACTGGGCACTTCGACAGCGGCCACCACGTGGTACCGCAGATTCCTGGGGCAGACGCTTTCCCCCGGGAGCAACAAGAGGGGCCTCTGAGACTGCACACCGGCCGTGATGAGGGCCTGCCACAGAGAAAGCAGCGACCGCACAGTAGACGAACGTAATGCTCTATCTGGTTCAGAGGCTTACCGCACAGCAATCATCCCCTCCTGAGTGGGGGCACGACTCCCCAGACTGATCAAGCGACACTCAGCCCGACAACATGGGTAAGCAGCGTGCCACTGCTGGCCCGGCGACGTCCATGGCAACGCATGACACCTCTACAGGCGCTAGACCACCACAAAAAGATGCTGCGACCCCACTAGAACTGACCCTCTCCGAAAAGATGGATAGAGTACTGGCGGCCATCGAACATTTGAGGGTATCAATGGAGGAGAGGCTTGGGACCATAACCACAGACATCACCCTGCTCAGAGACGACCAACGCAAGCTTGCGGACAAAGTGTATGATGGCGAGAAAGTAATTGCCACCATGCAACCCTCAATCAAAACTCACCAAGAGTCTCTACAGACCCTATTAGGGCGCATGACAACCATGGAGGAACGCATAGATGACCTCGAAGGTCGTTCGAGGCAATGCAACATCCGTGTCTTGGGACTCCCGGAGGGAGTTGAAAGCACTGACCCTGTCGCATACATGGAGGCATGGACCAAGTCCTTTACGCCGGTCACAGATCAGACTGCATTTTTCTCCATTGAAAGGGCTCACAGAGTACCGGCACGAAAACCCCCACCGGGAGTCCCTCCTCGCCCGATGCTGGCGAAATTTCTACATTTCAGAGACCGTGAGGCGGTGCTCAGGGCAGCCAGACAGCACGGCCCCATCCAAGTTGAGAACAAACAAGTAATGCTCTTCCCGGACTACTCCCGAGCGGTGCAACGCCAAAGATCTACATTCCTTGATGTCAAACGCTGCCTACGACTGGAGTGAATACAATATTCTTTACTGTTCCCAGCCCGGCTTAAAATTATGCGCGAGGGGTCCACCATATTTTTCACGGAAACAGAGGAAGCCCGCGACTGGGCAGATCAACAATGTCAGAAGTATCCCCGCGTGAATGAAAAGATCGACAGGCGTCCAAAGGCAACGGACGGCGCCCGAAACAACAAAGCAGAAGAGCCATCCCCGACACGAATGCCCAATCCATGGGATCCCCAAATCTGGAACAAATCATAGCTGAACGGCGGAGGGCCCTGCAGGCTGCTGCGGAGCTCCGACCATCTTCACCCGCTACAGACTCAGGCAGAGGTCCACACATCTTCTCGTCAGGAGAGGAGGAGGGTAGTGATGGGACGATATCCAGAGTAGACTCAGTGACCCCACCGCTGGTCATTCCACAGACTGCCGATACACAGATATGATCAACAACCTGTAGATTATGTGCACAGGGCAACCCAGTAAGCCACACTACAATGTAAGACGAGGTATGTGGCAAACCGTGCAGCTCAGCTAGCGATAGCTTGTTTATTCCTAGACCACCAGACACGGAGTGATCCTGCAAATGCCACCTGCGAGAGCCACCTAGTAGCTGCGCGCCGCCACCCCCCTAATATTTCACAGTTCTCTTCATACACTAAAATGAGTTTGGACGTATCGCTGGTTGCTATAAGTCCTCAGTATTGGGATTGTTCGCCACCCCCATTGTTCTCCCACACGAAGTTATACTTCACTACACTGTACAAGCACACGAGCATAGATGAGGTGCTACAACCATACTTGGGCTACGGGATCAGACTAAGCCAGGGTTGTGGTGCACGGTTTGACACGGCGCCTAGTTACCCTAACCCCCCGTCACCCCCATCACTACATGGCACATAAGGGAAATGTCACCATCTTCACCCTGAACGTGCGGGGTATGCATACGGCACGCAAACGATATGCAGTATATAAACATACATAAAGCGGCAGAATGCACAGATCGTACTGCTGCAAGAAACCCATTTGGTAGCGAAGGAATTAGACAAACTGCGCAAGCGCTGGCGCGAGATATTCTGTGCCACAACATATTCAGCCTACGCACGGGGGACCCTTATATGGCTATGCCCGGGGATTCCATTCCAGGAGCTATCCAGAACAGTAGACACGGAGGACCATTATGCTCTCCTGCATGAGCTTTTGGATGGCCAACCAGTGGTACTGGGCAGTATCTACGCGTCGAACACAGACCATGGAAAATTTTGGGACTCACTCTCACGCCCATTAAGCGCATATACCCAAGCCCCATGGATATTGGGAGGGGACTATAATTGCGTGCAAAATACCTTCCTAGACAGATCTTACCCGCCGCATCTGGCCTCCCCCATAGTAGCACAGGCCAAACGCTTCGCAGCATGGGCAACACATTGGGCTTTGACTGATGCATGGCACTCCAAATATCCGGACCTTCGACTCTATTCATTCCACTCAATCCTGCACGATAGTAGGGTCTGCTTGGACTGCTTCCTCTGCTCCCCTCTCATTTTGTCCAAGATACAGGAGGCCAAATATCTAGGTAGGATCCTATCCGACCATGATGCCCACATGATAACCTTGATCACCTTGACGTGGCGACCACCCAGGCCCCCGGTCCCCACTTGGCGCCTGCCCAAAGAATGCTTAGAGGACTCAAGCGACGCATATACGGGATTACTTCAGCGAGAATGCGCATACAGCGACCACCCACGCAATGGAATGGAATGCATTCAAAGTGGTAATCAGAGGCACATGCATACAACACATCTCAGGGGTGCACAAAACCCTAGAACGAAGCATAGTTGAGAAGGAGTGCACACTGGCCACATTAACGCAAGCAGTGGATAGAGGGGAAGCCACACCGACCCAAGTAGCAGGCGCAAAAACCGCATATGCAGAGGCACAAGCAGACCTCCGCAGGTACAATTTTAGAGCCCACGCAACGAAGATGCACAAGGAAGGTAACTTGGCAGGCGCGCTACTGGCCTGGCTGGTGAAACAAGACACTACTCTCCCACCGATCACCGCAATACGCAATGCAGCCGGTATCCTGGTACATTCACAAGCTTCCATCCTAGAAGTCTTTCAGCAACACTACACACACACCTATATGCGGCCCCCGCCACTGTAGACTCGGAATCGCTCTACCGATTTTTAAGCACACCCCCCCTGCCTCGTATAACGCGGACTGATCGGCGCACATTAGACGGGAAAATCACTGCGTCGGATGTCACGCAAGCACTGCAGGCGCTGGCTACATGCAAAGCGCCCGGCCTGGATGGCTTCTTGCTGGAGTTTTTTCGTACCTTCTCTATACAACTGATTCCGCAGCTGGTAAAACTATACCAGTCAGCTTTAGATGAGGGAGAGCTACCACAATCCATGTGTGAATCGGTAATTGTTTCCTTTCCTAAACCGGACAGGGACCCCCACCTTGTGGGATCGTACCGGCCTATAGCCCTGTTGCCAGCAGACTATAAATTATTCGGGAAAATACTGGCGGAGAGATACTCCACAATCCTCCAAACCCTGAATCACCCGGATCAGTGTAGGGTTGTGCCGGGGAGAAACACCTCCTACAACATTCGGCACCTTTTTGATGTCCAGGATCAGGTTCGCAATAATTTCCCACGCGCGACGTGCCTGGTCCTGGACCTTGAGAAGGCCTTCGATACTCTGAGTTGGCTCGACCTCCTCCGGGTCCTACGGCAGATGGGAGTGGGAGCTTGCCTGCTCGCATACACTAAGCTCATATACACTAGACCGACTTCCAGAGTGAAATTGGGGCCCTACTTGTCGTCATCATTCCCAATACTCAGGGGCACAAGGCAGGGCTGCCCGCTCTTTCCCCCTGCTTTTTGTGATGGCAATGGAGCCACTCACGATCCGCCTTCACAGGGAGGGAGAAACATGGGGCATACCAATTGTGGGCACAGTCTATGCGGTGTCATTATACACAGATGATGTACTCATCTACATCCGTCACATCACATCAGACCTCACCCCTATACTTGATACCCTACGAGTCTTCGAAATGGTGGCAGGTCTAAGGGTCAACTGGACTAAGTCCACAATATACCCTCTCTCAGGCGATCTCCCTTCCCAGCAACTGCTAATGGGTGGGCAGCACATATCATGGAGCGCCCAAGCAGTTCGATACCTAGGAATGCGGCTAAACCACACGGCACAAGACGTGTACGAGGGAAACCATCTTAGGGCACTAGCCGGGGCTCGGTCCTCCGTGAATTTCTGGAAGGATCTCCCGCTGGCCCCCAAAGGAAAAATTGTGGTGGCCAAGATGATACTGGTTCCACGGCTGCTGTATTATTTTACCAATCTCCCAGTGGTCCCCCCCGCCCCTTCTTCCGAGAGCTGGATGCCCTCCTTGTTACCCTCATCAAAAGGATGCAAAACTACAGCTGCCTATGGATCAGGGAGGACTGGGTGCTCCCTCCTTCGAGGCATACTTACTGGCAGCCCAACTGCAGTGGGTGTCACGGTGGACCGCAGGCCGCGCAATGTCGGTAACGCACACAATTGCAGGACCGGTTACAGTCCCAACTATACATCGTATGCTGCTACCGGGTGCCGAGCCTATTCAAGATTGTCCACTCCAGATAGCAGTGGCACGAGCTTGTCTGAAACGCATGCACAAAATGAGCTGCACAGCCCCTACGTACTCCCCCATACAACCACTTGTGGGCTTTCCCAGAGGCCGAACTCACTACACAGAGCATGCATTGCGCATGTGGACTGAGCACGCAATCACAGAAGCGGGCGCCCTGTATGCGAATGGGCAACTGCAGACGTTCGCTGAACTCGCCACCGATACAGACCTTCCAAATGGACAATTTCTCACACATAGGCAGCTATTGTTAGATTGCTGCTGAATGTGGCACACAATAGACACGGAACCGCCCACACACCCAGTTTTACATACAATCTTGCAGATGGGTCCAGGGCGACACTTAGTGACATGGCTGTAGAAAGCGGTACGGACGCTGGGTGCGACCACTCTTACCCCGCTCCGAGTAAATGGGAAGCAGAGTTCCAAAGGCCCCTCCACAATAAAGAATGGGATCGTGCACTTGAGTTCCCAAAAAAGGTGTCCCGCAACTACCGTTTCAAAAACATTCAATATCACATATTGCACCACGCATATCTGACCCCAGAAATGCACCAGCACTATTACCCAAACACACACTTCACATGCCCTAGATGCCCGGAACCCAGCACTTCCTTCCTCCATATGTTTTGGGATTGCCCGGTACTTCGCACATACTGGACCACCATACTCGCCACCCTACTAGAGATAACGGGGCTTACAGGTCTCAACACGTGGGAGGCCTGTGCGCTGGGCATAGCCAGACGTCGAAAGCACCAAGAAGTGGAGACACGTTTTGTCTCCCTAGCGATCCTATTAGCGAAGAGATGCATAGCAATGCACTGGAGAGCACCGGGAGGGCCATCGATTGCGGCTTGGAGGGGAGCGGTTAGCAAGTGGGGGGCCTCAGAAGAGGAGGTGCTTAGATCTGAAGAAATTCGAGGCACTGGCAAACACCACTTTTCCATGCAATGGGCGACACTACTCCATGCCTTCAAACAGGAAATAACAGATGAGCGACCCGTACAGGCCACCCCACCTCCTGCAGAGGAGGCACACCGGGAGGGTGCTCAGCACCCCCCCCCCCAAAAATTGATATTTAGAAAGGCGCGGCCTCCAACCTGAACACGCAAAGCAACCAGTACATCCCTTATAGACACCCCCACCCCACACCCTGCGCCACACAGCCTTGAGACTGACGCCGACTAATTGGCCCACTGGCCCTCACTAATACAAGATATCTCCTATACAGTGAATCCCAGTACTAGTTACCCATGTTGAAGAGTTATGTTCCCTATTACCCTATTAAAATAGAACACAACACGCGGTGTTCTCTAACACCGGCACAGCAGGTCAGCACAAGAGCAACAGTACGTCCTACAGGGAACGACATATGTTCATACGGGCTGGATAAGCAAGCCGCCTCTAGAAACAAGGATGTTTGATGTGTTATAATTCATGTCCATACCTAATGCTACTGTACCCATGAACTGAATGACATGTTGTAACAGTACTGTATACCTTCAATGATCTTTCACGATGTATGTACCCTGCATAATAACGAAATGCCAATAAAAGATTTAAAAAAATAAATAATAACATTTGTTTATATTATACTTTTGGGGCCTGATTCACAGAACTAACTTACGTCAAAAACGTAAAGTTAGTACTTTTTGGTATTCACAGAATACACTTACTCATTTTAGTATTCACAGAATGAACTTACTCATTTCGGTATTCACAGAAGTTTGTAGCCCTAACTTTAGGACTCCTAAATGCCTTCTGTGAATACCGAAAGTCTTAAAGTTAGGATTTTTCTCAGTTTAGGAGTAGTAAAGTTAGGACTTTACTACTCCTAAACTGAGAAAATCCTAACTTTAAGACTTTCAGTATTCACAGAAGGCATTTAGAAGTCCTAAAGTTAGGAGTCCTAACTTTACTACTCCTAAACTGAGAAAAATCCTAACTTTAAGACATATATATATATATATATATATATATATATATATATATATATATATATATTCACTGAAAAAACCATAGGTTTCAGGCACGTTATAGTTAGAAATTAGCATTTAAAAAACCTTTGAAATTCACTGAAAAAACCATAGGTTTCAGACACGTTATAGGTAGAAATTAGCATTGAAAAAACCTTTGAAATTCACTGAAAAAACCATAGGTTTTAGGGACAGTTATAGTTAGTTGGACATTGCACTCGTACAAAACCCGTGAAATTCCCCTGTTATAGTTAGTTCAGCTAACTATAACTCGCGCCCCGCAATGCACTGCTGATGACGTCACATATTACATCACTCATGACATGGTCAGTGACATCACTGATGACATCACTGATGACATCTCAAATGACATCACTGATGACATCACTGATGACATCATCCAGTGACTGTGTGTTTCTGTAAAGTTTAAATATGTTTAATATATATAGGGAAAGGCGTATTGAAGAATGAGTGGGTGTATAAGTGTCTGAATGGATGATTTAGTACGTGAGTGACTGACTCTACAAGTGAGTGATTAAACGTATCTTACTGAATGCATGGGTTAGTGACTAAACTGTGTGAATGTCTGTATCCGTCTGTTTGTTGGTGTGTAAGTGGATGCATGGATTTGCGAATAGCTACATGAGTGTCTATATGGGTTATTGATTGGTTCTCTGAGTATCTGTATGGCTGCCTGAGTGTTTGTGTGGGTGGGGTGTGTGTGACTCTATACATAGATGTGTGAGTGGGTGATTCACTGGGTGCATGATTTCAAGAGTGCATCTGTGATGGACTGCTTGGGTGGGTGAGTGTGTGTATGGGTGTGTTAGTGAGTGAATGTATATCTCAGTGGTACATGTGCGAGTAACTACATATGTAAAAGGCAGTATATATGTGTGTTAGAGTATTTAAATGGGTATAAGTGAGAGTGTGTTATTGTGAGAGTGGCTGTATGGATGCGTGTGTGCTTGTATCAGTTATTGTATAAGAGCGTAAGAATGTGCTAGTATTTGTATAAGTAAGTGAGCTGGTGTGTGTATAACTGTATAGGTGAGTAAATGGGTGTGTGATTAATTTTTTGCATGACTGACTAGGTGTGTGAGTACCTCTAAGGATGAGTGGCGGTGTGTGAGTGTTTATATAGGTGTATGAGTGCATATGATACTGAGTGACTGTAAGTATGAGTGACTGTACAGGTGAGTGAGTGGATGTGTGTGTAGACCTAAGAATCAGTGAGTGGGTATGTAGTTTTTGGTGTTGGAGTGTCTATGGTTTTGAGAATGGCAGTCTGTAATTTAGAGTGGGTGTATCAAAAGTTATATTAGGGTGTGAGAAGATGCATGAAATTATCACATGGATGATGTCATCAGTGATGTCATTTGAGATGTCATCAGTGATGTCATCAGTGATGTCACTGACCATGTCATGAGTGATGTAATATGTGACGTCATCATCAGTGCATTGCGGGGGCGCGAGTTATAGTTAGCTGAACTAACTATAACAGGGGAATTTCACGGGTTTTGTACGAGTGCAATGTCCAACTAACTATAACTGTCCCTAAAACCTATGGTTTTTTCAGTGAATTTCAAAGGTTTTTTCAATGCTAATTTCTACCTATAACGTGTCTGAAACCTATGGTTTTTTCAGTGAATTTCAAAGGTTTTTTAAATGCTAATTTCTAACTATAACGTGCCTGAAACCTATGGTTTTTTCAGTGAATTTCAAAGGTTTTTTAAATGCTAATTTCTAACTATAACGTGCCTGAAACCTATGGTTTTTTCAGTGAATTTCAAAGGTTTTTAAATGCTAATTTCTAACTATAACGTGCCTGAAACCTATGATTTTTAAGTGAATTTCAAAGGTTTTTTAAATGCTAGTTTCTAACTATGCCAACAGAGGTAGGACATGTGAAGAAAGAAGAAAAAACGCACATAAAGAAGCAAAAGATGTGCAGAAAGAACCAACAGAGGAGCAGAAAGAGGCCTTGTTGCAAAATCATCCTGTGCCCACAACTTTTTCAGACGGGTACTGGTGGTAACTGACTCTGACTAACCAGAGTGAAGGGAGGGGGGGCCTGAGGTGACATGTGTGCAAACACGCCCCGTGGCGCGTTTTAAGTTGCGGGATTAAGTCCCCTTGAATCTTGAGGGTCCCTGGGGCCCAACTAGCCCCCCAGGTACCTACAGTTAGGACCACAGAGCTGAGTTGCAGAGAGGCGTTCCGAGGCCACGCACCTTTTTTCACCTCTCTGCAACGCAACTGTGTTGTGCTTACTGAAGGTACCTGGTGGGCTAGTTGGCCCCCAGGATTCAAAGGAATTAACTCCCCAACTTAAAACGCACCACAGGGCGTGTTTGCGCACATGTCACCTGAGGCCCCGCTCCTCCCTTCACCACTGTGCAAACGCGCCCCGTGGCGCGTTTTAAGTTGGGGATTAGGTCACCTTGAATCCTGAGAGTCCCTGGGGCCCAACTAGCCCACCAGGTACTTCCAGTAAGCACCACAGGCCTGCGTTGCAACGCCTGTAACAAATTGTGCAGTTGTGTTTAGGTAGTGAAGAGGGTCGTGCTGGGGGTAGTGTTTTAGGGTTTAGGGTAGTGCAGTGGTGTTTGTGTAGTGTAGGGGGTCATGCTGGGGGTAGATTTAGGGTTTAGGGTAGTGCAGTGGTGTTTGGGTAGTGTAGGGGGTCGTGCTGGGGGAGTGTTTTAGGGTTTTAGGGTTTAGGGTAGTGCAGTGGTGTTTGGGTAGTGTAGGGGATACTGCTGGGGGTAGTGTTTTAGGGTTTAGGGTAGTGCAATGGTGTTTGGGTAGTGTAGGGGTACTGCTGGGGGTAGTGTTTTAGGGTTTAGGGTAGTGCAGTGGTGTTTGGGTAGCGTAGGGGTACTGCTGGGGGTAGTGTTTTATGGTTTAGGGTAGTGCAGTGGTGTTTGGGTAGTGTAGGGGTTCGTGCTGGGGGTAGTTTTTTAGGGTTTAGGGTAGTGCAGTGGTGTTTGTGTAGTGTAGGAGGTCGTGTTTTAGGGTTTAGGGTTTAGGGTAGTGCAGTGGTCTTTGGGTAGTGTAGGGAGTCGTGCGGGGGTATTGTTTTAGAGTTTAGGGTAGTGCAGTGGTCTTTGGGTAGTGTAGGGGTTGTGCGGGGGTAGTGTTTTAGGGATTAGGGTAGTGCATTGGTATTTGGGTAGTGTAGGGGGTCATGCGGGGGGTAGTCTTTTAGGGTTTAGGACAGTGCAGTGGTGTTTAGGTAGTGTAGGGGGTCGTGCTGGGGGAGTGTTTTAGTGTTTAGGGCAGTGCAGTGGTGTTCGGGTAGTGTAGGGGGTCGTGCTGGGGGAGTGTTTTAGGGTTTAGGGAAGTGCAGTCGTGTTCGGGTAGTGTAGGGGGTCGTGCTGGGGGAGTATTTTAGGGTTTAGGGTAGTGCAGTGGTATTCGGGTAGTGTAGGGGGTCATGCTGGGGGTAGTGTTCTAGGGTTTAGGTCAGTGCAGTGGTGTTTGGGCAGTGTAGGGGGTCGTGCTGGGGGTGGTGTTTTAGGGTTTAGGGCAGTGCAGTTGTGTTCGGGCAGTGTAGGGGGTCGTGCAGGGGGTGGTGTTTCAGGGTTTAGGGCAGTGCAGTGGTCGGGCAGTGTAGGGGGTTGTGCAGGGGGTGTTTCAGGGTTTAGGGCAGTGGTGTTCGGGCAGTGTAGGGGGTCATGCTGGGGGTGGTGTTTCAGGGTTTGGGGCAGTGCAGTGGTGTTCGAGCAGTAAAGGGGGTCATGCTGGGGGTGGTGTTTCAGGGTTTAGGGCAGTGCAGTGGTGTTCGGGCAGTGTAGGGGGCGGTGCAGGGGGTGGTGTTTCAGGGTTTATCGCAGTGCAGTGGTGTTCGGGCAGTGTAGGGGGTGGTGCAGGGGGTGGTGTTTCAGGGTTTAGGGCAGTGCAGTGGTGTTCGGGCAGTGTAGGGGGTCGTGCAGGGGGTGGTGTTTCAGGGTTTAGGGCAGTGCAGTGGTGTTCGGGCAGTGTAGGGGGCGGTGCAGGGGTGGTGTTTCAGGGTTTAGGGCAGTACAGTGGTGTTCGGGCATTGTAGGGGGTGGTGCTAGGGCTGGTGTTTCAGGGTTCAGGGCAGTGCAGTGGTGTTCGGGCAGTGTAGGGGGTCGTGCTGGGGCTGGTGTTTCAGGGTTTAGGGCAGTGCAGTGGTGTTCGGGCAGTGTAGGGGGTCGTGCTGGGGCTCGTGTTTCAGGGTTTAGGGCAGAGCAATGGTGCTCAGGCAGTGTAGGGTGTTGTGCTGGGGGTGATGTTTCAGGGTTTAGGGCAGTGCAGTGGTGTTCCGGCAGTGTAGGGGGTCGTGCAGGGGGTGGTGTTTCAGGGTTTAGTGCAGTGGTGTTTGGGCAGTGTAGGGGGTCGTGCTGGGGTGGTGTTTCAGGGTTTAGGGCAGTGCAGTGGTGTTCGGGCAGTGTAGGGTGTCGTGCTGAGGGGTGGTGTTTCAGGGTTTAGGGCAGTGCAGTAGTGTTTGGGCAGTGTAGGGGGTCGTGAGGGGGTGGTGTTTCAGGGTTTAGGGCAGTGCAGTAGTTTTCGGGCAGTGTAGGCGGTCGTGCTGGGGCTGGTGTTTCAGGGTTTAGGGCAGTGCAGTGGTGTTCGGGCAGTGTACGGGGTTGTGCTGGGGCTGGTGTTTCAGGGTTTAGGGCAGTGCAGTGGTGTGCGGGCAGTGTACGGGGTTGTGCTGGGGCTGGTGTTTCAGGGTTTAGGGCAGTGCAGTGGTGTTCGGGCAGTGTAGGGGGTCGTGCTGGGGGTGGTGTTTCAGGGTTTAGGGTAGTGCGGTGGTGTTCGGGCAGTGTAGGGGGTCGTGCTGGGGCTGGTGTTTCAGGGTTTAGGGCAGTGCAGTGGTGTTCGGGCAGTGTAGGGAGTCGTGCTGGGGCTGGTGTTTCAGGGTTTTGGGCAGAGCAGTGGTGTTCGGGCAGTGTAGGGGGTCGTGCTGGGGGTGGTGTTTCAGGGTTTAGGGCAGTGTAGTGGTGTTCGGGCAGTGTAGGGGTCTTGCTGGGGGTGGTGTTTCAGGGTTTAGGGCAGTGCAGTGGTGTTCGGGCAGTGTAGGGGTCTTGCTGGGGGTGGTGTTTCAGGGTTTAGGGCAGTGGTGTTTGGGCAGTGTAGGGGGTCTTGCTGGGGGTGATGTTTCAGGGTTTAGGGCAGTGCAGTGGTGTTTGGGCAGTGTAGGGGGTCTTGCTGGGGGTAGTGTTTCAGGGTTTAGGGCGGTGCAGTGGTGTTCGTGCAGTGTAGGGGGTCGTGCTGGGGGTGGTGTTTCAGGGTTTAGGGCAGTGCAGTGGTGTTCGGGCAGTGTAGGGGGTCTTGCTGGGGGTAGTGTTTCAGGGTTTAGGGCGGTGCAGTGGTGTTCGTGCAGTGTAGGGGGTCGTGCTGGGGGTAGTGTTTTAGGGTTTAGGGTAGTGCAGTGGTGCTTGTGTAGTGTAGGGGGTCGTGCTGGGGGTAGTGTTTTAGGGTTTAGGGTAGTGCAGTGGTGTTTGTGTAGTGTAGGGGGTCATGTTTTAGGGTAGTGCAGTGGTGTTTGGGTAGTGTAGGGGGTCGTGCTGGGGGTAGTGTTTTAGGATTTAGGTTAGTGCAGTGGTGTTTGGGTAGTGTAGGGGGTCATGCTGGGGGTAGTGTTTTAGGGTTTAGGGTAGTGCAGTGGTGTTTGTGTAGTGTAGGGGGTCGTGCTGGGGGTAGTGTTTTAGGGTTTAGGGTAGTGCAGTGGTGCTTGTGTAGTGTAGGGGGTCGTGCTGGGGGTAGTGTTTTAGGGTTTAGGGTAGTGCAGTGGTGTTTGTGTAGTGTAGGGGGTGATGTTTTAGGGTAGTGCAGTGGTGTTTGGGTAGTGTAGGGGGTCGTGCTGGTGGTAGTGTTTTAGGATTTAGGTTAGTGCAGTGGTGTTTGGGTAGTGTAGGGGGTCGTGCTGGGGGTAGTGTTTTAGGGTTTAGGATAGTGCAGTGGTGCTTGTGTAGTGTAGGGGGTCGTGCTGGGGGTAGTGTTTTAGGGTTTAAGGTAGTGCAGTGGTGTTTTTGTAGTGTAGGGGGTCATGTTTTAAGATGCAATGCTCCAATACCTGACCAGTCTGCACTACATAAAACTGCATAAAAACTAAAAATAAAAAGTGTTTTGCACACTTTTGTCATTGGGCTATATGTGGGCTACATCTGGGTAATATTTGTGCTACATTTGGGCTCTTTTTTCACTGGTGGCCATCTTGGAAGACTTCTTTGTTATGAAGTTTCCTAATTTCTTCATTTACTGCAGTCTCCTCAGTAGGAAATGCTTTCAGTTTTTTACTTTGATTCCATCAAGAAGGCATTCAGATGTGTCTCACATCTGCCATAAATTCAGAATGTTAGCACTCTAGTTGCTCATTCGATCACTGGAGTAAAGCTACTGCTCACCAGGGAGTTAACTGGTAGTCTGCTGCTGGTATTGAAAGTGATTGTTTCAGTCTGCATGTCAGAATTTTCTAATGAAATAGAAGAGGATTTGAGATCTCACTTAAAACATGCCCTAATTTTTCTTTCTGCAGCACTAACCATAATTTCTATTTAAAAAAGAACCCCTCATTTTGTTCCTTTTTAAATTAAATGTTTTAAGTGTTACCGGTTTATTCCAATCAAGATGGCTTCAGGTGTGCCATACTTTTGTCATAAGTAAGGCTGTTAGCGCTCTAGTTGTTCTTTAGAACACTCTGGGAAGCTGCAGTAGAACACAAAGGCATCAACTGGCAGGCTGCTCCTGTTGAAATATAACAGGAAGATATTTGAGATCACACTTGAAATATGTCCTAATTTTTCTTTCTACAGCACTAACCATAATTTCTATGACAAAATGAACCCCATAATTTTGTTCCTTTTTAAATTAAATTGTTTAAGTGTTACCAGTTTATTCCAATCAAGATGGCTTCAGGTGTGCCATACTTTTGTCATAAGTAAGGCTGTTAGCACTCTAGTTGTTCTTTAGAACACTCTGGGAAGCTGCAGTAGAACACAAAGGAATCAACTGACAGTCTCTGCCCTTGTTGGATGTACATGTTTTACTGAGAATGTCAGACTTCATTCTCACATGAGTGAGAAAGATAATGTGAATTTACAGAAAATATGCTCTCATTTTAGCTTCTGGAGCACCTGCCAAACCTCCATGGGACAAGCATGAGAAAATAGTGTTCTCTCAAACATGATTCATGATATCTCAGCAGAAGGTTTTTCACATGGTAAAATCACCTTAGAATACACCACAATTCCTAAAATTAGTATGGTACCATCAACTAATAAATTCTAATGTAACTAAAGCCTGTTATCACCCTTTATAGTTCTCCTTTTGGTGACCCTCAAAATCTTCTATTCACTACAATGCATTTCAATGAGGTACTATCATTTATATTGGTCCCAAGATGGCTGCCAGCAATTCCAGGATGAAGTGCTGACAGCCAATCAGATCTCACAATGACATGTGTGGTTAGGCTCCGCCCAGATATATATGTGACTTTACTTTTGATTTTCCCAGGAACTACTGAACGGATTTACACCATTTAAGCAAAAGGCACGACACTGAACCAAGGGCTACCTCTTTGCCAAATTTGGTGTAATTCCGTTCAGCAGTTCGGGCTGTAGCTGCGACTAAAGGTTCCTATGGAAAAATGAATGGGGAAAACGCGTTTTGGGACCCCCCTTTTTCTCGGCCCCCGCTTGACGTATCACCCCGAGACTTTCAGGATAGGAGCGGACCGGAGCGCCCCAACAAGTTGGAAACTTTCGCGAAGATTCGTCAACCGGCGCCAACGTTATTTCAAATAGAATGTCGCGGATTTCCTATGGATAATAGGTTTTAACTATAACTATCTACTGGCGACCGCCAGTAGATAATATATATATATATATATATATATTCAAATCAAAGTCCTGTCCCTCCTTCTCCAATGAGAGGGAAAACACAGTAGGTACGGACCAACACAGTGTATCAAAAAAAATCCAAGGATATCTGGCTCAAAGTTCCATTGTTTTATTCTTATAATCACCCAGTAAAACAGACAAGTGTCCGTCCCAGACGCGTTTCGATCGCCACAGCGATTTTGATCACCTGACGCGCTGGTGACGACACACTACAGATATACTCAGTGCAACCAATCCCTGCAAAGGACTGGTCAAAGGTTAGTGAAAGAATAGAAATAAAAAACATACTGTCGTACAGAGCTTATTGATGGAAACAATCATGCTGGCAATGTGGCATAGCTCATAAAAATACTCAAATGTAAATACAAAGATAAATAGCAACAGTGCAAAGATTGTATCAGCTCTAAATCGAAATAAATATTATCTGGAAAATAAGAGACAGCATGTATTCCATGTGAAATAGAGCATAAATATTAAGACCTAAATAGCACTCAAAATTTAGTCAGAGCACACATATGCTAGACATGTTGGCAAGTGCCAATAATTGATAAAGTGCAAAGAAAATTATTATAGGTCACACAACACATTTGAATACCAAATAATATAGTCTCTCCAATATTTAAACCACATTTAAAAATACACCATGGCTTGATTAGAAAAAATTCAAATAACATTAAATATTATACATATAAAGTAAAAACAAGCATCAACCCATTACTATAAGCTCCATATTCTCGACATGTGCAAAAGTGCAAAAATGAAATAATGTGAGTCAATAAAACTACCCTTAAAAACACTGATAAATATTCAGTAGTGGGGCTGTGCAAAAGGCGCAAAAAATCCTAAAAAAATGTACCCAAAGGTTATAATTAAAGTGCTATTGCTAATTTGATAAAGTGTCAGTGCATGCCAGATACAGTACGAATGATATTAATCAAAAATGTGCAAAGAACGCAGTTCAAATTCATACAATCTATGTTCTAAAAGCTGAGAAGATGTTAACATTGTTATACATAAAATTATTATAAATCATGTATAAAAATACGAAAAAGACAATGGGTCCATAGCCTTAGAGCAGATCAGATAACCAGAAACCATAGATGAGGCCCTACTATTAACACTGCTATAGATAGTTATGCAAGTCCTCGCTATTGTTTAACCCGTTAGGCATCTTTGTATCGAGGGTTACAATAAAAGAGGACTCTAACTGTCGCAACTTCCTTTCTCTGTTGCCACCTCGCATAGATAGGGGTACAGCCCCGATCACAGAGTATTTTAAATCACTGACTTTATTTTGATGGATGGCTTTAAAATGCCGGGCCACCGGATAGTTGGGGTCTGAGTTGATAATTGCTCGCAAGTGCTGTAATATTCGATTGAACACTGGGAGCTTGGTGCTGCCGATGTACTTAAGGTGGCAAGTGCATTCTAGCATGTACACAGCATATTCAGTGCGACATGTGTAGTGTTCTTTTATCTGTACTGGAATGTCACTGAAAGCCGTTAGATATTCAGACATATTGACCCCAAACTTGCATGCCCGGCACGATGAACATTTAAAAAAGCCAGATTTGGAAAGCCAGGTAGATTTAGGAGTTAATTCAGGGCTGGATTTAACCAAGGCATCCTGAATCGAGGGTGCTCTCCTGAAAGTGATAGCAGGGAGGGTTGGCAACAGTGATTTCAATGTTAAGTCTGTGAGCACAATGGGCCAGTGTTTGTAAACAATTTTTCGAATTCGTTTGTCTTGCTTACTAAATGTAGTGATTAATCTAATGGGTTGAGTATCACTGTTATCTTCAACTAGTAAGGACTGAACCATTAATTCTGCATTACGTTCTTTCTTCGTTTTAAAATAGAGCTCACGTGGTAGGGAATTGGCCTTATCCAAGGCCAATTGTAGCTCCGGAAGCTGGTACCCACGAACCAGGAAACGATCAAGAGCCTCTGATTGACAATGTCTTAAGTCTGACTCAAGACTGCAAATACGACGTAGGCGAAGAAATTCGCCATACGGTATGCTGCGGATAAGGTGTGGGGGATGAGAGCTGGTGGCGTGTAACATAGAGTTACCAGCAGTGTCTTTTCTATGCAATTTGGTATGAATTTGATTTTCACCGATGTATACCTCCACATCAAGAAATTCCACCCTCTGTTTGCTTACAGTCGCAGTAAAATGAAGGTTCATTAGATTGTCATTAATGGATTTCACAAAATTTAAGGCAGCCAACTCAGTACCCTTCCATATTATAAATACATCATCAATGTATCTGCAATAATGTATGATGTGGGTATCCCAAGTGTCCTTATGTGTCACTTTGAGGACGTGCTCCTCCCACCATCCCACCAATAAACAGGCATAGGTGGGAGAAAAGCACGCCCCCATTGCAACCCCTCTCAACTGTTTATATAAGATTTTATTAAACAGGAATAGATTATTATTGAGGCAAAGCTCAATCATTTTGAGTAGCATGCAATTGTGTTCATGTAAACAAATGGAGCGATCATTAAGAAAAGGCCTACATGCTTCCAAACCATGATTATGATGGATACTAGTATATAGCGAAGCTATATCCATGGCTAATAGCAAATAATCAGGCTGCCACTCAAGTTCAATTATTTTTTTCAAGAAATCTCCTGTATCTGTGACGAAGGAGGGCAAACTGATCATGTGTGGCTGTAAAAAAAAGTCAACATATTTAGACACTGCTTCTAACACGCTGTTCCTGGCTGATATTATGGGTCTGCCAGGGACAGGAGATGTACCCTTATGCACCTTAGGGATCAAGTACAAAATGGGAGTCGTTGGAAAATCATTTTTTAAGAAGAGAAATTCATTCTTGGATAATAGACCCTGTCTCTTCCATTGTTGAAGGTGTTTGTACACAGTGTCTTTCACTTGATTCAAATCTTGGCGATTGACTATAGAATAGCAGCTGGAGTCAGAAATATGGCATTGGGCTTCTAGTAGATAGTCAGTTTTTGGCCATAACACAATGTTGCCACCTTTATCTGCACTGCTGACAATAACCTCATGTTTCTCTCGTAGTTTTTTGATAAGAGTCCAATAACTCTTTAGCCGATAATTGCGCTTCTGACGTTGAGAGTTTACAGAGACATTAAGTTGTTTTAAGTCTTCAATTACCATCTCACTGAAAACATCGACAGAGTCTTTCGGCATTAACGGATAAAAGGATGAGGAAGGACGAAATGGACTGGCAGCTGCCACTCCTATATTGATCCCCTCGATGGACATACTGTCAATGCTTGAAACCTCACCTTGAGAGTCCTCATTAGCTAATGATTGTAACAACTGTATGGTGGAAATGTCACTGGCTTGTAAATTGCCTATAATGGTGCCCTGATTGGTGGGCAGCATAGACGATTTGTTGAGTTGGAAGATCTTTCTAAGTTTTATTTTCTTATAAATTTATAGATGTCAATCCTTGATTGTATATAGGAGAACTTTGATTCCGGGCAAAAAGACAAACCTAAAGATAGCAATTGAAGTTCTGCTTTGGTGAGTGTCGTATCGGTGAGATTGATAATAGTATTGTCATCCTGTAATTTTAACGTCTCCAGCTCCTTACTCCTCTTCCCCTGCCTGATGTGTTTGATACGCTGCCGCCGCCTCTCCCTCCGGCATTGGCTACTACTGATGCTGTTGTGTTTTGGGGGTTCCATGGGCGTAGTGTTGAGCGCCTGTCCATAGTTAAAAAATTCAACTCCTCACCTGGAGTATATTTAGTCTCCACTCGTGATTGTGGACAAGGGGTCATTGCTCTGCCATCATCCGAATCATCACTGGTCAAAGAGTTGATATCGGAATCTACGTGGATGACAGTATCGCCTTCCGCATTGGATGTTTGTAATGGAGGCAATTGAGTTGTTAGAGCTTTTCTTTTCACATTGTCAAATTTGCGGGAAAAGGTGAGTACCCTTCCCGAAGCATAGTCATCCCGATCCCGCGCAAATTTGAAAACTTTGCGGGTTTTGATGGTGTCTTCATGTTGTTTTAGTTTAGTTGTTATGTCGGCACGGCCCTTGGAAACCAATTCCTTCTGGTCACTAGCTTCAAGTACAGCAATCAATTGATCAATCTCCTTTAGAATACTGTCTCTATCAATTTCTGCGTATTTAATTAAGATATTGACCATATTCAAGGACGCCTGGAGATTGTTAGCCGCCCATTCAGAGAGCATGTCAGGATGGGGATTTGATAACATTTTTCCATAGGTATTATTTGTTATTGTTATGTTATGTTACTGGGTATTTCTAGAGCGCGCGGCTACTCCTAAGAGTGTCCCGGCGCTAAAGGAACCCCTTAACAGAACAGTGTCCACAACGGCCAATAAACCTCGTCTAATGTTGGAAGAGCCAAGTTTTTAGATTTCTCCTGAAACTAAGGAGATCCTGCACCTGTCTCAGGGAGGGCGGCAGGCTGTTCCATAGCTTGGAGGCCGTCACCTGGAATGAGCGCCCCCATACGAGAACGAAAGAACTTTGGCACGATCGACAACCGCATGGTCGAAGACCTCAAGGTTCTGGATGGAGCATAGGGCTGAATTCTATTCCTAATATAGGGAGCCCCTATGTTGTGAAAGGCCTTGAAGGCCAGCACCAGGGCTTTAAAGTCTACCCTCTTTCGCACCGGGAGCCAGTGCAGGGACTTCAGATGAGGCGTCATATGTGTCCTGGGGCCAACCATGAGTACGGCCCTTGCCGCCGCATTTTGTACCACCTGCAGGCGGCCTAATTAAGTAATCAGGAAGGCCTAGGTACAGAACGTTAACATAGTCCAGCCTCGACGTGATCAAGGCTTGAACCACTGTTTTCCTATGCACGACCGTGAGTAAGGGGAGGAAGTTCCTCAGCATTTTCAGTAGCCCAAAGCAAGTGCCGGCCACTGTTTGAACCTGGGACTTCATGGAGATATCAGCGTCCAGTTTCACCCCAAGGTTTTTTACAGTGGTGACTGAGTTTGCTGGGGGGACATATTCTGGGGCCACCATTGGCGCCATTCCTCACCTGGACTATGGCCGAAAAAGATAATTTCAGATTTATCTGAATTACATAGCAGTTGATTTTGCCTAAACCAGACAAACACCTTTGTCAGGCAAGTGTTTATTTCACTTCCTCTCAGCGCATCACCCTTCTCGCAAGTAAACAACTGCGTGTCGTCGGCATAGGATATTACTTTTGCCCCATATTCCTCAGCCAGGAGCGCAAGGGGAGCCATATATATGTTAAACAAAGTTGGGCTCAAAATAGAGCCCTGTGGAACTCCAACTTTCATCGGGGGAATATGGGCAGAAAAGGGGGGGGACCATACTGTTTGCTGGCGACTTTCCAAAAAGGAGGAGAACCACCTAAGGACCGTGCCGCCCATGCCACAGTTCTGAAGTCTGTGCAAAAGTAAATCATGGGGCACGGTGTCGAAAGCCGCCGAAAGGTCCAATAATATCAATACCGCTTTACCTCCTTGTTAGAAATGGGATCTCTGGTTGGCTAAGGCTTGCGCCAAAGCCAGGCAGAGACCACCCCTCTAGTCAGGGCGAGGGTGTTACACGCCAAAGATAACCCCTGCTCACCCCCTTGGTAGCTTGGCACGAGCAGTCAGGCTTATCCCGGAGGCAAGGTGTAAAGCGTTTGCGCACGCACACAGCAACAACATACCAGGCACACCACAAGAAGGAACTCCACACAAGGTTATATCAAAAATAGCCTTTGTATTATCATAACACATTAGAATAGTACTCATTTAATATACATGGTGCCACCTGGCACTAGGTCATATTTACAAGGGATTATTTACACCTGACAGGGCCAACTGGACCACTGTCAGAATCAGCACAAAGCGAACTTAGAATATGTATCACTTATAATAAATGTAGAACACATCATAAACGTACAACCAGTAATCACTGGTAACCACTGTACTTAGCTTCAGCCTGTAACATAAACTACATTATGCACAGTATCACATCAGGCGCGAATTACATTCTGCGCCAACCTCACCAGCATAAATACATTATGCAATCATCTCAGAAGTCTAAACGCATTAGACAATAACCTCCTAAGCATAACTCACATTAGGGGTAAACTCACTGTAGGAAGTAATCTCACTGGCATAAACATATTACGCACATAATCTCATCCCCAAACGCATTTAGAGGTATGAATCAGTAGAGAGCATCACATTTCCTACATCACGTAAATCACTGACCCTCCTGGCCAACGGCCTTCTCTAGGGCTCAAATGCCCCATGTCCAAAGTAAGAGTTCAGCTGCCCGTGCAGCAATATCCAAAAGCGCGTAATTGCGCTGGGGCAGAGGAGTACATCTCACTCCTATCTTATGCAAGAATGCCCCCACAGAACTGTTGCCTAAACGTTGCAGCTGCCCACTACTTGCTGGGCAGCTGTGAATCACGGGAAGGCCTGGCACCTCTGTGCCTCCTGTCCCACTCAGGGACTCTGAATAACTTGTGCCGACGGGTTGCAGCTGCCCGCGCTGGTGCGGTGCAGCTGTGGCACTTCTCATCAAGGGGGCCCGGCACCTCTGTGCCCTCTGGACCCCCACATGGCAATCAACACATGCCCCCATCGTTGGGGCGGCCCGCTCTCTGGCGGGACCGCCCAGGCGCCGACAATGCGCCTCGATATGCCCCAAGACTCTGGGGCCCTCTGGAAGCAAACATGCCCCATCCTCAGCAGCTGCCCGCGCTGGTGCGGCGCAGCTGTGACCCTCAAACGCGGCATGGGCACCTCTGTGCCCTTGGGGTCCCCACTGGGACTCTGTCACCAGGGGAATGCGGCAAAATGCTGCAGCTGCCCACTGTCAGGCGGGGCAGCTGGGGCGGGAGCACGAGCACCGACAATATGCTCCGATCTGGGAGCAGATATGCCCAACGTTGGAGCGGCCCGCTGCCAGACGGGGCCGCTCTGACTCCGTGCCCCACGGGTACCACCATACCCAAGAGCCGTCGCCCCCACGGAGCCCTACTCACCGGCTCTGGTCGGGGGAGGCTCTCTGGGCGTGTGCTCCTCTTCACCCGGTCCCCCTCCTGGGACCGGGACTTCACCGTGGAGCCTGGAGGCTCCGTCACTGTTCTTCTGCCTGGGCCCTCTCCTAGGGCTCAGGACTTCTCCGGTGCTTCGCCGGGAGGCGGGGTGGGCTCCCGTTCTCCCTTCCTCTGCACACTGGGGCTCCCCTCGGCTCATGGGAGCCCCGCACCGGTACCGCCATCACTTCCGGTCCTGCCGCCGGCCCCGCCCACGTCGCAGGCAAGGTTGCCTGACTTCCGGGTCGCGCTGGCAGCGGCCCGGCAACGTTTTCTTCTCGGCTGCGGCCATGAGGGGTAGGCTCCCTCGGAAATTAATATATAGAGCGGGGTGGGCTCCCGCTCCATCAGTAAAGGCAAAGACGCGGGGTGGGCACCCGCGCACTTGAGCATCACGGGGGAATCCCTCGCATCGGGATTCCCTCCCACGAGGCGAACAGCCTTGCGCTGCACAGCCCCCGCTCCTGCTCGGCTGGGCAATTAAAGGATAGCGCTTCCAGGCGCTAGATGAAGCAAAAAGTCCTCAAAGGTGAAGGGGCGATGCAGGGCCCAGGGAGGCAAGCCCTCCTGGCAGCCCCCCCTGGGCCCCAACAGCAGCACGCCCAGTAGGAACAGCAACCAGGAACTGCACACTTTCATGGGGTCACAGCCCCTTCTTTTATACAGCATTTTCCTTTGTGTCACAGCACAGGGTTTGGGGGAACCAGATACAACTGTTTTGGGGGGAGCTTTGGAGCACTTTGTTTTGCTCAGCTCCTCTCTCCTTTCACAGGACAGGCTAGGGACATCAGACGCACCACAGGGGGTGGAGCCAGCATTGTGGAGGGAAGGCACAGCCCTATTCAGGTCCCAGGTGCAACTCCTCCCTCCCATCTAGATGCAGATCTCCCTATTCAGCCCTGCGCTGACTCACCCTGCCCCTCCTGGAGCCACACACACCTCCCAGCCCCTGTCACTCACAAGCCAGACATGCAATTCACATCAGGCAGGCAGACACAGAGCACACATAAATGCCAACTTCTAGAAGTGGCATTTCTACACCAGTTATAATAAATCTGCGCACACTATTGCGCAGCATTTATTCTCACGAGTTCGCACATACTAAACTCGCCCCTGCACACCTCTCACACCAGGAATTACCATGGACACACATATCCCCAATGCATTCCTATGGGAGGCAGGTCAATCTCACTAAATGTGCACAGAGCGCGCACGCACTTTCCACTGGACCACAGTGCGAAAGTGCCCAGAGGCCTAAAACCACCAACACTAGGTTACAGACCAGGCAAAAAGTTCAGGGGTGAACCTGCCAAAAAGGGCCAAGTCCAACACTCCTCGATCAAGGGTTGTTTTAATAGTATCTGAGACTTCCAATAAGGCCATCTCCGTGCTAAAGTTGGCTCTAAATTATTTACATTTTAGTTTGAATTTAGATAAATTTATATTTATAGTAATATGTTTTCTTTTTTTACATTTGCATATAGGGCCACATGTATCAAATAAGAATTTTGCGATTACCAAATAGCAATTTTTACCGAATCGCTATTTGGTAATCGCAAAATGCTATGTATGTAAGGAATCACCAAAGATTTCAAGATTCCTTAATATTACCTAACAGGGATTTGGTAAATAGCGAATCGATGTAAGGTAATATTACTCCATTCATTCCTATGGGCCGAAAGGCCCACAGGTGCAAATGGTTTTGTATTAGCTAATTTGTAATTATCCAAATAGTTTTGCATTAGCTAATTCGCAATTACCTAATTGGTAATCGCAAATTAGATAATGCAAAGCGAAGGGTGCCCGGGTGCCTAAGGCCCCCCTGAAGCACCCCAAAGAAATAAATGTGCACATGTAAAGTGCACACCTGGCACTATGAAAAATTCAGTTTTGTGCATTTTTCAAAGTTTGCACATTGTTGCCATCAACTTGAAGTCGTTGGTAATTACATTTTCCTAAATACACAGGGGCAGATTTACGAGCCCCTTGCGCCACTTTGCGCCGCCGTTGCGTCACTTCTGTGATGCAACAGCGGCGTAAACCATGCGCCACGTTGCGCCCTATTTACAACGTGACGCATCTAGGGAGATGCATCACGTTGTAAAGCCCTGCGCCACATGAAACCTGCGTCAGGTTTCATGTGGGCGTTCCGGCGCAGGGGGGGGCGTTCCGGCGCAGTAAAGCCTCGGAAAAGTGCCTGAGTGAAATCTACAAGATTCCACTCAGTCACTTTTCCGACGCCGCTGCGTCAAAACCTTGCGCCTGCTTGAAGCAGGCGTAAGGCGTGACGCGCCACGTTATGTATGGGCAGGCCACGAGCATTGCTGAAGTTGCGCCGCGCTTGCGACACGACTCCAGCAATGCGCCACCCTTCCGACGGGAGATGCGTCATGCATCTGTTTATCCTTGCGCCACGATGCGCCGCATTGTAAATGCGGCGCATCTGTGGTGGCGCAAGGGTAAACTTGCGTGACGCATCTTACCTGGCGCATCCCTGCTGATTTGCAGGGATGCGCCAGTCGTCATAAATCTGCCCCACAGTTTGCATTTGGAAAACACTTCATACATGTGCTAATGGAATCTCAATTTGCGTTTCCCTATTTGTAGTCGCAATTTTAGGTAATCACAATTTTTACGATTACCTAAAATTGCAACTACAAAGCCTTTCATACATCATGAAAGGCTATTTTGCATTTGCAAATGGCAGATTTTACCAAATTGTACCATTTGTAAATGCAAAAAACTTTCATACACGTGGCCCTAAACGTTTTTGTATTTTTTACATTTTTTGAGTGTTTTTTATTTATCTTTTGTAAGGTAACAATTTTGTTAAGAATATGTTGTATTTTGTATTGTGTATTTATGTAAGTTGGTAATTATTTAATTGATTTGTATTTATTGCTTTTTTGAGGTAATTAAAAGTATTTAAGTATTTTATTTAGTATAATTGATTGGTGTTCATAAAAGTTGCAGTATTTAAAGTTTTACATATTTTTTACACTGTTTGTTTTATTATTTTATTTCTAGATTTGTTTAGTACAGTAGTTTCTTCTAAGCGGCCGATTACGATGCCGTAGGAAACGGCTCCGACCCTCGGATCCCTGCTGATCCCTGCACCTGTTGATCCCTGCACCCGATGGCAGGCACCTTGAGGTGCCTGCCACTGGGTGCAGGGATGAACTGCACCTCTGCTCTTTACAATGAGAGCATGCATTCCGGTCGGAATGCATGCTCCCATTGTAAAGAATAGGATTCCGACCGAACAGTGTTCGTTTGCATCCTACTTGCTGGTTTGGGACCGCCGACAGGAGGTCGGTCGGTCCCACTTCCAGATCGATGTCGGAAGGACTCAAGTCCGCCCGACATCGAAATCGGCCCCCAAATATGATTTGTTTTGAAAAGAAAAGATATCATTTATAGTTTAATTTTAGTAGTTGCAGGTAGGTACCTACATCTAGTAATCACATCATAATTACAAATAAGGTCCAGTCAAGCCTCAGTAAATTAATCCTTGCTCAACCCTTGGTAGCGTGTCTGACGAGCAATCAGGCTTAACTTAGGAGACAGATGTGTAAAGCATTTGATATCGCCAAAACAGTTAATAAGTAAAAGACACAACACAATAACAATCCAACACCAATTTATAAAAATAGAGAATAGTTCTATCTTTAAAATGACGCCGAAGTGACAGAGATCCAATGTAGGGAACCGGAGATATGCATTTTTAAAGTTTAAATATAAAATGTGCTTTCTAACCACGGTTATCAGGTCACGCTGGACAAGGACAAAGCCAAAGTTTCAGGCCGACTGCAATCGAGCACGGTTGGCTACGATGAGCGGTAGGACCCAGTCAAGTTTTTACCTTCTGACTTAGTCACTTTTTTGGAGTTTTTTGTCTTGACGTTGAGCGATCCGGTCCTCAGATCCAGATTTTGGTTCGACGACAGCGGCCTGCTGCAGCATTAAGCCTTGGTGAGTCCTGGAGGTCTTTGTCTTCCTCGTCGATGGCGAGTAGCTCCAGAGCTTTCAGTGGGGCAACAATGGACGGTCAGGCCGTGTCGTTGTTCGACATCACCAGCTTGACTCTTGTCATCAACGCCGGTTTTCTCATGGAGCTTTTTCACAAATGTTGCCAAAAAGTTCCCAACCTTTCAGATCTTCTGAAAGGTTCCTTGAGGATCAGAAAGGGTCCACAGCACCAGCCAAGGGTCCAGAAGCTCTGATTTGCCTCTTGGCATCTGGGACTCCAACTCCCGCAAAGCACCTGGTCAATCCAAGTAAAATCCAGGTGAAGCTGGTCAGCTGGAGCTGTCCTTGTTGTGGATGTTGCTGGTAGCTTTTTCCAGCACATTTCTACCTGTTCCTCAACATGGAGTCCACTCCTTCATCTTTTAAGACAGGAAAAATCCTCTTGCTGTGAAGCCTTGAGAGTGCAGCAGGTGCAGACCTTCTTACTGTAGTCCTCTCTTTTGCAGTCCAAGGATCCAGACAGGCAGTCCTTCTGCTCCCAATGTTTTCAGGCAGTATCTGAGGTGCATTACAGCTCTCCCTTATTTATTCCATATTTTGAGCAGGCAAGAGGGGGACAAATGCCAGAAGAACAGATGATAGACGGAATGCTGACAAATCAAACATTCACCCCAGTCACATATCTTGGTTAAAATCATAGTTGTTTTGCTCGCCATGCCATTCCAGTTTGGACACACCCATATGCAAATCAGCCTTGACCCTGCTCCCATGGGAACAGTCCAGTCCGAACTGCCAGGCCAGGTCCTTCCTGGACCAGAAACAAGCATCCTGGAACCGATTTCAGGGCAAGTGGGGCGGCACACCCAACCAATGGGGTGCAAGTTGCCACCCTCTATTATGACCACTTCCTGGGAAGTATGGCATATTTCTGTCCTGGAATGCACATCACAACAAAAATCAAAATGGAGAAAATCTCTCCTTGGTGTTCAGGTCTGCTTAACCCAACTCACAGGTGTGGCTAACTTTTCCCTACACACACCTTTCATCTCCTCTCCTAATCTAATTAGAGGGGTTTCCCATCTGGCTGGGGATCAAGGAAGTGGAGGTGGGCCTGGTTCCTGTGCTATATGGGCTTCTTCCTTTAAAGACCAGTTTATCTCCCCAGCCCCCTTCCGTTTTGCCATCTGTAGGCAGCTGATCTTCTCCCACCAGATGGCTGCATTGTTTCAGCCACAGGCCTCTTCACATCTAATCAGGGAGCAGATTGGCTCAGGCTGTCAAAGGCAAGCCAATCAGAAGAGACTACTACAGGGCTGTTTTAGGTAACTTCAGTAAAGCAAGGTCTGAAACTACTTTCCTGCAATAGTTATGATAAATCTGACCATGCGAGTTGTTGAATTTATTGTAACTATAATATTGATACTTTGAATTATGTTGCTAACTCACTCCTCTCAAAAGTTGGACTTTATTCAAGTTTAATAAAGCCTTCCCATGTTAGCCTATGGAGCTAGCAGCACTACAATGGGGAAAACAGCTTTGGCTGTTTTTCCCTCACCAGGGCATATAAAACAGATTTTATAATGTCCCTGCTTTTTATAACAATTTGCCCTACCGTTGGGGCATCTAGGGCCGAACTTAGGGATGCCTTATATATAATAAAAAGGTAGTGTTGAACTTTGGAAGTGCCTTTAATTACAAGTTGAATGTGGACACAGTTTTATTTTAAAACTAGCCTGCAAGGCAGGGCTGGCTTTAAAATGACGTTGGGGTAAACAGGGTCAATTGTCAGACCCGATCAGGGTCGACAGGGGGGTCCGACAAGGGTGTGTAATGGCCCCCACTCTCTTCTCACTCTTCATTAATGGTGTTGTCCAGTTTCTTGATGAGAGCCCAGCCGATGCACCGACCCTAGGGGGGGGGGGGACAAGGTGACAACCTTACTTTTTGCAGACGACACTTTGATAATTTCCAAGACCCTGAGTGGCCTGCAGTCCTTCCTAATACGCTTCGAGTCTTTTTGCGCACTAATAGGTCTTGAGATAAACACCGCAAAGACCAAGCTCTTAATGATTAACCCTCACCGATCTTTTAAGGGAAAGCTTTTTCTAGAGGGTAAACCACTAGAGCGAGTGCGTACCTTTGATTACCTGGGTATCACTCTCTCCGATGACCTTTCCTGGAGACATCATGTTAAGAGGCAGAACCTCCAGCTAAGGCGCATCTCAGGGGCTTTGATCAAGGAGCACAAGATCTCATCGAGCAAGCTAATAGCTGCTCCCCTCTGCATTTACGAACACAAAGCAGTAGGAGCGGCTCGTTGTGGGGCGGAACTATGGGGGTTCGAAAAACTGGATGCACTCTTAGTGACCGAAAATAAATTTCTGAGATCACTTTGCTCTTTGCCACAGAGTACCCCCCTGCAACCGCTGAGATTTGATATGGGTAGATTCTCGATTGTCCAAAAAGTGCAGCTACGTCCCTTGCTCTTTTGGCTATGCTTAAAAACCACCCCTGAGCTACAACCATATGCTGCTGCTTTGGACGAGGTATATGTGCTGGACCGCCATAAGATAATCGGTTGGCTAACCAGGGGGAAAACACTGATGTCCCCTCTAGGAATGGAAGGTATATGGGATGCCGATACTCCTGAATCACTTCCTACCAAAGCCCAGGTTAAGAAACATTACTGGGACTGGGTGGGGCATCCCTTATCTCCCATCCATCCAGGGGCCGTTTGATTTTATGGAGTTCAAACTGGAAGGCACCTTCGAGCAATATTTGGAGGTTATTACAAATGCCCAGGATAGGAAACTCTATATGCTATTCAGATTTGGTTCCCTTCCTGTTAACACTTTTGTTGCCTCCTGGCGCCAGCCTACGTCCACATCTCAGCTTTGACCTGGCTGCTCTTCTGCAGCCGAGTCCATCAGTCACATACTTTTTGCATGTCCTCGGTACCACCTACTGAGATCTAGGTGGATAGCACCTGTCTGTAGACAACTAGGTACCCGCTGTCACAGCGAGGCGCTATGCATCCTAAAATCTGATCCTAGCATGCTAATTGTCTGTGCTGTTGCTAAATTTCTGGATCAGTAGGAGGTATGCATTGACCATGTAACTGATGTAACGTCTTTGTATTTTAATACTTCTTAAATGATTTTATACATGTATCTATTTATTAGTCTTGTTCTGAACTAATCTTAGAACTGTACCTGCATGACGGGTCATGCCGTTAACTCTTACGTCACAGACTTTTGCTGTTACAGTTCTTGGATATAATTTTTAGCTGTTCTTAGCGCTTTTTTAACTTTGCTTCATTATTTGCATTAGATGGTCTGAGCTGAACCAGCCATTGGGAATTTGTAATCAAACTTTGGTCTCCTCTGGATTGTAGGCACTGGCACTTTTAAGGCATTGATTCGACAACTGGGGGTCAGGCTGCTTCTACTAATCCTAGGCACAGGCTCTTGTATGAAGGTTACCAATTCTATATACTCAATGCACATGCACTTTTGTGGACTTTCTTTTCCCCCGGAGTATTAGGAAGTCTGGACTCTAAAAAGAAAAATCGACATGCTGCTACGGATTGTTATTTTAAATTTGATTGTTTTATTATGTCTGTATTGTATTGTTTGCCTGTGATACTTTAATGGCCGCAACGGCTGAAATAAAGTTATTGACTGACACCAGACACCACAACAGTGTACACTTATGTGCATTAAGTCCCCTGGGATCTCTAAACCTGCATACCCTACCATATACAAGGGACTTACAGCTAGGTTGTTTAAACCAATTGTAATTACACCAATTACCATATACATTTGAAACAGAGCACTGGTCCAGGGTCTGGTTAGCAGAGCCCAGGGCACTTTTAAAGTCAGTAACCACCAGTATCAGTCAAAACTTTTAGGTGATCAGGGCAAAAAGGAGGACTTTCATACAACTAAAGAAGGAATAGTAAATCTACTCTCCTCGAAGTCCAATGCTTTCCCCAATGTGGCTCAGACTGAGGGGGGATATGAATTCTACCCCCCTCAAAGTTCAGCACTGACCCCAATGTGGCTTGGATTGGAGTGGGGATGGTAAATGTGTGCCCTTTACTGTTTAACATTTACAATAATGTATTTTAGTTTGGATTTGGAAAATTTATTTTAGTGCCTTATAAGATAAACACTTGGTTTAGTATCTTTAACTTTAGTTAGGAAGAAATTTTGGTATTATGCATTGTTTATTTATTTTTTGTACTTTTACACATGAAACTAGTTTTTATATGCAAATGAAAAATGTTTAATAACGTGATTGGTTTTACATGTCAGGCTATCAAGTAAAAATTGAGGCCTGGACACTGTATTTTTAATATAAGTTTTATTTTTTATGTGCATTTATTTTACTTTTATATACAATTGTGTTTTGCATGTTTTTATTCATTTTATTTTAGTTGTTTTTCAACTTAAAACATCATACTTTTTGTACATAATTGTCATGTGCATACATTTACTTTTAACTTGAAAATTTTTATACATATATCTTTTTTACTTTTCTCATTTTTTTACATATGTTGAACATTTTACATTTTAAGACTTATTTTACACACATATAATTCACAAACTGTTTTCACACATATAATAAAGGTTTTCTTTATACATACAAGTTATTGCATACATTTTATATTGAGGCATTTTTGGCATACTGAAAAGCACATTGTTATTTTTAATTTTTTGTAATACTTTTTAATATTTGTGATACATTTATATAGTATAACATTTGGTCACTTTATTCATTTTTATAATATTTTTATAGAATAATTTTTTTAAAAAGAAACAATATTTGCTTTGTATTGTTCTATAAGGGGTTGGAGTATTTTATGTTTATTTAGCTGTCAAATATTATGCTTCATTAATTTTGTATTCTATCTTCATTATTTAGGACTGTTCCTGGTTCTGTTTGGCTACAGTTCCCCGCTCCTGTTCTCCAGGTCAGTTAATTAATTTTTGGGGTTTAAGTGTTATGGTTGTTGGTTATAAGGTTAGTTTGATTAGTTTAGTTGTTTTTAGTTTAGTTAGTGGTAAAAGTATGTTGTAGTTATGGTAGTTGAGTGTGGTATGTCTCATAATATTGTAGTTATAGGTGTATTGTGTTCCTTAGTTATGTATTGATTCTATATGTTTTTTAATTTGTATATTGTTTTGTAATGTTTATGGAGTTTTTATGAATTGCGTGGTTTTTTGTGTTTCTTTTACCAAGCAATCATCAATCAACTTTATTCGGTCATATGACCGTAAAAGTACAATATACATATTTGCTCATACATTACAAATTCCTTTTTTTAATTTTTTTTTAATAGCCTTAAGTATGATACAATACACCAAAGATGAGCACATAAATAAATACCATTAATCAAATCCAAATAGAGACACATGGGAGCACAAAGAAAAAAATGAACTTAAAAATATCTTAGTAAACATTACTATTACTATTACTATTAACGGTAGCGGACACAAACAAAATTCATGTGTGACACAAGCTCTAGTCCCACTGAACACTAGACCACACCTGTTTACATTTTTGCCAAGAACGTGGACCTCTGACTTTAGCAAGGGCCATCTCCATTTCGTAAATTTCTCGGAGCAGGACCCAAAATTCATTAATGCTAGGACATGTTTTTTTAATCCAAGCACGAGCAATGCACAAACGGTCACTCACAATTAAAATTGATACAAGTAGTCCCGTTAAACAACCTCGATCCTGTATTACCCCAATACAATTTCCTTCTCTGTCATCTGAATGTCATGACCAGCCAACATTGAGAAAACATGATTAACCTCAGACCAAAATAAACTCAACCCTGGACAAGTAATAAACATATGTCGTAAATCGGCGGCATGAACTTGACTCTTTGGACAACATGTTTTAGGTAAGAATAATTGATTCGCCGCCCATTTGGAGATGAGCTCAGGGGTATAGTACAGCATAAATATAACCCTATGCTGCTGTAATTTCAAATTAACCGATGCTACTGCTAAATCTACAGTTGCCAAGAATTCCTGTAATTCCTCTTTAGTTATAACAGTTTGAAAAACACGGCTTAGCTTTGCTGCAATCTGTCTGCCGTCATCACTAGCAGTAGCTAAAAGTTTTTGATATGCTTTACCAATAAACCCTCGGCCAGAAGTCTGAAAAAGTACAGAGAGCACCTCAGAAGGACTGGGCATTTGTGATAAGCCCAGACCACGAGTAAAGTAATCCCTGATTTGCAGATACTTAAAAAATTTATTCTGCGACACCCCATACTCTTCTTTCAAAGCAGCAAACAACCGAAATCCTTGTCCATCAAACAACTGGCCGAGCTGTACTACACCCCTGCTTTGCCACCTTCTTCCAACAAGGTCATGGAATATCTCGTATAATTTAGGATTACCCCATAACATGGTGTACACATGCAACTTTGGAAGAGAATATGCCTTAGAAGTATCTTGCCATATCTTGACTATGTCTCTAACTACCTTAAATCGAACCCTCTTATAGTAATTAGGGTCGAAAGTTTTATATAGCAAAAACCCCGTGTCCGCGCCGCATGCCAATTGATAAGAAAGCCAGATCATACCGCTATCGGGTCCCTTAAGCAGACTTTGAATTCGGCCAAAAAACGCGGCTCAAAAGTATAATTTAAAATCTGAGAGCATAAACCCGCCTTGTATATATGACAGCTTAATATACCGTAGGGCTCTCCTTGCATGCCGATAACTCCAGATAAAACTGCCTATAGCACTATCTAATAAACAACAAAGGAAATGCATGTACTGATTCTTATTTTGTGACTCTAATCGTTAAGGCGACAATAACCAAAATATTGACTGCCAGCTCGAAATTAATTCAAAAATCTATAATTTAATTTTACAAAAAATCAATCAATTTGTTTTTACATATCTCATTTTTAAACAATTATACACATTTTGCCACAAAAACAAACAATGATACTTAACCATACAGCAAACAATAAATGACTCTAACTAAGTACATAAATGGTGCAAGACTTTACAAAACGACTTACTTACATACACAACATAAAACACACGACATATGACATGGTGGTCTTATCTGTTCAAAATAAATTAGCATGGTTTGATCAATCAAAGAAACAACCAAAAATAACAGTGTGGAGTCTTAAACCCGATTTTCTGAAACGTGCCAGTGAGAAGGCGTTGTTTAGCAAATCATTTAAACCAGGCACGAAAACCTTTTTATATTAAACACACATGTTAGACACCCAAATGATAAGACCAGACGACACAAGAAGGTCGACACGTTTCGAACCCCGTTGATTAACGTCTGGGGGTTCTCTTCAGGACCAATCACTATTAAGCGAAATCAGCCGATTTCGCATCTGGACTCAATTCCATGTGGATTTTTTAACTTTTTGGTGGCAGAAGAGCCTGCAAGGCTTCAAACTGATTAGGGAATACTGGAGGTTTCCAGTTCGGTACGCTTGAAAGACTTCGGCCAAGCGACATCATGAAGTAAAAGGTTTTGGCACCGCCACGAGGCCGACCATACCACCCATTACAAGGGATTAAAAGAAATAAGGGTACCTCCAGTATTCCCTAATCAGTTTGAAGACATGAATAACCGGAGCCAACCGAGACGCCAGAATTTTTGAAAAGATTTTAGCAACGGCATTAATCAATGATATTGGCCGGTATGAGCTCATCTCCTCTGCCGATTTCCCCTTGAATGGAATCGTGTCTCCTCCAACAGCTCTGCCAGTGGGCAGAGCATTAATTGCTCCCTCAATTTCACCTAGGTCAACATCTCTTTGCAGGGGCTCAGAAAGAAAAGGACATAGAACGGGCATTGCACTCTCCTGAATGTAATCCGTGGCGGTTTGCTGACTGAAGCAAGTTGAGTTGTCATACAAGTCAGCATAGAATGACTTAAATTGCTCCACTATATCTTCAGATCTAGTATAGGCTAGCCCGTCTACCCCTTTAATAAGTTTAATACTTGATCTAGCCCTTATATCAGCAATCTAGTTGGCCAACAGTTGCCCAACCCTTTCCCCATACTCATATTGTTTGGATTTGAACTTATGGTAGTTATTTGCTACTTTATCCCTTAGCCTTCTCTTAAGTTTAGCTCTGACGTCTATAACCTGCTGATAGACCTGCTGTTCACCGGGGTCTTTTATAACAATGGCTCTAGCATGCTTTTGCTCCAGATCTAAATAGAGCTTATGTTCTTGTTCCATCAGGCGTGCCCCCTGTCGATTCTGTTTTATAATATATTGCAATGTGGCCCCTCTAACAAACGCCTTCATACAGTCCCAAACCGTTGGCGCCGTGCCCTAGTTATTCTCAACAACTCCCCCAATGTTCCTTGCATAAATTTCACATATTCTGGATTACTAAGGAGGTACCTGGGAAAAGTAAATTCCCTCCCTGGCCCTTTAACCCCTGACTGAAACCGTAATGTCAACATCACAGGATTATGGTCAGAGATGATTTTAGGACATACCTCAATCATTGCCTTTTCTAAAGCCGTATTATTGACAAAAATCATATCTATTCTAGAATATGTTTTGTGCGGATGCGAAAAAAACGTGTAACCCGGCACCGTATGGTTTAATCATCTCCAAGCATCCTCTAATTGATGTATGTGAAGAAGTTCCAATATAGCGGCCCTAGTCTTGCCCATTCTGACACGGGTTAAAGTGTTAGTAGTGTCTATCTTTCTATCTAAAATACAATCAAAGTCTCCCATGACAATCAACTCGCCGGCCCATTCCAATAGTTCAGAGCATAGATATAGAAACACATCAGGACAGTCGATGTTGGGGCCATACACCGAACAGACCGTAACCTTATGCCCATAGATTAATAACTGTGCGATTGCCCATCTCCCTTTGGAATCAGCCATTGTGCGAAGCACAGTGGCCCGGCAGTTTTTAGATTTCAGAATAGCCACCCCCCCGAATAGAAATTGATTGCGAAGTACTAACAATCAAATCGTATCCAAGCTGCTTTAGGTGTGTTCTATCCTTAAAGGCCAGATGTGTTTCGGAGAGTCCCAATATATGGGGTTTAAATACCCAAAGTTCCTCCATTACAAGGCGGCACTTCCCGGCATTATTGAGCCCAGATACATTCCAGCACATATACTTTACATCCCACATTTAACCACATTTGTAAAGCCAATCCACTCATTCCCCCTAATTGCATGTCTCTTCCCCTTGTGCTTGACCAGTGCTACCTTAACCAAACTGTGGCTACTTAAACCCCTCCCTCCCTGACCCCCTCCCCACCTGTCACTCGGTAAGATGAACCAATAACGGCCAGCTACCATCCTCTGTCCCTCCCCCACCCACCCAACCCACCCCCATGCCTACGGAAAGGAATCGCCCCCTTCTCTGCTGTCCCAGAATGACAGCATAAGGAGGACGCTCCCTCCACACCCCCACAAGGCCCCAGCCACTGCCCCGCCCGCACCACCCATAGTATGTGTACCATAACAACCGAAAAAGAAAAACAAAAAAACGCCCTAAAGCCGTGAAAAAAGGCAAATTTCATAAGCAATCATAAGCAATCACAAATTGTTTCTCATTATTGACCCAGGAAACAAAAATAAAGAAGAAATTTTTAGTGCCTACAGGCACTCGGTCCTTTCTTAGCAGCAGCTTGCCATTCTGATAACGTTTGTTGAGCATCGCGCTCATTGGAGAAAAAATTTAATTGGCCGTCCTTCATAACCTTTAGACGCGCAGGTTCTTGCAAAAATACTTGTGAGCACACATCTTTAAACGGGTCCATCAATTGTCGCAGCCTCCATCGTTTATCCATTGTTTGTTTACACAGATCAGATCGCACAAATATAGACATGATATCCACAATCACAGGAGCAGATGGACGCGCCTTCAGATAAATTGCCTGTCGTAGTAGAAAATTACCCAAAAACACCAAAATCGGCCATGCAAAGTTAGACCTGCCTTGATTAGCCTGAGAAATAAACAAAGGTAGCCTGTGTGCACGCTGGACCAGGGTGTCCATGTCCCAATCTGCCAGGTCCGGAAAGGCCTTCTGGAAGAGGCTCACAATAAACGCCCGGGGATCTGAGCCTTCCCTCCCTTCCGGGATGCCAAAGACTCTTAAATTTTGGCGCCGTTGCCGGTTCTCAAGGTCTTCAATCTTTGCTTGAATGATCCCCATTTGAGAATCTTGTGATTTTGCAAGGTTCACTGTATACGTATTAGCCTCCTCCACGGCAGCAACTCGCTCCTGCAAGTCCGTGACCTCAGAGGAGAGCTGAGCAACCTTAGATGTAACATCCAGCAATGCTTGCTTTATCTCTCTACTATCAGCTTTGGCCTGCTGATAGTACTCTTGGGCATCAGCTCTCTATATTGCTAATACTTGCATTATTCTGAACAGTGATGGCTCCTCATACACTGCCGACTGCTGACCTTTAGAAGAAAATTCTGTTTCCAATGCAGCAGCTGTTAAGGATACCAAGCAAGGAGTATTGCATGAAGGTATCGGGAGGCCAGGAGGCACAGTTCCCGCTGTTTGTACTGCTAGTTCTGCTAGTTCTATTGGTGATACTGGCACGCTTATAGAACTGCTATTTGATCCATTAGGTGACCCACCATGGTTTTCGGTTCAATTTTCAGAGCCTTCATAGTGAGTTGCCACAATCCCCGGAGTCGCTGCTAGTTGCTCTGTACCAGCCACGGCTTCTACTCCAGCTCCTGTTGCTGATACAGCCGCCACCATGTTGCCAGAATTAGACAGCCTTGAGATGATAGCCTTGACTTTGCCTTTTGTAGCTACCCATTTGCGTAAAGGACTTATTCCAGAGCCAACCTTTGTAGTGCAGGCCGCCGCCTCCTTAAGCCGCCCCACTGTGCTGGCTACTTGAAGCTTTGCTCCACCACCCCGACCTTTACCTCCTTTGCCAACTCTCTCAACTTTAGGGCCTTTTGTTTTTGTACTTTTCACCCCCTCTAAGAGATTGGCCTTAAGGCTACTAGAAGCCCCTGCATCGTTAGTGCGACTTCTCAGAGTGTAATTTAGAGAATCCAGCCATTTCCCAGTTTCTGTCGGGGGGCTAACCGGGCCATGCCCCAGGTCTAATTAAGCCTGGGCGTAGTTCGCGAAGTAGCGCTATGCGAAGCTACGCAAAGTGCAGTTCGCACTACGCGAGCTACGCGTAGCACTACGCGAACTGCGTAGTGCGCTGTTCGCAATGATTGCACAGTGCCGGATGCTTGTCCGCACTGTGCAATCATTGAAAACGGCATCTTGCACAGTGCGAGCTGTGTTTTACTGCCGCTCAAGTAGATTTTTACTCGAGCGGCAGCTTTCTCAACGTGAACTGGTAGTTTCTCATCGCAAGCGGTCGCGAGCATACGCGACCACTCGCAATGAGAAACCTGACCTCCCCGCGTTGAGAATCTCGCCGGGAGGTTTATTTTCCACGCTCGCGATCGGCAACTTGATGTTGCTGATCGCGAGCGAGAAAAAGTCTTGCCGGGATGTCATTTTGCTTGCTCGCGGTCGCCAACTTGACGTTGAGGACCGCGAGCAAGCAAAGGACCGCTGCACTACGCTACGCGTGTTTGCACTGTGCTACGTGCAATTCGCGTTGTGCGAAGTAGCGCAAACTTCGCAAACTACGCGAGCGTAGCGTAGTGCTTTGCCCAGGGTTAGAATACAGTTCGATGAAACCACATCCAAAGCCTGGTCCCCACTTGTTGCAGCAGCAGACTCAATACCTGACGAACTGCCAAACGAGGAGTCGCACAAATCTGCTATTCCATTGCTGACACTGATCCCATTCTCTTTCCCAGTACCTTCATTAAACAGTTTATCAGTCTGACTCGTCTGATTAGTGGGTGCTGCAGGATCTTCCAACGACAAACTGCTCATATCTGAAGCAGCCTCTGGCTTTATTGCTAAATATGGAGATTATGTAGAAGCTGCACTCCCTACCAGATGACTGTGCACTGCCTAGCTACCCAGCAACACAGCCTCCGTTCCTTCCCTTATCTCATCACAGTCATCACAGTCAAAAGTAAGTATTTCAGTGATTAACCCACCGCTCTTGCTGGTTCCTTGACACTCAACAGCCAAAGGTAGTTGAAACTGACCTGGTCTCACTGCTAAAACATCCTCATGACCGGGGTCCTCCTGAACTGCTGCATTTAGTAGCTCGACCATAGCAAAACCCGAACTGGAATTCTGTGTGCCACAAGACAGAAGCAGTTCCGTAGCCTTCCCAGATTGTAATAGTCTCAATATTGGTTTCCCCAGCCGCAAACCAGTCCCATTGCCCAAGCCTAGAGACGGAGCACCTTCCAGCAAGGCTTCTCTTCCCACCACCTCTCCCGCAGAATTAGTATCCCTGCAGCGCCTTCTGTCTTCCTGACTCCCCACAGCTGCTCCAGTCTCAACGGATACCTCCGCACGACCTCGCCCCCTGGCAGAACGCTGCGGGCCATACTTTCAGTTTTCGTCACCCGTGATGGTACCGCCGACCTCCGCATGCCGCCTTGGACTCCAACAGTACGTCCAGGCACAAATGGAAGCACCTGCGGTTGCTGCTGCGTGAGCCACCGCACCGCCCGACCAGCATACACAGCGTGCTGCAGCTGAGTGATCCGACACATCGGCAATAAATACCGCTGTCAGCTTCTGATTTAGTAAGTAAGCTTTATCCTTCAGTATAAGGTCCCAGGGCCATGACGAATGCTTATAGCTCCATTCTTTCATCCATTGTGCGGGGGAGCAGGTGAGCACCGGCAGCAGCTCACCCAGAGCTCATGTGGTGAAATGGAAGAGAGCGTCCTCCAGCGCGGAGTCAATCCGCCATCTTCCTTTCTCCCAGGGGAAATTCCAAGATTTGAGAAAAAAATGAAAAAAAGAATAGCAAATTCATTAAATACATTGTTCAATTGGTTACATCCAAGAGTTAAAAATATAAAAGATAAAAATGTTAAGAACAGGGCCCATCAGCCCAAGATTAAAACTAATTCAATGATTACATGCTGAGGGCCCTCTGTCAAATTCACCACGGGTCATGTAGACCACAATATTATGGGTCGTCTGGCCATAACCACTCTAGCACCTTGAAATTAGGACAACCAGCCACTCAAGCAAGTGCATTTCCAGCAAAAAGTACTTTACAACAGTTTCATATAATGATTTTTAAGGGATAAAATGCGTAATTATCAGAATCCTCCTCTTTACTACCCTAGTGTTGCGCCATGAGCCTGTGTAGGCGTTAAGTGGAAGCGTGCCAAACCTAAACTGCATATACAGTTTCCTGTCCAAAGGGGTTTTAATAATATCTACAAAGGGCTCTAAAAGAGTAATGGATTTAAAATCTATAAATTCATTACTTAACCACCCACATTAGGCTTGACAGCAGCTTCAAGGGAAACCCAGCCCCTTTCCTGAAGTCTTATTTGGTTTTTGGTAGGGAATGATGTCGGGCCCCTGTTCTCCCACAGATCCTCTAGCCCTATGTTGGTTAACGAGTGCTTTAAATTCTTTAGCCACCCTAATTTGTTTTGCTTATCTAAAGAAATAACTTCTTCTAGCGCTTTGGCATATGAGCTTAGCTCGGGAGTTGACCATATTCTCCGCCAAAATAGCACTGGGCGGAGCTTAGCCTTATCGGCAATTGATTTTCCACCCAGATCTAACCTAAGGGGGTGAAGAGGGGTACTCTGGGTAAGTTGGACTAGGCTCCTCAGGAATTTGTTCTCAGCGCTGGAAAGGTCGTCCATCCTGTCGAAACCCCACAACTCTGCTCCATAAACGGCAGCGCTCACTGCTTAAGTTTGATAAATTTGTATAGGCGCCGCCATTGGTTTGCTATAAGAAAATCTTTGTTATTTGCTCAGAGCCCCAGCTATCTGAGAAAGTTTCAGAGTGGATTTGACCACTTGCGGTTTCCAATACATAGATTCGGAGAGGGTAATTCCCAGGTATTCAAAAGGTAGTTGCCCTCTCCAGTGGAAGACCGCCCAAGGTTGGTCTGCCCTATAAGACTTGTGGGGGTTAATCATCAGAAACTTGGTTTTAGAAGTGCTAATCTCAAGACAGCGCACATCATAGAAGTCTTTGAAGCGGGAAAGCAATTTCTGTAATCCCCCTTGGGTTTTTCATATCAGCAAGGTGTCATCCGCAAACAGGAGTGTCGCAATCCTATTGCACCCCAGCATTGGAGCATCGGAAGGCTCTTGCTGCAGAAATTGAACAACATTGTTCATGTAAAGTGAGAAGAGGGTGGGAGCTAAGACACATCCTTGGCGGACGCCCCGATTGACAGCTATAAGATCGCTGAGCTGTCCTTGGTCGCCCCAACAAACTTTTCAAAAGTTTGCAGCATGAAGGTGGATTACCCTGGACAAGAACTCCGACAGCATCCCCATATCTGCTAAACATTGCCACAATTTGTTTCTGGGTACAAGATCAAACGTTGTTTTTAGGTCGATAAAGGCCATGTATAGACTTCCCAGGCCAATAACCGCGGTCTTCCAAGAAAGTAGGATTAAGCGAAAGACCTGATCAATTATTTCCGTTTTGGCTCTAAAGCCTGCTTGAAATGGGGATAAAATATTGTTCTTGCTTATCCAAATCTGTAACTTGCTCAATAGTGCATGACTGACCAGTTTCTGAATTGAATCGATAAGGCTGATCAGTCTATAATTGCTGGGGGACGATCTATCACCTTTTTTGAAAATCGGGATCACCTCTGCGCCTTTCCATGACGGAGGTACTGGGGCTCCTGCTGCAATAGCATTAGACACGATCAGAATATAGGCTGACCAGTTTTCCTTATCATATAAAAACAAGTCTCTGGGAATGCCATTGGGTCCAGGAGCCTTTGCTTGAACAATTGTGTTAATGGCAGACTGTATTTCAATGCTAGTAAAGAACTCCTCAGGGTAAGTCAGGGGCCGGGCGGGCTGAGGTAGCTCCTGGTCTGTGGACGAGGGATCTGCATATAAGAGTTCAAAATTATCATGCCAGGCAGAGATTGCTATGTTACTGGCTGGATGAGGGGACCTCTGGACATCCCCATGTGATACTAACTGCCAAATCAGTTTAGAATCTTTAGCAGCACTTGCCTCTCCAATAAGCCTCCACCTATTGTCGTCCCACTCTAGTTTAGCTCTTAGTTGAGCTTTTTTTATAGGACCTTCTCAGGTCTCTTACTATCTCAGTTGAGTGGTATCTAAGGGCAGACGCTAAATGCTGTTTAAGCTTCCTGCACTCACGGTTAAACCAGGCAGTCCGCGGTGGTGCCCGGCAGCTCTTCTGCAAGAGTGGAATAGGATCACTAAATTGGGCAGTCAGTTGTTTAAAAAGTGAGGAATATCTTCCTGACCTCCCAGGTTACTGAGCATGGCTCTAAAATTTAACAAGCATGCAGATAATTGGAGATTAAGAGACTGGAGCTTGTCCTCATCCAAGATCACCTTTTGCCACTTTAAGCGGCGGTTGTCATTTGGTGGGAGAAGTTCCTTGGTCGCAGTAAAAGTTCCAGGGTGATGTGAGGCTCATGCATAGAGGATTGTGGTCACTATCTACACTTGAGCCTACAAACATATCTATTAACAATGACCAGAGCCTTAGGTCATGAAGAGAATAATCAATGCGGCTAGTTCCCTTAGATAAATTAAAGGTAGTAGCATTCATTTTATCCGACTTGCTCCGCCCATTTGTGGCCCTCAGCCCATACCCCAGGGTAATGGCTTTTAGCTGCAGTGCCACTTGGGACCATTTCCAGATTGGAGGCATATCAAGTTGGGGGACTAGCCAGTAATCATCTTCTTCTCTTTCTTCACTATCATCCTCCTTTCCCAGAGGTTCAAACATCATTTTAAAATCACACACTAAAATCAAGGGATGCGAGAAGCGCCTTGCCCCTAGGAGCTCCTCAAGATCTTGCAGGGTAATGGACCTACCACCCCACCTAGTTCCTCTTGCATAAACATTAAAAATGTTTTACCCTTTAATTGAATACCCAGAATATCGGGGTTCTTACAGGGGAGCTCTTGGACCTGGCAATTAAGCTCTGTCTTAACCCAAACTATAGTGGGGTGATGGAACGCTAGATAACCTGGCATATATGATGGAGTGGTAGTTCAGGTTTACTGAAGTAAGAAGATGTCGAAAGTTCCCATGAATTGGATCCGGTGTGGAAGTGTCAGCTTTGTCTTCACCCCTGCCACATTCCATGACACCATCTTTAGCTGGCGCTCGACCTGGTGCATAGTGGTGTGGGAGTGCTAGGTCTCGAGGTCAATACCTCAGTACGGATTACGGAAGGTGAGATGTCCCTCATAGGCTGCTCCCTGGGTGTAGTTGGAATTAAACCCTGAAGCATTCCAGAATTTAGACTACTAATGGAGTTACAGAATCTAGACTACTAATGGAGTTACAGCTCTCCTCGAGTGAGGATTTCGGGGCTGTAAAGTTCTTCAAGACTGGGGTTAGGGTAGACCAGTTCAGTCAGTCGTTAGTGGCTAAAGTTGAATCTTTATCAGAATATAGAGTGGCTAAGGGGGCTGATACTTGAATTGGATCCTAGTATTTGCAAAAGGGCACATTCTTGCTTCCAAAGCAACTGGGTTGTGAACCAATCTACCATCTACCAGGGTCAGTTCAATATAATCTGTTGGACTATGGGGAGGGGATAACCTTCTTACTCGCAGAATGTCCTCCCTAATTACTGACCTACAGCCTCTGACATGCCTGATCCAATGTGTTACTTTGTTCCTAAGTGAGTCCTCCCCTTCCCATCTCTGGTTGGAGTTACTTTTTGGGACATTTGTCATGTAGATGCTATTGGAAATTTGGGGGGCTCGCTGCACCTCTCTTGCTGGAATGTTACTGCGGTTACTCCTGAACTACATTTCATTATAGTGGGGTCTTTCATCATAGCGGGAGGGTCCCTTAGTTGTGCACCGAGTGTCCCCCCGTTTCTCCGATAGCTTGTTTCCTCTTCCCCAAACCAACTGGATGGAATATCCAAAAGGCCGTAATTATGAGCCTCAGGGAGGCAATAGAACACAGTTCCAGGGCTCAATTATGTGTTCTTTTAACGATTTCTTGTTTGGTTTATCGGAGATGCCTTTTTTGGATGCTTTTTTTCAAGGAAAAGGACTCGGTTACTTTTTTAACCAATGTTATTTTTAATTTCAATTGTTTTTGTGTTTCCTGGACTGTGTTTTTCATATTTCATTTCATATTTTAGTTTTCAGATTTTGCATTTTCTCCATTGAATGTTGTCACTTCTTTAGAACTTTATTTTTGTCTTTGATATGTTTGCATTTTGTTTGGGAATTTTATTTTTTGTTTATAGATCAATTTTACATTTTGGATTATCATGGAGTTTCATTTGTATATTTACAAAATTGTAAGTAAGGTTTTGTTAATTTTTAAAAGGTGGGGGCATTTTCTTGTACTGTTTTGTAGTGTATGTTATTTATGTACAATGTATTCTGCATTTTTTATTGTTTGTTCTTGTTTGGAGAGCTGGTATTTGTTTTATTTATAATGTCTTCATTTATTATTATTATATCAGTATTTTTACTATTCAATCTCATTGATTAATTTGGTATATTTAATTATGGTTTAAGATTATATAGTCACAATATTAAAGTAATCTTAATAAAGAAAAATTAGTTTAGTTGTTTTAAAAATTTTAAGGATTGTTCCTGGTGTTTTTTTTTATTAGTTAGTTTAGGTTTATGCTGAGGAGTTTAAGCATGGTAGATTAACATTTAGATTTTCTTTTACAAATGCACTATATAGTGAATAAGTAAATCCCATAATGTCATATGTCTTATCAATGTACTTTTAAACTTGACTATTGGCAAAGAGTTGGACTTAGGTTTGTAACATGTTGTGCGTTTCTTTAGTTTGTTTTGAGTCTTTAGGCTGCAGTTGAATTAGTAATTGTTCCATTGTTAGTTCTTGGTAGCTATAGTCCTTTTTTTCAAATTTCTAAAAAGTGGTATAGTGTAGGATGGATATGTCCTACAGTTCCTTAGAAGGAATTATGCCACTCTTCCACTGCGTTATTGGTTAACATTGGTATATGATACTTGGGTTGCGGTCTGTGTCTAGAGTGGTGCAATCTACCAACTCAAGTATCTTCAAAATAGTTCATTTGGGGAATAATGTATTTCATATCTTTGATAGTAAGTTGATTCTATTAATAGGTTGTAATGTTTTGCTACATCAGTTACAGGGACGTATCCTAGGGCAATGAGTTTTATTCTTTCATGGCCAAATTCGGCACTTGTGAAATATTCTACACCAAATGCTCATTTTTGCAGGTGTCTCAAAAATCTTTTGATTAAAGTGGTAGTACAGCCATAAATGACTGTATGTGGATATATTTTTTAAATGGGAGAAATCACTGCTTGCTCAATATCAATAATATTTTTTGGATTATTGTAGTTATTAGTTTTGGATTTCATTTTGTTTGATAGTTCTTGGTATGTTGCGCTTGTTCATTTGATAAGTGTGGGTAGACTAAGGGATTGTTGGTGTTTTGGAATTCTACATGGACTATGTAGATATGTATGATGTCATTTGAGATGTCATGAGTGATGTCACTGACGATACCATGAGTGATGTAATATGTGAGATCATAAGCAGTGCATTGCGGGGGCACGAGTTATAGTTATATATATATATATATGTATATATATATATATATATTTATCCCAGTACGAAGCGCTCCTTCTGGAAAGCACAAGACCCGTGGGAGGTGGTGTGTAACGCTGGCGGAGAAACCAGCAAATCAATCCAAAATAAGCAGCAAGTGTACACGCACTCAAGAAGCAGCCAGGCAGGTTCCGATACCATAAATGATTTATTACTTCATAAATCCAAACGTGACGCATTTCGGCAGTCCTGCTGCCTTGATCACAACAAAGTAATGCAGATACCACAGTGTGATTCAAACAATACATGGAAATTAAAGTAGGACTATCAACGTGAAACCTACCCAACTGTTTGTATGGCGGCCATTTTAAAGTGGTGAATAATACATCAAATAGTGGGACTGCAATACACAATTGTGTCTAGGTTGAGACCTTCAGTAGTTGCATTGAAAAAACGCTAATTGCGAAATGAAAGCAAAATTTAGAGCTAGTTACCTGTTGGAAAGTGTACAAACGGACAATAAATAGTCCTATACTATGAAATGGCAAGTTAACACAGATTACTGTAACGGACCTACCCACATACGTAAAATGTCGGTCCCACATGAATACAGACAAAGTGTCATAAAATAATCTAATATTGCCGTAACAAGCTAAAGTAGAGGCGAAACCAGTTAAACAGGGTATCGTTATTCTAGGCAAAGTGCCTCTGCAGTCAAAGAATAATGTTCGTAAGAATGCAATAGTTCATAGTCCAAATGTCCATTCCTCTGTAAAAATCACTTTTGTTGTAACTACACAATTAATACATTAGTGCAAAATTGAACAAATAAAAATTAAAGATGAAGGAAGAAAGAAAAGACAATCTTATCTGGAATTGGCGAACCAGCTTCATATGAAGGATAAGGGTAGGGATCCCACAGACCCGGGTCCCTTCCTTTCCTCCTGAAGAGAGAAAGAAGCGATAGATAGTTATCAAATACATTGAATGTGTAAACAGCTCAAAAAAAAGAAGAGAGAAAGAAAGATCACAATATAAGATGTAGAGAATAGATAATAAACAGCAAAATACATATCACGAGTAATCAATTACTATGTAAATGTACTGTCATCTCTTCGTCAAGATTGTGCCCTCCGGGGTAGCGAGTCCCTAAGTCTATGATGTACTTGGACTCTTGCTTACGTAACTGGAGTAACCTGTTGCCACCTCGGATGTTGGCATGTACTTGTTCGATAGCAAAATATTGTAGTTTAGAATTATCTGAATAATGATGTGTTTCAAAGTGACGTGCACTCGGGTAGTGTTGATCTTTATTGGTGATTGCCCGCATATGTTCCATGATCCTCTTTTTTGCCATGTGCTTTGTGCTTCCAACGTAGCGTAAGTTACAAGGACACACAAGCACATACACAACGAAAGAGGAACTGCAAGTAATGAATTGGTTTATGGGCACCATCACACCTTTACAGGGATTGTCAAATTCTTTTACCATGATGCTATTTTTACAAGCCTTGCAATGACTGCATGGGTAAAAACCTTTGAGATTCATATTGTTGTGTTGAGGTTTGGTAGTAATGTCATTATGCATGAGTGCATCCCTCAAATTGCGACCTCTGCGGTAGGTTATTCTAGGTCTAGTGGGGATAGATTTGCCTATTATAGGGTCTTTAGACAATATTTCCCGGTTTCTGGTAAGGATATTTTGAACTTCCTTGGAATCATTGTTATATGTCAAGATGACCCTGGTCATCTCTGTCTCATCATCATCAGCTTGAACAGAATCCTGCAGTAACGTGTCCCTATCTTTCAGTTTTGCTTTCTCAACAGCTTTCTGTAATACCCACCCAGGGTAACCTCTTTCAGAAAACCTGCCCAGCATGATATTTTGTTCCGCTAGAAAGGACTCCTCAGAGCTGAAGTTGCGCTTAGCTCTGAGGAGTTCCCCATAGGGGATACTCCATTTTAAATTTTCTGGGTGGCTGCTCATGGCGTGTAAAAGACTGTTGCCAGGAGTGGATTTTCTATAGAGTTTAGTGTGTATTTGATTTTCTTTAATCACCACTTTTGTGTCTAAAAATACCACAGAGTTACTGCTAGCGTTGCTGGTAAGGGTGAGATTTTTGTTGTTGCAGTTCAATTTGTTGACAAAATTAGAGACCTCTGTCTCTGTGCCCCTCCAGATCACGAACAGGTCATCGATGAACCATAGCCATACGATGACCTGTTCAAAATCCTTGGTCAAATTGGGGTTAGTCGTGATGTCTTCCTCCCATACCCCCAGAAAAAGATTAGCAAAACTGGGGGCAAAACAAGTCCCCATGGCGGTACCAAGGGTCTGTCTGTAGATGTCACCATTGAATAGGAAGTAATTGTTGGTAAGACATTAGCGAATCATCTCAATAAGCATTTTAGTATGTTTTAAATACCGTATAGGGCGTTGATTGAGATGTTTCTGGCAGGCTCGTATCCCTTCCTCATGATCAATTATCGTGTACAATGAACTGACGTCCATGGTCACCAATAGAAAATCTGATTGCCACTGGATGTCTTTGATTTTAGTGAGGAAGTCTTTCGTATCTCTAACGTGTGAAGGTAAGGTGGAGACTTTGTCAATGAGAAAGTGATCAACATATCCGGAGACATTCTCCATTGCACTGTCCCTTGAAGAGACTATTGGTCTCCCTGGGGGATTAAGTGCATTTTTGTGAATCTTGGGGAGAAGGTACAGGACAGGTAACTTGGGGAAATCACGCTTGAGAAAGCAGTATTCCTCCCAAATTAATAGTCCCTGGTCTCTCCAATCAGTGAGTAATCTCCAGATACCAGTGACACTGTTGGTATATTCATCCCTAGTGCTTTTCATGTAGAATCTGGAGTCACTTAATTGGCGCATAGCCTCAGTAACATACATGGTTTTACTTAGAATCACAACGTTGCCACCTTTATCCGCAGGTCTGATAACAATAGTGTCATCAGTAGCCAAATCTTTTATGATATTTTTCTGTGCTATACTGAGATTATATGTTTTAGGTTCAGTTCTTCTAAACCACATGTGTTGTCGAAATCTCAGTAATTGGCTAGTTACCATGTCTTGAAAGGTATCGATATTATCATGTGGCATGGTCGGGAGAACTGTAGATTGTGGTTTGAATTTAGAGTTTGCAGCTTTGTCATAAGTGATCTCAAGATCATCTAAAATTTCACATACATTGCTGTAATTACTCCCCCTACCATCTTCCAGATCATGCATGGTTAATAAAGTGTCAATGTCACTGATATTGAGTTCTCCACCAACATCTGATCTTTGTACGATGTTGGTCATTGTTCTGTTATCAGGCTTGAGTTGATGCCATTTCTGCAATTTGAGTTTGCGACAAAATTTAAAAATGTCAATGCGTGTATTTACATAGTCTAGTGGAAACGTCGGACAAAATGATAATCCCAGATACAGAGTTCTCTTTTCCAAATCATTTAAAGGTCTATTTGTGAGGTTAATGATAGTTTGATTTACCTGTATGTCATCCATTACAGGGCTTCTCTTGAGCGACTCAATGAATTTCCCATGCGCTCCTTGTTTGCACCTCTTCCATTTCCTTTGTTGGTCACGTTTCCTCCTCTTGCATTGGCGCCCCTTCCTCTTCCTCTTCCCCGTTGGCCTGGGTTCTTGGCTTTGGGTTTCGGGGTTACTCATGTTGTTTGTCGGCCCCGACGAAGGAGCCGATATTCGTCCAAAAAAGTCATCGGGCGTGTTTTGGTTTTGCTTCCAGATGTGGAGCTCCCAGAGCCAGAATGTATGATGTCATTTGAGATGTCATGAGTGATGTCACTGACGATACCATGAGTGATGTAATATGTGAGATCATAAGCAGTGCATTGCGGGGGCACGAGTTATAGTTATATATATATATATATGTATGTATATATATATATATATATATTATCTACTGGCGGTCGCCAGTAGATAGTTATAGTTACAACCTATTATCCATAGGAAATCCGCGACATTCTATTTGAAATAACTCTCTTGCCGGTTGACGTATCTTCGCGAAATTTTCAAACTTTGTGGCCCGCTCCGGTCCGCTCCTACCCTGAAAGTCTCGGGGGATTCGTCAAGCGGGGGCCGAGAAAAGAGGGGTCCCAAAACGCATTTTCCCCATGCATTTTTCCATAGGAAACTTTAGACACGGCTACAGCCCGAACTGCTGAACGGAATTACACCAAATTTGGCAAAGAGGTAGTTCTTGGTTCAGAAAGAACCCTTTTGTTAAATGGTGTAAATCCGTTCAGTAGTTGCTGAGAAAATGAAAAGTAAAAAGATAGTGATATCTATGGGCACGGAGGATTCGCGCACCCTCAGCGCACCCTGCGCGCACCGTCCCGATCACGAGCTGAATGTTAATTGGCTATCAGCTGGCTGTCAACATTCCGATTCAGGAAATGTTGGCAGCCATTTTATCCCTCGGTAGAACCGAGGGACAGAAACAAGTGCGCAAAGCGCACAAAGGGAGCAGGGTAGAAACACCCTGACCCCCTAGGTTGCTCAGGGGTCCCACAAGGACCCCTGGGCAAAAAATAATAATTTTTTTTTTAAAATCGGCAGGATGCGCTCAGGGTGCGCGAATCCTGCCGGAAAAAATCGAAGCGCTGGTCTCCGCGCCGATGTTAGTGGCCCCGGGTGGCCCAAGTCCCGGGGGCATGGTGGGGGGATAATTTAATGTGTGGGGGCCTCAAGGGCCCCCAAGCCCGAGGACCGCCACCCCGGGGCTTTTTAAAAATGGTGCGGGAGGGCTCTGAGCCCTCCCGCAGCCCGAGGACCACCACCTCCCGGGGCTTTTTAAATAAATTTAACAACCTGTGTGGGGGCTCCAGCCCCCCACACGCCCGAGACCGCCACACTCCCGGGGCACTAACAAATTAAAATGGGGGTCCATTTTGGACCCCGAAGCCCGGGGACCACCACCTCCCGGGGCTGTGCTGATGTAGGGAGGGGGCCGCGCGGCCCCCTCCTGGAAACCCTTGATGGCCCTGGGGACCGCCACCCCCAGGGCCGGCTCCTGCAGTGTCCGGGGTGCCTACCCCGGGACACTGTAGTTGCTATGGCAGGACGGGAGCCTCGCGGCTCCCGTCCTGCCATAACAAACTGCTTGGATATTGGAAGAGAGCAGGGAAGCCTGCTCTCTCTTCCAATATCCAAAGCATTGACTTTCCACATGGGGAGCAGCATGTCAGCTGCTCCCCATGTGGAAAAGCAATGCCGAAACCAAGGGACGTGGGGAGCCGGCGGGACTGTGGGGATTGGGGACCCCCACAGTCCCCAACGGAGAGGAGCCAGCCTAGGGGATGGGGTCCCCGGGGCAAGTAGTGGCCCAGGAGGGGGCCACACGGCCCCCTCCCCCAATTTTTTAAAAAATGGAAAGGCCGGCCCGGGGGATGGGGTCCCCGGGGCCTTAAATAGCCAGAGGAGGGGGCCACGCAGCCCCCTCCAAAGAATAAAAATAAAAGGCCATGCCCCGGGGATGGGGTCCCCGGGGCCAATACAGACCCAGGGAAGGGGGCCACGCGGCCCCCTTCCCGTTTTTTTAATTAAAAATTTAAAAAAAGGGGTAAGGCCCTGGGGGATGGGGTCCCCAGGGCATAAAAACAGGAAAAAGGAAGGGGCCACACAGCCCCCTTCAGAGGACAACATTTTTTTTTTTTTTTAAACGATCGGGCCCCGCCCCCTTCCTTCACCACTCTGCAAACGCGCCCCCTGGCGCGTTTGCAGAGAGAACAATTCCCTTGAATACTGGGGGTCCCTGGGGGCCAACTAGCCCACCAGGAACCTCCAATATGCGCCAGGGGCTGCGTTGCAGAGACGTGTAGAGAGGCCACACCCCTTTTACACCTCTCTGCAGCGCAGCTCTGTGGTGCTTTTGGAGGTATATGGTGGGCTAGTTGGACTCCGGGACCCTCAGGATTCAAGGGACTAATCCCCAACCCAAAACGCGCCACGGGGCGCGTTTGCACAGTGGTGAAGGGAGGGGGCGGGGCTTCAGGTGACATGTGTGCGAACAGGCCCCGTGGCGCGTTTTAAGATGGGGAATTAAATCCCCTTCAATCCTGAGGGTCCCTGGGGGCCAACTAGCCCAACAGGTACATCCAGAAAGCGCCACAGAGCTGCGTTGCAGAGAGGTGTAAAAGGGGTGTGGCCTCTCTACACGTCTCTGCAACGCAGCCCCTGGCGCATATTGGAGGTTCCTGGTGGGCTAGTTGGCCCCTAGGGACCCTCAGGATTCAAGGGGACTTAATCCCCCAACTTAAAACGCGCCACGGGCGCGTTTGCTGCAGATGTCACCTCAGGCCCCGCCCCTCCCTTCACCATTGTGCAAATATTCCTCTAAAATCAGCCGAAATACGAATTCCGATTTACTCACCTGTTATCAGGAGAGACCTCAGTGCTGCATCTTTCAGCCCAGTACTGGTCCTGAAAAGTAATTCTAACCATACTTACCAGTAACTTGAATTTTCTTCCATAGGCTAACATTGACTGGTTTCACTTGGAAATTCTTCTAAGTGTGGAGTTTTGGAACTTTAAAATATTCCTCTAAAATCAGCCGAAATACGAATTCCGATTTACTCACCTGTTATCAGGAGAGACCTCAGTGCTGCATCTTTCAGCCCAGTACTGATCCTCAAAAGTAATTTTAACCGTACTTACCAGTAACTTGAATTTCCTTCCATAGGATATCATTGCCTGCTTTTTGCTGAAAAAGTTTCTAAGTGTTGATTTTTGAAACATACAAATATTCCTGTAAAATCAGCCGAAATACGAATTCCGATTTACTCACCTGTTATAAGGAGAGACCCCAGTGCTGTATCTTTCAGCCCAGTACTGGTCCTGAAAAGTAATTTTAACCGTACTTACCAGTAACTTGAATTTCCTTCCATAGGCTAACATTGACTGGTTTCACTTGGAAATTCTTCTAAGTGTGGAGTTTTGGAACTTTAAAATATTCCTCTAAAATCAGCCGAAATACGAATTCCAATTTACTCACCTGTTATCAGGAGAGACCTCAGTGCTGCATCTTTCAGCCCAGTACTGGTCCTGAAAAGTAATTTTAACCGTACTTACCGGTAGCTTGAATTTCCTTCATAGGCTAACATTGACTGGTTTCACTTGGAAATTCTTCTAAGTGTGGAGTTTTGGAACTTTAAAATATTCCTCTAAAACCAGCCGAAATACGAATTCCGATTTACTCACCTGTTATCAGGAGAGACCTCAGTGCTGCATCTTTCAGCCCAGTACTGATCCTGAAAAGTAATTTTAACCGTACTTACCGGTAACTTGAATTTCCTTCATAGGCTAACATTGACTGGTTTCACTTGGAAATTCTTCTAAGTGTGGAGTTTTGGAACTTTAAAATATTCCTCTAAAATCAGCCGAAATACGAATTCCGATTTACTCACCTGTTATCAGGAGAGACCTCAGTGCTGCATCTTTCAGCCCAGTACTGATCCTCAAAAGTAATTTTAACCGTACTTACCAGTAACTTGAATTTCCTTCCATAGGATATCATTGCCTGCTTTTTGCTGAAAAAGTTTCTAAGTGTTGATTTTTGAAACATACAAATATTCCTCTAAAATCAGCCGAAATCCGAATTCTGATTTACTCACCTGTTATCAGGAGAGACCTCAGTGCTGCATCTTTCAGCCCAGTACTGGTCCTGAAAAGTAATTTTAACCGTACTTACCAGTAACTTGAATTTCCTTCCATAGGCTAACATTGACTGGTTTCACTTGGAAATTCTTCTAAGTGTGGAGTTTTGGAACTTAAAAATATTCCTCTAAAATCAGCCGAAATACGAATTCCGATTTACTCACCTGTTATCAGGAGAGACCTCAGTGCTGCATCTTTCAGCCCAGTACTGATCCTCAAAAGTAATTTTAACCGTACTTACCGGTAACTTGAATTTCCTTCATAGGCTAAGATTGACTGGTTTTCAGCAAAAAGTTTCAAAGTGTTGATTTTCACAAACTACAAATATTCCTTAAAAATCGCCTGTATGACTTAAACGCATTCTTTCAACTGTTTACAGGAGATGCACCAGTGCTGGATCCAGGATCCAACACTGAGTAAGAAAAATAACGATAACAGTTTTTACCTGCTAAGTGAATTTCCTTCCATAGGATAACATTGGTGATTCTATGAGAAAAAGTTTCTAAGTGTCAACTTTTAAAATACAATAATATTCCTTAAAAATCACGACTGTAACCAAAACGCTTTTACTCAACTGTTTACAGGAGATGTACCAGGACTGAATCTAGGATCCAGTCCTGTGGTTACAAAAGTAATCCATAAAGTAACTAATTGCATTTAACTAGAAATTCACATTGAGCTGAATGTTGCATTGTGTTTGAAAATGTGTTGCCCATTGCAACAACTGTAACTACTGTACTTAAGAGTCTATTGCCTATCTGCAAAGTATTTAAACTAAAGTAATTCATTCTGAGAAAGTATTTTTGTAATGTAATGTATAATGTAATTACAATGTAATTTAAAAAATAAAATATGTAAAATAAAATTGTTTCTAAAAATGTAGTAAATCAGTATGAAAAAAATTAATATAACAATTAATACATTTAAAAATTGTCATTTACAAAACCTTTGAAATTCACTGAAAAAACCGTAGGTTTCAGGCACGTTATAGTTAGAAATTAGCATTTAAAAAACCTTTGAAATTCACTGAAAAAACCATAGGTTTCAGACACGTTATAGTTACAAATTAGCATTTAAAAAACCTTTGAAATTCACTGAAAAAACCATAGGTTTCAGACACGTTATAGTTACAAATTAGCATTTAAAAAACCTTTGAAATTCACTGAAAAAACCATAGGTTTTAGGGACAGTTATAGTTACTTGGACATTGCACTCGTACAAAACCCATGAAATTCCCCCGTTATAGTTAGTTCAGCTAACTATAACTCGCGCCCATAATGCACTGCTGATGACGTCACATATTACATCACTCATGACATGGTCAGTGACATCACTGATGACATCACTGATGACATCTCAAATGACATCACTGATGACATCATCCACGTGATAATCTGATGCACCTCCTCACACCCTAATATAACCTTTGATACACCCACTCTAAATTACAGACTGCCATTCGCAAAACCATAGACACTCCAACACCAATAACTACATACCCACTCACTGATTCTTAGGTCTACACACACACATCCACTCACTCACCCGTACAGTCACTCATACTTACGGTCACTCAGTACTAGGACTATCATATGCACTCTTACTCCTATATAGACACTCAAACAACGCCACTCATCCATAGAGATACTCACACACCTAGTCAGTCATGCAAATAATTAAACACACTGCCATTTACTCACCTATACAGTTATACACACACCAGCTCACTTACTCATACAAATAGTAGCACATTGTTACGCTCTTATACAATCACTGATACAAGCACACACTCATCCATACAGCCACTATCACAATCACTCACTCTTGCTTATAGCTATTTATATACTCCAACACACATATATACTGCCTTTCACATATGTAGTTACTCACACATGTACCACTGGGACATACATTCACTCACTAACACACTCTTACACACACTTACCCACCCATACAGTCTATCACAGATGCACTCTTGAAACCATCCACCCAGTGAATCACCCACTCACACATCTATGCACAGAGTTGCACACACCCCTCCCACACAAACACTCAGGCACCCATACAGATACTCAGACAAGCATTCAATAACTCATATAGACACTCATGTAGCTATTCACAAACACATGCAGCCACTTACACAGCAACAGACAGACGGATACAGACATTCATCCAGTTTAGTCACTAACCCATGCATTCAGTAAGATACGTTAAATCACTCACTTATAGAGTCAGTCACGCACCTACTAAATCATCCATACAGACACTTACACACCCACTCATTCTTCAATACGTCTTTTCCTATATATATAAAAATATTTAAACTTTACAGAAACACACAGTCACTGGATGATGTCATCAGTGATGTCATCAGTGATGTCATTTGAGATGTCATCAGTGATGTCATCAGTGATGTCACTGACCATGTCATGAGTGATGTAATATGTGACGTCATCAGCAGTGCATTTCGGGCGCGAGTTATAGTTAGCTGAACTAACTATAACGGGGAATTTCACGGGTTTTGTACGAGTGCAATGTCCAAGTAACTATAACTGTCCCTAAAACCTATGGTTTTTTCAGTGAATATATATATATATATATATATATATATATATATATATATATATATATATATATATATATATATTCACTGAAAAAAACAAAGGTTACAAGGACATTATAGTTAGAAAATAGAATTTAAAAAAACGTAGAAATTCACTGAAAAAACCCAAGTTTGTGGGGCGGTTATAGTTAGGCTGACATTTCACTCATGCAAAACCAGAGAAATTCAGCAATTATAGTTACCTGACCTAGCTATAACTTATGTCCCCGTAATGCACTGCTTACGGCCTCACATATTACATCACTCATGACATGGCCAATGACATCACTCATGACATCACTGATGACACCTCAAATTACATCACTGATGACATCATCCAGTGATTGTGAGTGTTTTCTAAAAATTACAGAGTGTTAAACATATATACTGAAGTAAGTGGCTGTGGGAGTGCCTGTATGGGTGAGGGAGTGGGTGTGTAAGAGGCTGTAATAATGAATGAGAGAGTGAATGAGTGGCTGTATAGGTGAGTGGGTAGGTGTGTACGTGGCTGTAATGGTGTATAAGAGAGTGAAAGAGTGGCAGTATGGGTGAGTGTGCAGGTGTGTCAGTGGCTGTAAATGGTGAATGAGAGGGTGCATGAGTGCCTGAATGGGTACCTAAGCAGGTAAATAAGTGTCTGTATGGGTGAGTGACTGGGTGTGTAAATGGTTGTATGGGTGAGCACCTTGCTGCTTTGTGTCAAAAGGAACGGGCAAGATGGTGCCATATTTAACATTATACAGTGCATCCCTGTCCTTTCCTTGCGCTGGCACCCTTTTGTCTGCCTAGCGCCAATGCATGAACCCTTGCGCTGTGGGACAAGAGTGCCTGCATTGTATGCAGGATTGTTTTTGTGCAGGAAGGGACACCTTTCTGCATAAAAATAATTCTCTAGGGCATTTTTCCTCTTTCTATGTGTGCTGCAGAATGGAGCACACATTGAAAGAGGAAAAAACTAGGAGAAATAAAGATATTTGTCCTTGTCACGCCTCATCTCGTGAGGTGTAGTATTTTGACACATTTCCAGGTTTACAAGTATTGGTAAGTTTGGGAATGCACCAAAATCCATTGGTGGATGCGTGGAAACACCCATTCTTCACCCATGGAATGCCTCCCTGGGGCAGAGTAATGCAACACAGCAATTTGCGGTGGTTTGCGTGACTCTAGATTTATCAAGCCACACAGGGCCATGCAAGGTGGCATTGCATGGCTCAATAAATCCAACTTTAGTGTTGCATCACCCTTGCACCCCATTGCATCGCGCAAAGGTGACACAACACTATGATACATTTTCCCATTGTGCGACAGACTTCTTCCGTTATTCCATGCCTGTTCATTTATTGGTGGCTGGTTTATTGGCTGCACAGTACTGGTGATGGACAATCCTCATAGCATATATGCCTAAATTGAATGCAAGAGGTGTACGTTATAGTTGGTTGCCAACTGCTTAATGTAATGGTATTAGTATCAGTGTGGGCCACAAATATTATCTATGAAGTTACAACTATATAATACCCGGTGAACCACGGATCAGCTCTCCTTAACTTATCTGTGTATCAAAAGTAGTTTGCTGGTTCGGTTGTTTCTAATCCGTGGATTGTAAGGTAAAGATCGAGCTTGAAGGTGCAACTGTCTTTCCAGGTTTTCTTGCTGGGATGTGTGGTGGTGTAGTTGTCTTGGAAAAAGCCATGTTTTCAACTGTCTTTGGAAGTGTATATGCTCCTAGATGCTTCAAGTGTTGGCTGGTAGTGAGTTCAGGAGCTTGGCAGCTTGTACTGAGAAGCAGTGCCTCCTACGGATTTCTTATGGTAATGTGGTATGATAAGTGGTGCAAGCCTGGAGTGCAGTGTCCTGATTTGTTTGTATTGCTTGAATTTAACTTATAGGTATAGCGTTCCTTTCCCTTGGAAGCTCTGTGAACAATGCAAAGTTCCTTGAACATTGCCCTTCTTTCTCCAAGTAGTCAGAGGAGTGATTGTATGGAGTCATGTTTTCTCTTGGGTAAATGCAGAGAGGAAATCTTGCAGCAGTTTTTTGGATAAGTTGTATTTTGTAAATTATGAAGGCTGCACCAAGGTATAAGCTGTTGGCATAGTCAAGCTTGGAGATTACAAGTGGGAGGATGGCTTGTAGTTTCTGTAGGTATTCAAGGTATGGGAGGATGTAACATAGGGTTTTCATTGTGTAGAAGGCAATCTGTTTTACATTGTTAAAGTGCGATATCAAATATAGGTCTGAATCCATGGTTACCCCTAGGGTTTCTGACCTTTCTTATATTGTTAAAGGGGCCTCATATCCCTTAAACAATATGGTGGCAGTCTGTTTTTTTTTTTCCATTGTCCGCAGGTTATAAGCTCTGTCTTTTGGGTATTTATTTTAGATGATTATTAATCATCTATGTGTTTATGACCCAAAAGCAGTCCTCAAGTTTGAAATTGTAGAAGTTTTGCAGACCATCCATTTTTAAAAATGATTTGGGTGTCATCTACATAGTTCTAACAGGTGAGGTTGAATGAATTAATGAGGTTTGGTAGATGTTGAATAGTAGAAGGGATATGATGAACCTGCATGGGATGCCACAGTATTGTGTGTGAGGAGCTGCTATCAAAGGTGGTATCAGCACTAGTTCACTGTCACAGCCGAGAGGCCAAGAATTCAATGGGCATTATCTTAACTCTCTTCTCACTTTCCACATATGAGATGTTAAACAAGAATTTGCTGTGTGAAGAGATTGCACAAATGTACAGCATATTGAGTCATGTTTTTCCTGAATCGTTAATTTTCATGACATTTGCTATTCCTGATACCTAAATGGTTTCCACTACCCAAACCTACCAGTCATTCAGAAGCAATGCCCAATCAGGAAATACAGATTCCAGTATGGCATGGTGCTTTGATTAGCCTGTTGTGCTGGGGCAGAGTTATAACAAGTCTGATACAGCTTATATTTGACTGACATTGCTCCAGCCTACACTGGCCTGTTGTGAAATATAGCCTGGTGAGATAATGTATCTGCTCTACAGATCGTTATTTTATTTGCAGGAGCCAGATAGTATTTTAGGTGAATAAGCCTGCTGCAGAGGGGTGCAAATAACCTAGCAGTAGTCTGAATCTAAAATGACCCAATATAGTTGACCATGTCACAAAGGGCTGTGATAACAAACTAGCTTTTAAAAATGGTTTAATATCTAGATGACCCTGTCAGGGTCAACACACCGAGGATTCATCTCCTTGAACCAAACAATGTCGAAACCATACTCAGGGCATCTGAGGCTGAAAGCATTTATATTATAATTGGCCTCTCTAGACTTCTCTGTACCACTACAACTAGCATTTTCTGATTTTTATATATTGTAAGTGAAGATCCGTGTAGTTTGAATCTGATTTTTTAAATGTATTGCCTCCTTTTAAAATCTGCTTTATCTTTAAATAATTTATTGTAATAACTGATACATTGCTGTTATGAGGACCTATGTAATTAATTACCTAAATGCATAATATTTGGTGAACATTTGGGGTAGTGTTTTCATTGGGAGAAGTGTGTGAGCTGTGGGTGGTAGGAAGTTTATGGATCCTCACATTTTCCAGAATTGTACTTCACAGAAATATGAGGAAAATCAGCGAGTTAGCCAAGGTTTGGTGTTTGCAGTGCATTCTGGGTAAGAAACGCATTGGGATCCATGCAAACTACACCACTCTAGACTTCCCTAGGTGCCTTGTTTTCAGAAATGTTTGGGCCTGGAAGGTTTCCCTGGATGCAACCAAGCCCTGGCCTAAATAACACAGCTACTCACATTGCCAGAATTGGTCCATTTGTAAGGCAAAATTTTGATCTTTCCTTGGTATTAGGGGCATTAGGGAGCCTTACCTTTCATGGGCAATCGCTCAGTCACACAAGTTGGTTACTACTGTTATAGGGAGAAGTGTTGAAATGCTGTGTGGTAGGACCCTTGTGGATCCCTGCAGAATCCATGAGCGCGAGCTGCTTTCACTTTTGCTTTGTTGTGTAGCATCAGTGCACACAGCATGCTGCGCAATGCAGCAAAACAAAAAAACAAACTTGGGTCTTGTGGGAAGCATTTCCCTAGCATGCCAAATTAGATTTTGGGAAAAAAAACAGTTCTGGTGTTTTTACGAGAAACATTTTCTTTTCCAGTAATGTGTCTGACCCATTGAACTGCACCGTACTGTGAAAGTAGTGTGGAGGATATCAGAGGGTCATTGTCTGCCCTAAAGCAGTTAAGACCCACCAAAATTATGAATCCTTATGTCCTGACCAACATGAAATGACAAGAAGCTGCAGAAATATGATGGCTACCTTGCATTAACTTCTTTGTTCCATGATCGTAGATTACTTCTCCAGTTCCAGTGCATGCTTGTCCAAGCAATGTTAGCCACATGTAGGGTGCCACATTGAGGACCCCATGCAATGAGTCTACTGCACGTGAAAGAGTAGAGAATGTACATAATTCTGGAAGTGGGGGTCTCTGTGGCATCTAAATGGGAAGTGCCATACAAGCACCATCAAAGACAGACGTTATCACAAAGCAGCAACTGAGAGCATTAGAGGCAGTGTTGCTGCTAGTTTTCTCAGCCATGCCACATGCCTCAAATGGACCCATCCCAAGTACACACAATCACCTAGATTTTACCATTTCTATCAGTTTTGCTGGTCGATATCTAACGAAGGTCTCCTTGAGAACAAAACCTTTCGCACAACCTGCCTATAACTATGAGGTGTGTATTCCGATGTAGGAGCCTGCTTCAAATCCATGAAGTTTTCATTGGTGCTTTTGATGAAATGTAATTGAACTATTCATCTTTTGTCACAACCTTACAGTCAAATTCACTGTGGGCCCTTTCCAACTTCCCCTGTAAAATGACATTTACATTCTTTTTAGCTTTCACCAATATTGCATCCCTAAAATGTTTAAAACACACTCTTTGCCACTAATTTACCAAAATGTTCTTGAAGGTTATGCTCTAAGCGCTCTCTCGAGTTATTTTAAATTAGTGGTGAATAAATTTAAATTCATTTATAAAGTTGGTTGGAATTTGAAACTCCTCACTTTATGAAGCAGATTAAGTTTCCTAACTTAGCTTGAGGAGAGGGCCGTCCAGGTGTGATGAATTCCCAATGCAGAATGTCCCAGGGAGGCCATCACCCAGCAAACAAAATTTGAGTGTGGATACTGTACATCCACCACCTCAGGTAAGATGCGTGGGAGGGAGGGTTCTGAGCTGAGACCAGCTTATTTTAAAAAAAAATTACTTGATAAGCTTTGCATTGCACAATGCTTGAACAGTTTAGAAAATACAAAAAGTTGCAAATCAGCCTACTTTACAACTTCTACTGTAAATCCCATCCAATTGATAGGGGTTAAAGTTGGATTGTGGAAAGTGGATTAAGTATGCTTTAATATGTACCTTAAAAAATCCACATATTCCTTCACATAGAATCAAACTGTGTGCACCATGAATATCAAACCCACAATATCGATGGCACTGAATATCAAGGTCAGAATATCGAAGCCAAAATATTGACAGGTAAGTATAGTTTTTCAATACCTTACTACACATATATGTCCCTACGCAATAAATACATCTTTAAGGTATGTAGATGGGGAGTTAGGGATAGTAGATCTATACTTTTATATATGCACCTACCTTACAATATTGTGTCCTCAATATTTTTGTACCACAATATTCTAGGGGTTGTTATTTAGCAGTACAACCAGTATTTGGAAAAGAATGCACCTACAGAGCACAGCTTTATTGTTTGGTCATAGCTAAGGACCATGCCCCCCTAAATATATACCTCTGCTGTGGTGCTTTATAAGATCAGAAGAGAGCAGGAAAGCACCATTTCTACAGAGAAATGGCACTATCCTGCTCTCTCCTTAGTGCTGGTCTACAATCAGGCAGCCCATTGCCATGCACACACCTTTGGACCATAGCACAAAATACTATGCTTGGACTAACTTTAAAACATTTCCCACTTCTAATATGTACTGTACAGTGCAACACACATGCCAAGTGGAAAAAGTTATGAGAAATAAAAGCATGTCTCCTTTCTAACATCTGCTCAAAGTGGTGATATTTTTGGCACAAAACTCTGTAGACTATTGTTATAGATAGAGTTTTATGTCAAACACCATGGGTTGTTGCATATGGATGCCCATGTACTACCCATAGAACACCCCCTGGCGCAGAGTAATGCAAAGCAGCTCTAAGATAAGTTTGAGGGCAATTTCCAACACAAAACAAGTTTTACACAGGACAGTAAATAAAAAAGCATTTTACACATGTTTGTGCCACTTTTGTGAAGCAAATCCAGTGCAAAATGTTTGTTAATCTAGGTCTTCCTTGAGGTTAAAAATTGCGCCAGAGTTGCACTGTGTTCAAACAGCTCAATTACTACATGCCATTGAGCGGCATCACCATGTGGGAAAAAGAGGTTTGTCATCTCCGAATATAAATCTGAATATATCTTTCAGTGAGAATGCATGCACTGTGGTAACATAGCCTGTAAAAAACAAAACACTATGGGGCAGAGCTACCAGTTGTTTACCAATGTAAAGCAGCAAGGCAACTTGCCACGATGCGTTGTGTGAAAGGGAGGGTGCAGAAATGTAACATATTTCCCAAAATTGGAGCATTTCTGCTCTTTCCTTGTGCTGGTGCACTCTGTGCTGCCTAGTGCCAATGCAGGGATCCTTGCACCATAGTGCAAGGTTGCCTGTGTTATCAGCAGGATTGTATTTGTGCAGGACGGAACAACTTCCTGCACAAAAGCAATCCATAACAGCATTTTCCTCTTTCTATGTGTGCTGCAGAATGCAGCACATGTGGAAAGAGGAAATAACAAGGAGAAATAAAGATATTTCCCTTTTGTTACGCCTCAGTGGGAAACAGGTAGCATTTTGATGCATTCCCAGGTTTACAAGTCTTTGTAAATCTGGGAATATGCCAAAATCCCTGGATGGATCCATGGAAACACACATGCACCATCCATGGAAAGCCTTCCCAACACAAGGTAACGTAACCCCTTCCATTTCCCTGAGGCCTAAAACCATGCCCCAATTAAATAAACTACCCGACCCCCTCCTGCCCTGAGTCCTAAAACTGACCCCCACCCCTAAAAACTCCCCGTAAACCAAGTCCCAGCCCTTAAAACTACCCCTCCCCCTTCCCCCACCCTTAGCCCTAAAACCCTGCCCCCTTCCAAAAACTACCTGGACTCCCCCTGAACACTAAAACCGATCCCACCCCTAAAAACTACCCCCCAAGCCCAGTCCCACTTACCTGTCCTGAGCTTCCTGTTCCGATGCTTTGTTTTCTTCTCCCCGCCCATCTGAACACTAGATTGCTATCTGCCTTAACCACAAATATGCATGGTTAAGGCAGGTACATGGTTCAGGCAAGCGTGGTTACGCTTGTGGGGAAACAGCACACCTGGCTGAGCCTGCATTGCAAAGTCCGTTACACGGAGAGGGCTAGTAGGAAGACACAGTAACAATCTTATAAACTTGTTCTCACCCTAAATAAGCTTATCCACCTTGTTGAATCCCCAAAACTCAGCTACATACAGAGCAGCTGCTTGGGTCTCTCTCCTATAAACCTCAATTGCCAGAGAAGTTGCCCTTGATATAGTGGCTTTGTGTTTTTTCAGCATTCCCATGGAGCTATGTGGTAGAGAAGCTACACTTTTGCTTATATGTGGGGCCCACGAGAGTTTAGAGTCAAGCGTTATGCACAAGTGATCAAATCTAGGTACACATTCAAGCTTTTGTTGGTGAAGTCCAATCTTCCCTGTAAAGTCATATGTGGATTGATTGCCATATATTTTGTTTTGGTTGTATTTATTTCAAGGCCCTTGCTATCGCAATAGGTTTTGCATTTGTTGACAACAAAAGCATGTAATCTGCAAAAAGTAGTGCAGGGACCCACATTGAACTTCGGTGAATCGTGTCTACATTCTTTTAGATAGCCATTAGCATCATTAAGGTAGAGAGAAAAGTGTGGGTGTGAGCACACAACGCTGCCTCACTCCCTTGTCAATGGGTCTGGGATCAGTGAGCTCCCCTGAGGGCCCCAGTGGACCTTTGCATAATTATCTTGATGTAGTCTCATTATCTATAATAAAAGATCCTCTGGGACTACTCCTTGAGTCCCTAGGGTCGCCCACAAGTAGGATTGAACCCATGACCTTTAAGTCGGTAAAGAGTCAGAATATCGAGTAGGAAATGTCGACTTGCACTAATATCGAGTGCAAAATATCGAGATACATAAATATCGACTGCAAGAATATCATGGTCAAGAATATCGAGTTTCAGGTAAGAAATATTGTTTTCTAAAATATCGAGGTAATTAATATCGTTTGCAAAAATATAGTTTTAAAAAATATCGTTTTTTTGTTAGTGTTATGTATTTTAGTATGTATTTTAAATGTATGTGCTCTATTTTTTTGTCTAAGTATTGCATTTGTTTTTTAATCTATGTTAAATTTTTAGAAGTTATTAATTTTATTTTAATTAAATTTTGCGTTTTAGTTCCGTAGCGGGTTGTGGGTTTATAGGGGAATAGGGTGGGAAGTAATTTAATTATAATAAGTTGAATATTAATTTTTATTTATTAGTATTTATTTATTTTTGATTTTATAGAGTTAATTGTGGGAAATAATTTATAATTAATTAATTAATATTTGGCTGTTAATTTTTATTGATTAATTAATTGGTAAATATGTTAATTGTGTCATTTCTTTAGGAGCGGGTTGTAGGTTTATAGGGGAATAGGGTGGGAAGTAATTTAATTATAATTAATTTATTAATATTTTTTATTAATTAATATTTATTTATTTTATATTTTATATTGTTAATTGTTGGAATTAATTTATTATTAATTATTTATTAATTGGTTGTTAATTATTATTAATTAATTGGTAATTATGTTAATTGCGTTATTTTTTTAGGAGCGGGTTGTGGGTTGATAGGGGAGTAGCGTGGGAAGTAATTTAATTTTAATACATTTATTAATATTTTTAATATAATATTTAATTAATTTTATTTTATAGTGTTAATTGTGTCAATTAATTTATTAATAATTATTTATATTTTGCTTGTTAATTGTAGGGGTGGGCAGAGTTGGCATAGCCCCACTACGCGGAGTTCCACGGAGTTATGGAAAAAACCTGTTGGACAGGAGCCCACGTCCTGCGGCCAGCCGAGGGTCAGTGTGCCCAGGACGGGGGTCCCTCGTGCCCGGGCAGGCTCCCAGATCTCCCCGGCCTGGCTGGGTTGAGAAGCAGGGACCGGGCCTGGGTTTCGGGCAGCGCCTGGGGTGTGGGAGCCCCCGTCCTGCGGCCTGCCAAGGGTCCGTCTGCCCAGGACAAGGGTCCCTGGTGCAGAGCCCCCGAGCCCTCCAAAGGGCAAGCGAGAGCCCTCCAGTGAAGGCTCGGACGGGCAGATTGGCGTCCTTCGGGCCCGGCCATCTGGTCGCGCCTTTCCCCTCGGCCATCTGGTTGTGCGCAATGCTTTCCAATGGGGTGATCAGATGGCGGGGCTGCCCTGGATGTCCCGATGAGGGCTCGTTTGCCTCCCCGATCCCAGCAAGGGCTCCAGGAGGTCGGGCGCCCCCGTGCCCTGGGTCCCCTCCGTCACTCGGTGCGCACGGGTTACCAGAAAGAAGGGTAGCTTTCCTCCGGATTACTAGGGGCAGGGTATGCCGGAACCGCCCCCCCCGGGGCTGGCGGTTCTCAGCCGGGGACCAGATGGGCTAGGCCCAGACAACACCTCCCCACTGCCCGGGGCTCCCTCCTCCGGCCCGCTGCACGGCAAAGTGCCCGGGACGCGCTCCATCGGTCCTGGGCAGTCCTCCCCTGGGCGTCCGGGCCCGAGAGCTCTGGCCGGGTGCTCCCACCCCAGGCTCCGTCCCACACCCTGGGCCCGGGCGGGCCTTCCCCAGCTTGGATGGGTTCAGGAGCATAGGCCCGGGGCCCTTGGTGGCCCGACGCAGGCCCGTGGAGGCCTCCCCCGCGCGGCCTGGCCCGGGACCGCCGGGCGGGCCCAGGGATGGGTTAAGCTCTGCCATGGGCCCGGGTCAGAGATCCGCCAAGGACCCCCATTCTCAGCCTGGGCCTGAGGCCCAGCTGGGGTCTCCGAGCCACCCCGGGACTCAGAGCCCCCGAGCCCTGCATGGGCAGGTGGGAGCCATCCGGAGAAGGCTCGGGGTGGGCAGATGGGCATCCTTCGGTCCCGGCCATCTGATCGCGCCTTTTCCCCTCGGCCATCTGGTTGCGCGCAGTGCTTTCCAATGGGGCGACCAGATGGGCGGGCCGGCCTGGAAGTCCCGATGAGGGCTTGTCCACCTCCCCGATCCCAGCCAGGGCTCCAGAAGGTCAGGCGCCTCCGCGCCCTGGGTCCCCTCCGTCACTCGGTGCGCACAGGTTACCAGAAAGAGGGGTAGCTTTCCTCCGGATTACTAGGGGCAGGGTATGCCGGTACCTCTCTCGGGCTGGCGGTTCTGAGCTGGGGACCAGATGGGCTAGGCCCGGACAACACCTCCCCACCGTCCGGGGCTCCCTCCTCCGGCCCGCGGCGTGGCAAAGTGCCCGGGACGGGCTCCATCGGTCCTGGGCAGTCCTCCCCCGGGCGTTCGGGCCCGAGAGCTCCTGCGGGCTCCCCGTGCCTGAGGCCCAGCTGGGTTCTCTGAGCCCCCGGGATGCGGAGCCCTGCAAGGGCAGGCGGGACCCCTACCGCGAAGGCTCGGGGTGGGCAGATGGGCATCCTTCGGTCCCGCCCATCTGATTGCGCCTTTTCTCCTTGGCCATCTGGTCGCGCGCAATGCTTTCCAATGGGGCGATCAGATGCCCGGGCCGGCCTGGAAGTCCCGATGAGGGCTCGTCTGCCTCCCCAATCCCAGCCAGGGCTCCAGGAGGTCAGGCGCCTCCGCGCCCTGGGTCCCCTCCGTCACTCGGTGCGCACGGGTTACCAGAAAGAGGGGTAGATTTCCTCTGGATTACTAGGGGCAGGGTATGCCAGAACCCCTCTCGGGCTGGCGGTTCTCAGCCGGGGACCAGATGGGCTAGGCCTGGACAACACCTCCCCACCGTACGGGGCTCCCTCCTCTGGCCTGCGGCGTGGCAAAGTGCCCGGGACGGGCTCCATCAGTCCTGGGCAGTCCTCCCCTGGGCATCCGGGCCCGAGAGCTCCTGCGGGCCTCCCCGTGCCTGAGGCCCAGCCGGGGTCTCTGAGCCCCCAGGAAGCAGAGCCCCTGAGCCTTCCAAAGGGCAGGTGGGAGCCCTCCCACGAAGGCTCGGGGTGGGCAGATGGGCGTCCGTCGGGCCCGGCCATCTGGTCGTGCCTTTCCCCTCGGCCATCTGGTCGCACGCAATGCCTTACAATGGGGCGACCAGATGGCCAGGCTGCCCTGGAAGTCCCGATGAGGGCTCATTTGCCTCCCCGATCCCAGCCAGGGCTCCAGGAGGTTGGGCGCACCCGCGCCTAGGTTCCCCTAAGTCTCATGGTGCACACGGTTTACCAGAAGAGGGGTAGCTTTCCTCTGGATTACTAGGGGCAGGGTATGCCGGAACCCCTCTCGGGCTGGCAGTTCTCAGCCGGGGACCAGATGGGCTATGCCTGGACAACACCTCCCCACCATCCGGGGCTCCCTCCTCCGGCCCGCCGCATGGCAAAGTGCCCGGGTCGGGCTCCATCGGGCCCCGGCCGGTCATCCCTTGGGCGACCGGGCCCGAGAGCTCCTGCAGGCCTCCCTGTACCTGAGGCCCAGCCGGGGTCTCCGAGCCCCCGGGAAGCAGAGCCCCCGAGGCCTCCAAAGGGCAGGCGGGAGCCCTCCCGTGAAGGCTCGGGGTGGGCAGATGGGCGTCCTTCGGGCCTGGCCATCTGGTCGCGCCTTTCCCCTCGGCCATCTGGTCACGCGCAATGCTTTCCAATGGGGCGACCAGATGGCCAGGCTGCCCTGGAAGTCCCAATGAGGGCTCATTTGCCTCCCTGATCCCCGCCAGGGCTCCAGGAGGTCGGGCGTGCCTGCGCCTAGGGTCCCCTAAGTCTTGTGGTGCGCACGGGTTACGAGAAAGGGGGGTACCCATCCTCCGGATTACTAGAGACAGGGTACTCCGGAACCCCTCTTGGCCTAGCGGTCCTCAGCCGGCAGCCGGACGGGCCAGGACACCCCCCCAGCCCGGGGTCTGTCCTCGGTCCTGCCGCGTGGCAGGGTGCCGAGCAGCTTCTTGGAAACCAAAGTCTTTGGGTTCCTGGGGGAGTATGGTTGCAAAGCTGAAACTTAAAGGAATTGACGGAAGGGCACCACCAGGAGTGGAGCCTGCGGCTTAATTTGACTCAACACAGGAAACCTCACCCGGCCCGGACACGGAAAGGATTGACAGATTGATAGCTCTTTCCCGATTCTGTGGGTGGTGGTGCATGGCCGTTCTTAGTTGATGGAGCGATTTGTCTGGTTAATTCCGATAACGAACGAGACTCCTCCATGCTAACTAGTTACGCGACCCCCAGCGGTCGGCGTCCAACTTCTTAGAGGGACAAGTGGCGTTCAGCCACACGAGATCGAGCAATAACAGGTCTGTGATGCCCTTAGATGTCCGGGGCTGCACGCGCGCTACACTGAACGGATCAGCGTGTGTCTACCCTTCGCCGACAGGTGCGGGTAACCCGCTGAACCCCGTTCGTAATAGGGATTGGGGATTGCAATTATTTCCCATGAACGAGGAATTCCCAGTAAGTGCGGGTCATAAGCTCGCGTTGATTAAGTCCCTGCCGTTTGTACACACTGCCCGTCGCTACTACCGATTGGATGGTTTAGTGAGGTCCTCGGATCGGCCCCGCCGGGGTTGGCAACAGCCCTGGCGGAGCGCCGAGAAGACGATCAAACTTGACTATCTAGAGGAAGTAAAAGTCGTAACAAGGTTTCCGTAGGTGAACCTGCGGAAGGATCATTAACGGCAGAGCGGCCCGAGCAACCGACGGCGCCAGCCCGAAGCCCTCGGCTGCCTCCTGCAAGCACACCGTAGGCACAGGGCCCGGCCCTGCCCTGGCGTGCCCCGGCCGGCGGAGCGGTCCGTGACCACATGGGGTGCTTGGGTGAGGACCGGGCCTCGGCGGGTCTTCCTCTGCCGGGGGAGGACCCGACTGACTGAGGGACAGGGGATGGGGGGAAGCCCCCGGCCCCTACCCCTTTCTCTGGGAGGGGCACAGCGGTGGGCCCTCCCGAGACAGAACCCATGCTCACCCGGCACGACCCCTGCGATGGAGGGAAACTGAATGGCAGTGCCTCCCCGGGCTGGGATCACCCCCCACCCTAAAAAGGCCCTGCTGCCCTGGGCCCTCCCATGCCCGAGTCCCGGCCTGTCCGGGCTTCGGGCAAATGAGTAGCGGCCATTCTCACGCAGCAGGGTGGCCTGGAAGAGAAGGAGCCGAGGGCCTGCGAGGGGACCCCCGGCTGCACTCGGTGGGAGGTGTGTGGGATGGGGAGCCACCTGGCTCTCCCCTTGCAGTGCCTCCGACCCGGGCAAGGGTGGGGTGGGCTTCCCACCAACCCACCGGCACTGTTTGGGGCTGCCTGGCGACAGACGGCTGATGTGCAGGTGGGGCGACCCTCCCTCGTTGCCAAGTACCCGGTTTGACCCGGTCCCATGTGGCCGGGCCAAGGGGTTTGAAGACTCGTGCGGTCCCTCCCGGTTACCCTGGGAGGGACTGGTGGCGGTGGGGCTGCTGCCTGCTCCTGTTGCTCCGGGAGCCCCCTTCCTCGCAAGCGGGTGGGTGGGGGGGACTCCTGGGCTGAGCACCTGGTAATGTTTTTTTCCTCCCAAAGGTGCAGTCTGACTCCCAGAGGGGAAGCCTTGAACGGGGCGCCCGGGCCGTCTTGCTGCGCGGGCGGTGGACAGACGGCATCGCCTTCCTCCCGCCTCTCCTACGCCCGCAGGTGGGTGAACATTTTCGAAAAGTTGTCTGTGACTCTTGGCGGTGGATCACTCGGCTCGCGTGTTGATGAAGAACGCAGCTAGCTGCGAGAATTAGTGTGAATTGCAGGACACATTGATCATCGACACTTCGAACGCACCTTGCGGCCCCGGGTTCCTCCTGGGGCTACGCCTGTTTGAGGGTCGCTCGATCGTCAATCGCCCTGGGGCTTCCCTGGGACGTGGCTGGGGCCATCGCAGGGTTAGCTCCACTTCCCTTCATCCCCCCACAAGGTCAGACCCCCCGATCGCCCGTGGCAGGGTCCCTCACTGGGTCCTGCCACGGAGGTACGCCGCTGGCATGCCTAGCCCCGCTTCCCCGCCTTGGCGGGGGTGGGGGTAGGTGACCGGTCCGCCCCGGACCTGTCCCGCGGCACCTGGCTGTGTGCCTCGCATGGCTATCTGTGGTGTCCCACCGGCTGCCCGCGCGCACGTGCCTCGGGCACCCACCTTCGCGGCCGGCTTCCTGGGAAGGGCGAACCCCCTCCAGCTCCGATCTGGGGAAAGAGGGCGAACGCTTCGGCGTTTTTTCCGACTATGACCTCAGATCAGACGTGGTGACCCACTGAAATTAAGCATATTACTAAGCAGAGGAAAAGAAACTAACCAGGATTCCCCCAGTAACGGCGAGTGAAGAGGGAAGAGCCCAGCGCTGAATCCCCGCCCGGCGGCGGGCGCAGGAAATGTGGCATACAGAAGACCGACTCCCCGGCGTCGCTCAGGGGGCCCAAGTCCTTCTGATCGAGGCTCACCCCGTGGACGGTGTTAGGCAGGTAGCGGCCCCCGGCGTGCCGGGATCGGGTCTTCTCGGAGTCGGGTTGCTTGGGAATACAGCCCAAAGTTTGTAGTAAACTCCATCTAAGGCTAAATACGGGCGCGAGACCGATAGCCAACAAGTACCGTAAGGGAAAGTTGAAAAGAACTTTGAAGAGAGAGTTTAAGAGGGTGTGAAACCGTCGAGAGGTAAACGGGTGGGGTCCGTGCAGTCTGCACGGAGGATTCAACACGGCGGGAAGGTCGGTGGCCCGGGAGTTCCAGATCCCCTCCGCGGGACCGGCGCCCGGGCCCTACCCGGCCTCCGCAGGGTGCATTTCCTCTGTAGCGGTGCACCGCAACCGGCTCCGGGTCGGCTGGGAAGGCTTCAGGGTAGCAGGTGGCCCACCGCTCCGGTGGAGGGTGTTACAGCCCACCTGGCAGCAGCTTTGCCGTGTCCACGGGGCCGAGGGAGATTCAACCGCCTCTGCACCCTCCCCCGGGCACCATCCCTTGTGGGTCAGCAGGGTGACCAGATGGCCTGGGCCAGCCGGGCCCCCACCTTCCCCCTGCTCCCAAACAAGTTGAGCAGGGAGGCGAGCAGCCCCGGGGCAGGAGCCTCCCGAGCAGCGGCCTCAGAGCGCCTGTCCACCCTCGCCATCGTCGGACGGCAAGGGTGACTGGGTCCAGCTGTCTCAGGCCATCTGGGCGCTGGGTCTGCGCGACCAGATGGCCCTGTGGGCTCAGTGACCAGATGGCCCTGTGGGCCGGGTGACCAGATGGCCCTGCGGGCTGGGTGACCAGATGGCCGGCCTGCCGGGCTATCTCCAACTTTTGTCCTTCCCCAGGGTTCTGTAAGCCCCACTACGTGGGGGCTTAATAGTCGAGGAAAATAGGCTCCCCGGGCAGGCCGGCAGGGAGAGGACGTGGCCTGGGCTTAACCCTCTTTGGTTGCAGCCGAGGGTCCCGGTGCTGGACACGGGGTTCTACCGGGGCCTGGGGAGGCTCTCCCCGGCCTGGCCAGGGTTCAGAAGCTGGGAACGGGCCCGGGGCTTGAGCTCCGTCCAGCAGGCCCTGGGGTGCAGGAGCCCCCCGTCCTGCAAGCCAGCCGAGGGTCCGGGCGCTGGGGACGGGGGTCCACCGGGGCCCGGGGAGGCTCTCCCCGGCCTGGCTAGGGCTCGGAAGCTGGGACTGGGCCCAGGGCTTGAGCTCCGGCTGGCGGGCCCCGGGGTGCAAGAACCCCCATCCTGCAAGCCAGCCGAGGGTCCGGGCGCTGGGGACGGGGGTCTACCGGGGCCCGGTGAGGCTCTCCCCAGCCTGGCTAGGGTTCGGAAGCTGGGACAGGGCCCGGGGCTTGAGCTCTGTCCGGCGGGCCCTGAGGTGCGGGAGCCCCCATCCTGCAAGCCAGCCGAGGGTCCAGGCGCTGGGGACGGGGGTCCACCAGGGCCCGGGGAGGCTCTCCCCGGCCTGGCTAGGGTTCAGAAGCTGGGACCGGGCCTGGGGCTCGAGCTCCGTCTGGCAGGCCTTGGGGTGCAGGAGCCCCCCGTTGTGCAAGCCAGCCGAGGGTCCGGGTGCTGGGGACGGGGGTCCACCGGGGCCCGGTGAGGCTCTCCCCGGCCTGGCTAGGGCTCAGAAGATGGGACCGGGCCTGGGGCTTGAGCTCCGTCCGGCGGGCCCTGGGGTTTGGGAACCCCCGTCCTGCAAGCCAGCCGAGGGTCCGGGCGCTGGGGACTGGGGTCCACCGGGGCCCGGGGAGGCTCTCCCCAGCCTGGCTAGGGTTTGCAAGCTGGGACAGGGCCCGGGGCTTGAGCTCCGTCCGGCGGGCCCCGGGGTGCGGGAGCCCCCCCATCCTGCAAGCCAGCTGAGGGTCTGGGCGCTGGGGACGGGGATCCACCAGGGCCCGGGGAGGCTCTCCCCAGCCTGGCTAGGGTTCGTAAGCTGGGACCGGGCCCGGGGCTCGAGCTCAGTCTGGCGGGCCCCGGGGTGCGGGAGCCCCCCATCCTGCAAGCCAGCTGGGGGTCCTGGCACTGGGGACGGGTGTCTACCGGGGCCTGGGGAGGCTCTCCCCAGCCTGGCTAGGGTTCAGAAGCTGGGACCGGGCCCGGGGCTTGAGCTCCATTCGGCGGGCCCGGGGTACGGGAGCCCCCCGTCCTGCAAGCCAGCCGAGGGTCTGGGTGCTGGGGACGGGGGTCCACCGGGGCCCAGAGAGGCTCTCCCCAGCCTGGCTAGGGTTCGGAAGCTCGGACCGGGCCCGGGGCTCGAGCTCTGTCTGGCGGGCCCCGGGGTGCGGGAGCCCCCCGTCCTGCAAGCCAGCCAAGGGTCCGGGCGCTGGGGACAGGGGTCCTCCGGGGCCCGGGGAGGCTCTCCCCGGCCTGGCTAGGGTTCGGAAGCTGGGACCAGGCCCGGGGCTCGAGCTCCGTCCGGCGGGCCCCGGGGTGCAGAAGCCCGGAGCCATTGGAGGGTCTGGGCGCTGGGGACGGGGGTCCATCAGGGCCCAGGGAGGCTCTCCCCGGCCTGGCTGTGTTCAGAAGCAGGGACCGGGCCAGGGGGCAGGGGTGGCTGGCTAACTACGCTCCGCTGGCGGAGCGGAGTTCTCTGCCCACCCCTAGTTAATTGTTATTAATTAATTAATTGTTAATTAATTATGTTAATTGTGTCATGTTTTACGAAATTGGTGGTGGCATTTATAGGGGAATATGGTGGGAGGTAATTTATTTATAATTAATTAATTATGTGTTAATTAATGCTAATTAATTAGTTAATTAAAATTTAAATATGCCAATTGTGTAATGTTTTTGATGTGTGAGTTGTGGGGTTTATAGTGGTAAATGGTGGGAAGTAATTTTTTAAAATTAATTATTGATTTGTTGTTAATTGATATTAATTTATTAATGTAAAATTAGTTATGGAAATTGTGTAAATATTTTTAGGTGTGTGTTTTGGTGTTTATTGGGGTAGAGGGTGGAAAGTATTTTAGTTTAAATTAATTAATCATTACTTGATCATTAATATTCATTTATTAATTGATACATATTTTTGGTAATTGTTTAGTTTTTATTTTGTTTGGGGATTTAGGTTCAATAGCTGTAACGTTTGGTTTGTACATTAATTTTTACATTTTTAAATGTGTTTTATAATTATTAATATTTGATTAATTGATATTTAATTGTGTTAATTATAGAGGTACACTTTTTTGTTTAATTTAGATGTGTGTTGTAAATTGTGTGGTGTTATAGGGTAGGAAAATAAATATTACATTTATGTAATTTTACATTTTTTGATTAAGATTAATTTGTATTACAAAATATTTATTTGTTTGTAAATTGTTTGTTAAATTTAAAAAAATTATATTTTTATGTCAATTTTAGATTTTTGCTATATTAAAATATTTTTTTATGTTTTGTTAATTTTTATATTTTTATATATGTTTTGTTTTTGGCTTTTTTATTATATTTTGTATTGCAGTTGATATTTTGTTTGTTTTTAAATGTGAATTTTGTTCTGTGGGAATAGTCATTTTTACCCCTAAGCTATCCAACACTTTCCCTACTGTTGCATTCGCAGGAGTGGGAATAGTAATTTTTACCCCTAAGCTATCCAACGCTTTCCCTACTGTTGCACTTGCTGGAGTGAGAATAGTAATTTTTACCCCTCCGCTATCAAACACTTTCCCTACTGTTGCACTTGCAGGAGTGGGAATAGTATTTTTCCCCCCTCCGCTATCCAACACTTTCCCTACTGTTGCACTCATTGGAGTGGGTATAGTAAATTAATACCCTACGCTATCCAACACTTTCCCTACTGTTGCACTCATTGGGGTGGGAATAGTAATTTGTACCCCTCCGCTATCCAACACTTTCCCTACTGTTGCACTCCCTGGAGTGGGAATAGTAATTTTATCACCTTTGCTATCCAACACTTTCCCTACTGTTGCACTCATTGGAGTGGGAATAGTAAATTATTCCTCTCCGCTATCCAACACTTTCCCTACTGTTGCAGTCGCTGGAGTGGGAATAGTAAATTATTCCCCTCTGCTATCCAACACTTTCCCTACTGTTGCACTCATTGGAGTGGGAATAGTAAATTATTCCCCTCCGCTATCCAACACTTTCCCTGCTGTTGCACTCGCTGGAGTGGGAATAGTAATTTTTTACCCTCTGCTATCCAACACTTTCCCTACTGTTGAACTCATTAGAGTGGAATAGTAAATTATTCCCCTCCGCTATCCAATACTTTCCCTACTGTTGCAATCGCTGGAGTGGGAATAGTAAATTATTCCCCTCCGCTATCCAACGCTTTCCCTACTGTTGCACTCGCTGGAGTGGGAATAGTAATTTTTTACCCTCCGCTATCCAACACTTTCCCTACTGTTGCACTAAATGTAGTTTAAAATGTAGGTTTAAAAAATATAACATATTTTAATATTTTAATCTATATTATAATTTTTTTAAAATTTTATGTTACAGGTGTATGTATATATATATATATTTATCTTTATTTTTTAATATATTTCTAACATTTTATAATTAATTAAAATTATTATTTAGTAATTATTTTTAAGTAAATATATATATTACATTTTATATTTGTATGTTTAATTTATTTTTAAATTATATTTATTACTTATAGTTGTTAAAATTTAGAAATAAATCTAATTTTTTTTAAAGTAAATTGTATTTTTAAATTTATTTTACATTATTTATAATACATATTAAAAAAACGATATTTTGTACTTCGATATTTTCAACAACGATATTTTTTTCGATATTTTTGTACTTACCATTATGAAGATAGGAGGTCGATATTTTTGACAACGATATTTATGTCCCGATATTTCTGTAGGTCGATATTAGTGTTGTCGATATTCTGTCAGTGATCCCTTTAAGTCACAGCTGATCTCATCAGTGAATGTTTGCTCACTACGTCATACTACAAGATGGTGTTTGTCAGGTCTTCTTGGCAATTCCCTTTTATCTATGACGCAGTGTGCCTAGTTTAGCTTACGCAGCCTACGAACATGCATTAAGCAGTCATGGCGCACCTTAAACACACATGGCCATGCTCATGCAGGAGCGGCCCGTGCAGGTAACAGCGGTGGGGCAGGGTGGGGGGGGGAATTTGACAGACGACGATGGAAAACTAATTATTTATTTAATTTTCCCTCGTCATCTGTCAAATCCCCACCGCCTCACCGCTCTTACCTGCACAGGCCGCTCCTGTAGTTTGCACCAATGCATTCACATCTTCAAAATATCTGCCTTTGTGATTCATGCTTATTGCACGCATGCGGAACCTTTAACCTTGCACAGGCATTGTATATTTCTTACCGGCCAAAATCTCAGTGAATCAGATTTATGGTGCCCTAGCTATAAAACTAGACGTTCTCCATCAGCATTTTCCTTTTATTGAAAACTCTTTAACGCGCAATCACAAAGTGGTCAATTGAAAGATGCTACGGCTAAGATTTAAACGAAAACACATGTATCATGACGTTTGTTGCTGATTATAAACTTTTTTCTCATTTGGAGTTGTACAGAGCAGATATCAAGGCATCACTACATCACGCGTCTCTTCATAAAGCATGCTAACGTGTTGAGGCTGATTCGTCTTAATCTGTATTTTGGTTACATCATTCCTTCTTTATATACAAGCAATTAAACATACTTATGTGGGCTATCATTTAATTGTCTGCAAGCAGGGTTTGGTCATTGGCAGAGCTGGGTTGCATTCAGCCACTTGAGCACTTCAGTTAGAAAAGGGAGGGACAGCCATGGAGTAAATCCTGCAGTATATTTTGAGAGCCCAAGTTTAAACAAGCGGCCATCTTGTTTTCATTATATTGAAGAACAATAGAATGTTATCACCGCATTGAGCGTGAATCACTTGAGAGGTAGGTCTTGGTTCAACAGCTTGTGCCAAATCTTGATGATCCATTTCCATGTTTAATTGGCAGTCAGAGAAATAGCAAGGGGAGGTTTCAGGATTTCATAGTGCCAGATGCACAGACCTCCTACTGGAGTCAGACTTCAATGCTGCTGCTGGTATTGGAGAAGTGGATACTTTATGACATATATTGCAGCCCTGCCAAGTCACACATGCTCACCTGGTGAAGAGCCAATACCTCACGGTGGCAGGGAAAGCGAGCTGGAAACACCTGCAGTGAGTGGGTTTCAAGCTCGTCTAGGCAGCCAATGTCCATTAAGGGTAATGGTAGCAGCTGCAGCAAGCTTTTGGAGCATTGGGAGGTTCGTGAGGTCATACGGCAGAGGTGCTTCTCAGGCATTTCTTGGTGTGAAGCCCCACCCCCTTCTAACAACTGCCTCCTCACATAGTAAAATGTTTTTTGAAGTTGGCTGATCTGATATCAGGCGACAGCATGGTACAGAACAGGAGCAGCACATGAGGGCCTGTGGAGAACGGCAAAAACAACAGTTGATGGACAGAATGCAGAACAATGTCATACATTCACCCCAGTACAGAGATCTGGGCCTAAATCCATCGTTTTTTGCTCACCATGCCATTCCAGTTTGAACCCAGCCATATGCAAATCAGTCTTGACCCTGTGCCTCATGGGAACAGTCCAGCCCGAACTGCCAAGCAAGGTCCTCCCTGGACTGGAAACAAGCATCCTAGGACCGGTTTCGGGGTTTCACCCCTCTTCAGCCAGGATAGCTTGATTCCAGTGGCATGGAGAGCACGGGACCCACGTCTGGGCATACCCGTCCCACTCGGGGTGACAAATGCAAAAACAACAGTTGATGGACAGAATGCAGAACAATGTCATACATTCACCCCAGTACAGAGATCTGGGCCTAAATCCCTAAACAATGGCAGTTCGGTCTGGACTGTTCCCATGAGGCACAGGGTCAAGACTGATTTGCATATGGCTATGTCTGAACTGGGGTGGTGTGGTGAAGCAAAATAACGATGGATTAAACCCAGATCTGTGACTGGGGGTGAATGTTTGCCAATGTGCAGCATTCCGTCCATCATCTTGTGTGTTTTGCATTTCGCCCTAAGTGGGAAGGGTATGCCCAGACGTGGGTCCCGTGCTCACTACGCCACTGGAGTCAAGCTATCCTGGCTGATGAAGGCTGATAGCCTGAAACCGGTCCTAGGATGCTTGATTCCGGTCCAGGGAAGACATTGCTTGGCAGTTTGGTCTGGACTGTTCCCATGAGGCACAGGGTCAAGACTGATTTGCATATGGCTATGTCTGAACTGGGGTGCTGTGGTGAAGCAAAATAACGATGGATTAAACCCAGATCTGTGACTGGGGGTGAATGTTTGCCAATGTGCAGCATTCCGTCCATCATCTTGTGTGTTTTGCATTTCGGCCTGTGGAGAACAACAACATCACTGGTGCATAAAAGATCTCATTATCAGTTAAATTGTAAAGAGGAGCATGGGAATGATGGAGGGCCAGGAATGCTTTTTTTTAGCAATAAACCTGAGACTTATTCTAATAGTTGGCAACTGTCGCCATGTTGCAAGTGGAGCAGCATAATTTTAGCTACACCTTTACACATCACAAATACATGACATAAATGTGCATTTAGCACATGTTTCATGTGTGGCCTAACGGCATTAACGAAAGGTGTTGCACTTGACATCATTACTGAAGTATATTCACAGTAGAATTATAAATTTATACATAACACTGTGCGCCTTAAAGTATTAAATTAGACATTCTTTGGGGATTTGATGAATAAACCATCCTAACATATTTAGAATGTATTTACTTTAGAAACGATTATAATTTATGTAATCTGTGCACTAATGTTTCATATATAGTTCATATAAAAGCAGTTCTTAGCCATACTTACATAACATGTGTATTTGTAAAGCACAAGTTCACCCCAGCAACAGGGCATCTTGGCACTGAATAACAGATGTTTATTGTTACCCAACGGTACTCATTTTATCGACCTCAAATGGATGAAAGGCTGAGTGGACCCGCCAGGATTCGAACCTGTGACCATGAGGTCGAACACAGGCCCCTGCAGTGGATGCATTAGTCCACTGAGCCACCAGACCCGGCACATGTGTATTAAAGATTTTACTGTATGCCACATGTAATATGAAACTACTTTACTGACAAGTTTATATTAATTTGTGTTTGAAAGTGCACACGCATATTAAAGGTGCACCATAGATTTAAAATTCTAACGTTGCCTTATGTAGGCCTCTTTTCCATTCTGCATAAAATACTGTTTTCCATTTCTGCTTACATGACTTTTCCCTTGCAGGTGCGTTCACACACATAGTTAGTTTGAGAATAGATACAGCACTGTACTATCAATAGAGAGAGAGCCTGACAAAGGAACATGGAGAGCCAGAGCTTTAACAAAAGAGTCCTATTCAACATTGTTGCAACATGGCTTGGTTAAGCAAGGACGGTGCCATTCCCATGTTCAATGGGGGACATTTCGTGAATGTTGCAGCTTACAATGTGAGAATGGAAAAGGACAATGGAACCCCAGATGATGCAAACATAGGGGTTGTATCTGACAGATGCTAGTGTGAATAACTGGAGTCTACACTGTCTGATGCGAGAGACACTTTTTCTTGGACTTTGAGAGGTTTAGACCTCTATGCTTATTCCCTTTGATTCTTTGCTGAGCGTGGTTTAGGCTTACACTCAAATTCTCATGACCCCAGAAAACGCTTGACCAAGCTTCTACAATGCTGACACCTTCTTTTACTTCCCTCACTTCCCGAACTGTCCCCTATTTTCCTATATTTCTGCATTTCCCTGAATTTTGAGATTCCTTAGACCATTGAAACATCCTTTTAATTTGGACTTTAACTTAGATGATTCCCGATCTTACTCATGTCTAGAAGAGAGGACATGAAACTCTTCTCTGAGCACTAGATCTTATTGTTGATCTTTTGTATTGCTCTGACTGAACTTTTGTTTGTCTTATACTGGTAAGCTTAAACTTCTTTAGGAGGTTGGGTTTCCCAGTTGCTATTCTGTATTTTTATAGCTAAGATTTGTGTACCTTAACTTGATTGCTAATTTGTCATAAACCTTCTTAACCATAGTTACGGATTCCTGGTCGTTATTGTGTAGCCAAATGGGTTACACTGTCAATTGAAGTTGATTGATGTAATGTGAACTCCCATCACCTCTCAGTCAGGAAAAAAAAGGTCCATCGGAAGACAAATGGTAAGAGGGTTGGCCCAAAGCAGTTACCAGAGAAGCGTGACTTTCATCCTGTCCTGGGTTTTTAACCAGCAGATCTACCCATGCTGAGACTTCTAGTTTGAGTATTATGTAAGATGAACAATTCCCAACATGTCTTGTGCTGTTAGCTAGCTCAAAGTCACTATCATGGCATGTGGCTCATACAAACATCAAAAGAGTCTTGCAAGTGGTTGCTTTTAGTAGTCAGAGCATCACATGGCATATTTTAAACACACTATGCCTTGCTCATGTAGTTAACGGTCAATGCGTGCACATCTACAACATATCTGTCTTTGGAAATTATGCTTATTGCACGCACAAAAATAAACAATACTCATGTGTGCATTAGCATGGTGTTTCTGTATCTGGAAAGAAACAAGATTGAGTACACCACAGTGTTAAGTAGCGCAATTGTCACTTATGGTTAAAGTTAATGAATACAATATTGTCAAACACAGTCATCTAGAAACCATGGTATTTACCATAACAACAAAAAGAAACTTGTGATTGTAGTATGCAACGTCTCATTCTAAAATTAAGTTTGATAACTATCTATTTCCCAGTTTCTTTATATAAGGAGAAACTACTCAGAAGTGACCTCCTATGATATTCAAGTGACCACATATTATGATAAACTAGCCAGTTGTAGGTATCTGTAAAAAACGCTGAATAAGGACAACAAGGCCCATAATAGTTATATTCGATTAAGAAGACAATTAAGAAACCATGCAGGATTCTAAATATTGAGGACACTTAGATGAAAGCACCATTATTCGCATTTAGACAGAGTCTCAATCTGAAAAACAGGCAAGTAAACACAAGGTTTGGCCCAGAGATTGAGGAATATTCCATAGACAAACTTTCAGGCTTAGCGCTGGGCATGGGATATTTTTTGTACGGTGCATGTGCTCTAATACAAGTAGTATACAAAAGAAAATTGATCTGGGGTTGTGTACTCCTTTGGCAACAACATTACCACACTATTTGTAATACAGACAAAGAAATCTACATGGTCACATGTCCATGCAATAAATCATTTGTTAACAACTAGGAAAGTCAAAGGGCCACATGTACTAATGTTTTTTGCGAGTGCAAACGGGTCTAAAACCCATTTGCGCCCACAAAAAATGTGTGGCCCATGTACTAATCCTATTTTGCGGGTCGCAAATCAATTTGCGACTCGCAAAATAGGATTTGCGACTCGCTATGAGGAAGCGGCGTTCCAAGGGCGTCCCTTCCTAATAGCGACTCCTGAAGCTATGTATGACTGTTTTACGACCGCAATTGCGATCACAAAACAGTCGCAGTTTACCCCCTTCACAGAAGGGTGGTAAACCACTTGCAAATGGAAAAGGGACCCCAGTGGACCCCTTTCCCTTTGTGAGTGTCTCTCAAACTATTTTTTAAGGGCAGGCAGTGGTCCCACTGCCTGCCCTTAAAAAATGAAACTGAAAAGTTTCATTTTTATTTTTTAAATGCATCCCGTTTTCCTTTAAGGAAAATGGGCTGCATTTAAAAAAAACCTGCTTTATTTAAAACCAGTCCCAGGCATGGTGGTCTGCTGACCCCAGTAGGCCACCATCCCTGGGAGTGCCAGCCATTCCCAATGAGGTCGCAATATGCATGAGGCATGCAATTTGCGACCCCATTGGAATTGCAAACAGTGTCTCAGACACTGTTGTGCATCCCAATTTGCAAGTCGCAAATGCGACACAATTTGCGACTCGCACATTGGTGGGTCGTACATCTGGCCCAAAGTCCTTTTCAAAAGCATCACAGCAATTTTATATGTGGTTGCCTCCCTACATGAATGGTGGTTCATTTCATAGAGATAAATCATGATGTTGAAATCCTGAAATGAACTATCATAGAGAGATGTCGACTTACTGACAAGAACATGACTTGGAATTTTGCAACTCAACGAGTAAAGATGGATTCAGGTGGCTTAAATAACAAGGTTAAGTGTCAGCAAATGACATTCTTTTAAGCCTCTGTAGAGCCTATCACTTAGCTCACATTCTGACAGCAGTGGCCCGTCCTTAAGTGCAGAGGGGCCACGTTCCTACACCTTTTGGACATAAAGAGTGTCTGTCAGGCTGAGCAAAGTTCAGCCTGAGAGACACTCTTTATTTTCAGGTCAGGCAGCCAGGAGTTATACATGAGCTAAATGAGCAGGTTATTAAGATTAGAGTGTTGGTGGGACCATTGTAACCTGTCTTGAATGGTTTATCTTTTCAACCATATACTAACACTTTAGACTTATTTCAAAGTATTATTAACTTTTAAGATTTTTCACATGCTGTCATTTTTAATGATCATGCTATACCCCTTTTTCCTTTATTGCTCATGCTCACACAGGTATGGAACTCTATAATCATTCACCTCGCCTCCGCAGAAACAAAACGTATACCTCTCAGCAAGGAGCTAAGGGCCAGATGTACAACCATTTCATTTTGGGAGTCTCTAATTGTGATTTTTGCAACTCCCAATTAGAGACTTGCAAAATGAAATTTACTAATGTGTCTCAGACACATTAACGATTACCAATGGGGTCGCAATTGACCTGCCTCATCAATATTCATAAGGCAGGTTGCAATTTGTGACCCATTGAGAATGAGCAACAACACAGGGATGGTGGGCTGCTGTGGACCACTGCCTGCTCTTAAAATATTTTTTTGCTACCATTCACAAAGGGAAAAAGGACCCTGGGGACTACTTCCCGTTTGCGACTGGCTCACCACCTACTTGAAGTGGGCAGTAAACCGCAATTGTTTTGCGACCACATTCCGGTTGCAAAACAATCGCCCATCTCCCTGCGACTCGCTATTAGGAAGGGACGCCCTTGGCATGCCCCTTCCTAATAGTGACTCTTTTGCGAGTCGGTAATAGGTTATCGCCTCGCAAAATAGGGTTTGTACATAGAAAAATGCATTTTACCAGTCGCAAACAGACCGGTAAAATGCGTTGTACAACTGGCCCTAAAAGGCTTCTATTTCAAAAGCATTGTCACATTTAACTACAGGCATGATTTTGGTGCTAAGTCTTTGTAGGTTTTTAATAATTTAGCTAACTTGCTATAATGTATGTGACACAGTTCCTGATTCATGGAAAATGTAATGCATTTATACACATCCATTTCTTAACCTACATTGTATTGAAGTCAAACTGACTTCCTATTGTTAGAAATGGGATTCCTGGTTGGCTGAGGTTTGCACCAAGGGCAGGCAGTAACAGCCACTCTAGTCAGGGTAAGCTAGATAGACACTAAAAGATAACCTGTGCTCACCCTTTGGTAGCTTGGTACAGAACAGTCCGGCTTATCTAAAAGGCAATGTGTAAAGTATTTGTGCAACACACCACACAGTAACACAATATTTACACCACAAAAAGACTCCACACAGGTTTACAAAACTAGATTATTATAGTCTGAACAAAACAAGACCAAAATGACAGAAATCAAATGTATAGAAGTTGAGCTATTGAATTTTAAAGGAATAAATGCAGTAAAGCACTTAGAAGCAAGTAGCACTAAAAAGATTACGCAGGACCGGGCAAAGTCAAAGTTCGGGCCGACTGCAATGGAGTGCCCGATGGCCCCACGACCCATGCAGGCCCTCGTGAACAAAATACCTTTCCTGGTCACAACTGCGAGGTGTGTCAGGAGTTGCGTCAATGTCGATCCCGTAGGTCGAGGATGTGTTGATTCTTCTCCTCACAGTGATGGGATGCGTCGGGTCCGAAGGCAAGACGTAGGGCCGAGATACGTTGGTTCCGTAAAGCGATGAGCTGGGTTTTTCCACGCAATTGAAGAATGTGTCGATCTCTCCAAGCTGCAGCGAGGGTGATGCACGGTTTCAATGCGTCGGGCTCTCGAGGAGCTGTGTTGGCTCACAGAGCGAAGCTGATTTTACCTTCGCAACCAGGTCAATGCGCTGATTCTGCTACACGCAGACAGGAGCTGTGTCAATGTCCGTGTTGCAAGTATCAGGGTCCCCTTCTAGTGAACCAAGCACAGGAGCAGGGTTGGAGACTTTGATATCCCTGAGTCTCAAGCAACAGGAGGCAAGCCAACAAGCCCTTGGTGATCACTTGGAAGGAATGCAGAGTCCTGCTCTCCTTCAGAATTGAGCAGCAGGCAGTAGGGCAACAAACAGAAAAGCAGGTTTTCCAGATCAGAAGTCCAGTTGAGTCCTTGAAGCAGCACAGCAGATCTTCTGGCAGAGCTTCAGTTACTAGTCCAGTAGTGTCTGATTTTAGGGGGTCAGAGACCCAGTACTTATACCCAAAAGTGCCTTTGATTGGTGGGTGACTTCAAAGCTGCTCTCTGAAGTGCACAAGTATCCCTTTCAACCCAGTCCTGTCTGCCAGTCTGTCTGTGGGGGGTAATCAGTTCTTTGTGTGGGGCCAGGACACTGCCCATTCAAGTGAAGTGTTAGGGCCTCCCTTTCATTCTACCCAGGCATGGCTGTCCGAATACAGATGTATGTAGATGGGTAGTCAGACACACCTATCCTTCCTGGGTTGTGGCTGTCTAGAAGGAATGCACAAAGTGTAGTTGTTACCCAACCCAGACGTATATTACAGACAGGCTGTCAGGCACACAGAGCAGTAAATGCAGAGAAATTTCCACTTTCTAAAGTTGGCATTTCTAAAACAGTAATGATAAATCCAACTTCACCAGTAAGAAGGATTTATCATTACCATTTCAAACATATGAAAAATGAAAAAGCTACTCTACTCTGAATAGGAATTACAGCTTAAAAGTGTATTTAGGAATTCCCAATGCTAGTCTATGAGAGGAGTAGGCCTCACAGTAGTGAAAACTGAAATAGGCTGTTTGTCACTACCAGGACATATAAAACATAAAGGTACATGTCATACCTTTTACTTACAGAGCACCCTGCTCTTAGGGCTACATAGGGCCTACTTTAGGGTTGACTTATATTTAATAAAAGGGGAGTTTGAGGTTTGGCAAGTAGTTTTAAATGCCAAGTCGAAGTGCCAGTAAACTGCACACACAGGCACTGCAGAGGCAGGCCTGAGACAGGTTTGAAAGGGTATTTATGTGGGTGGCATAATTAGTGCTGCAGGCCCACTAGTAGCATTTGAAATACAGGCCCTGGGTATATAGTATACCATTTTACAAGGGACTTACCAGTACTTCAAATATGTCAATCAGGTATACACCAATGTCATCATGTTTAGGGGAGTAGCATGTGCACTTTAGCACTGGTTAGCAGAGGTAAAGTGCTCAGAGTCCTAAGGCCAACAAAAAGAATCAACACAATTTGGAGGCAAAAGGCAAAATGTCTGGAGAAAGATCACCCTAAGGAGGACAGGTCTAACACTTATTCATTGTTGTTATTTCTAATTGTTGAATGTATAGTTTTGCACTTAATGCCTCCTACACCTGTGTATAGCTCTAACACTTTCAGATACGCTTCTTTTGTCTATTACATGTGAACTAAAACCACAAAATAAATATATATACCAGGTATAGCTTAGCTAGTCAAAGGTAGGACAGTGAGCTGATGGCAACAATTTATAACACAAAAGTATAGAAAGATTTGAATAACCTAATGCAGTAAGAGAAAGGTCATTGACTACATATATTTTATACAAAATGGTTACAATTGATAGTTTATAACATGTGTAGTTATCCAGATGAAGAGTGATGCACAGTATTTCAAAATATTGAAAGAATGGGGAAAAGCATCGTGGAAAATGTGCCCTTTTGGCAATATCACCCCGGATTTTTGTATTTTGCCGGACTCAACATTTTTGCTGGTTGTAGCACTCTGTGCAATATATCCCTGCTAACCAGTGATAAAGTGCCTGCGCTTCCCCTTTCAACATGGTGAAATTGGCATACCGCTGATTGTAATGTTTAACTTACCTGTAAATCCCTAGTATATGGTACAAAGGGTGCTCAGGGCCTATAATTTAAATGTCACTAGTGGACTGCAGCACTCATTGCACCATTCATTACAGTGACAGCGCAAGCATGACTACAGGCTTACCATTTGTAGTCTGAGTGTTGCCATGTAAAACTGTGAATTCCATTTGTCAAATTAACTCTTTTGAGAGGATGTAGCCTTACGGCTAGAGCGGTCAACCTTGAAGCTGGGGAACCGGGTGCGAGTCTCGGCAACGACGCTCAACAGCCTGTGATTCTGGGCAAATCACTTAATCTCCCCGTGCTTAATAAAAATTAATGTGTCCATCTGTAACAAAACTGGTGCTCATGTAAAGCGCTCTGATACCCGATGTCTCAGGTCTAGTTCGCGCTATATAAAACTCTAAAACATAAAATAAAAAAAGCATTCCCTGTAAATATTTATGCTACCTCTATATAGGCCTTTTTGTCCATAAGGCAAGGTGCATTATATATAAAAGCAGGACATGCAGGAATTTAATTTTACGTCAACCAAGAAGGTACTGTTCCTATCAAGGTGTAGGAGGGTATCAAAGACAAGGAAGCAGTGGCGGCTCGCCGAGAGAGTGCTGTGGGGCGGTGAGGCGAGGCGGGGGAGGGGCAGGTTGGGGGGTAGTAAACTCCGGCATACGGCGGTACGGAGTTAAGTAAATAAATAAAACAATTTACATTGCGCGCGCTGCATCGCCGAGTTGGCGTTGCAGCGCGCACAATGTAAATTGTTTTATTTATTTATTTATTTACTTAACTCCGTACCGCCATATGCCGGAGTTTACTACCCCCCACCCGGCCCCTTCCCGGCCCCGCCCCACTGCCCCACAGCACTCCCTCGGCGAGCCGCCACTGCAAGGAAGGATATTTCAATGTGGAGGTTCTCCTGGCAGATTAACAAGAGCAAAAACTGGTGAAGGCTACTGCTGGGGCATAATGTGCCCAAGTAGCTGTGAATAAATCAAAAAATAGTGTAATCAGGTCAACATGTTTCACGCCTGATGGTCCCGAGCGGATCCACGGCGCTCCGGCAGGACCAATACAAGGTGAGTGGTGAGCCTACCAAACACCTATGTTGTGACGTATTATGTAGGTATTCCACAGTGATAAAATACCTGGTGTAAATGGAGAGAAATTGTGATCTTCCACCCTATGAAACAATCAACATTATCCCAACTGGTTGAGACAGAAGTCAGCACACTACTGCTAAATGGCTCCCATGTGTGGAGGACCTGGGGCCTACCCTCCTCTGCTTGTTTGGATCCACATTAAAATATTTACTTAGTAGCTCCTAGACAGTTTTATTCCTCACTCCCTTATATACTACCACCCCACACTTTCATTACATTCTTGCGCTTACACCCTCCATCATATGGCATAAACAACAAAAGATCTCTGCCAAAGTGACCCTTTGTGGGGTCCATAGGGCATTGCAGCGCCAGCCCGACGACGAGCAATGCCCAGTGATGAAGCATGACATCCTTAGGGGTGTGTGAGGGCAACAAGAAATAATCCGTAGGATTTCCTTATTTGCTCTTTCATTCTTGAAGAATCGTCCTTTCTTCTCTTTGATTCCCTTCTACACCTTGATAGGAACAGTACCTTCTTGGTTGACATAATGAATGCTTTCAGAGCCTGGGTACTGGACCTCTATTGGCTCCTCGCCCCCCCCCTTCTTTTTGTTCTGAGGAATTTTATTTTAAACATGTCCTTGCAGTGAAAATGCACAAAAACCTTTTTATTAAAGGAAGGCTGCCTGTTTCTTAGGAAAACACTTGGTTACTTTATTACATTTAATAAGGCTAATTCCAGTGAGGAAATAGCTAGAAAAATAATTAAACAACAATTTTTAATAGTTATTAAAAATCCAATTCAATGATGAAGTTAGATTTTTTGATGACCATTAAGGAAAAGGTACTTTTAAAAAACTATAATTTCCCTGCCTAAAACCTATGGAGGGCCATTTGTAGTTCCTCTCTCACTTCTGCCAGCCAATAATTAGCATTCGAATAGGTTTGAATGTGTGGAAATGCCTCCCATAAGCAAAACATAGCCTGACATAAATGGGCAGAGGTTACCCCTCTTTACCTGACAGAATATGCAGGGTAGGACTGTGAGTATTATTTTTGACATTATAGTGCCAAATCCTGCTTGAATGACAAATCCTGCTTGAGAGGTCTGCTGGGGTTTTACATATACCACTTGGGGCACACTTCACAGAGATATCCCCTGTCACAGCCAATTGTTAGCTGACACATGGGTTAGGGCTCTTCCTTTGTCCCCCCCCCCAACAAGCAAGCTCTAATCACAATGGGCCTATTGTTGACATTATGGTGTCAAATCATGCTTGACTAGCCTGCTGGGTTTTACATATAAGACTTGTGGTGCATGTCGAAGGACAAAAACAGGATACTAAAACAATACATGTGTACCCACTGTCTGGTTGCTGGAAAACTGCATTATTCTACCGAACTTCTGTCTCTGGGAGTACAGTGACCTCCCCAAACTGAATTTTAGTGTTATATATGCCCTAAGTGAGTAGGGTTATTCCCAAGAACTTTTACTCCATTGGCTAGGACGTGCAAAGAGTCATTCCCACCTACTAGCTCATACCAGGCATAAATGTGGCATCTCCAGGCCCCCTTCCGAACACTCTTGGACCTGAGGAAGATCAGAAGAGAATTGATCCTGCTGTCTGAGACTTGACAATAGTCTAGAAGAATGGACTTCTTCTCCCTCCTGTGCTCAGGACAAAGAAATAGACACCAGGGGTCATAAACATGATCTCCTGTTAAAGTTACAGGAACACAAGCTATAAGATGCCTTTTTCTGAGTCAGTCAGTGGCAACTGGACCTGGACTGGACCCCGCTGTTGGCCTCCGCCTTGACACCATGTGAATCTCTAAGAGCCTCTCCAGAGATCCTGGAGGCCTTTAGAAGTGTACTCCTGAGGTGGATTGGGACTTAAAGGACTAAAGCCAGAAGATTTAGGGGCATATTAGCAAGGGCACTATCGCCACTTTAGCAGCACTTTTTGCCGCTAAAGCGGCGATATTTATATCGCCCTATCAGCAAACTGTCTCTAACAGCAGTTAGAGACAGTTTGCGAGCATTAGCGCCCGTTTTTTACCGCTTTGCATGTCAGCGATATTTATCGCTAATGACATGCAAAGTGGGCGTTCCCAACGAACAAACCTGGGAAACACTCGCTAACAGGCCTATCGCCTATTAGCAAGGTGGCCATGGCCCCAGTTAGCGACGTGAAAAGTCGCGCTAACCGGGGTCATCGCCATTTATTTAACACCTGCAATTAGCAGGTGTTAGCCATACCTAACATGGGGGGTGGATTATGCTGATACGACCACAGGGTCGTATCAGCAAGGTGTTCTCCCTTCTCCATGCAACATCGCTGGTTTTTCAGCGATGTTGGCTCATTTCCCCGCTATCGCTGGAATATTCATCGCCTTAGCGCTAATCGTTGCTAATACAGCGTTAGCGTGGCGATATATTCCAGCGATAGCCGGCGATAAAAAAAATCACGCTAAGCAGGGTTAGCGATGATTATCGCCTCTTCTTGCTAATATGCCCCTAAATCTTTGACCAGGACGAACCTCGTTGGTGTATCTGAACGGTGCTCCATTGCGGTCAGCAATAAATTGCACCTAGGTCCCTTCCTACAGCGGCCATTGACTATCATTGGCTTTTTATGCTTCTTGGTGCTATTCCTGCTTAAAACTTTCAAAATTCATATTTCCGGTTTCCTTTATTATATGTTTGTCATTTTGTTTATTAAGTTATACTCTATATTTCTAATTGGGTTTGGGATTATTATTGTTTTGTATTTTGACTGTATTATTGTATTGGTACTGTATAAATAATTTACACATTGCCCTAAGTTAAGCCTGTCTGCTCTCTGCTATTGTTACCAGGGGGCCATACTCAGGTTAATTTAGTGACGTTAAGTGCTCACTCTGACAGGGGTTGTGATTGTTCCTTGAGGTGGGTAGGCACCCACACCAAATCCAAATAATAATCCAATTTCTTACAAGTATGAAAAGTAGCTAAGTTATAATGCAGAGGACAGTACAAATTGAATAAGTTTGGAGTGTCTTTCTGAATAATGCCATAACATATTTGAGAATGCATACTTTAATTGGTATGTGAAAGTTCCAGTACATATTGAAAAAGATTTGATTTCTCCTTTTCTGCTACTTCATGCTGACCATCATAGGGCCGCATTGAGTAGGTGCCCTATTATTGGTGAATAATAGGAACATTCAGTCTGACTGAGGATGCAAATGTACACAGTGGCTATTTGTCCTGATAAACGCTCCTGACCGACACAGAATCATTGCATGCAGACACATATTCATTGATGGGCCATCCTGGGCAGGATGGGATGAAGGAGCTGGCACTTACACCTCAAAGGGCTGTGTCCTGTCCCCATACAAAGGGTTGCAGACCCCACTGTAGTGACAGATTCACTACAGTGGGGTCTGCAACCCTTTGTATGGCCCTGGCTACAGGCAGGAAAGAAAGGGACTTGTGCACTTCAAAGGCATCTCTTTGAAGTCTCCCCACTTCAAAGGCCAAACTGAGTATAAGTACTGGACCTCTGACACCACCAACTCAGAACACTTCTGGAACTGAGGACATTCTACCAGGATGAAGGACTGATGTACTGCTGGGAGGACTGCCACTTTGCTAAAATGCGTTGTTGTGTTGGCCTGCTGCCTGCTGCCCTCTTGCCTGGGAGTGAGAAGGACTGGACCTGCATCTCTACATCCCAGAACCTAAGTATCTTCAAGTGTTTGTTGGTTTGCCTATTGTTTTCTGAAGTCTTAGGAATTTCAAAGACTTCTCTCTTCAACCTGCAAACAGTGCCTGGACTCTGTCTGCTGTAAATCCTACTCTGCCAAGTGGTGCCAATCCAGTCCTGGGCCCTTTGAAGTGAGTATAAAGTGCTGCATCTGCCAGAACCCATGCATCAACATCATTGTGCTGATTGGAACCAATGCACCCCTGCTGTTGCGGGAACCAGATCGACACATCGCACTTGGAACCACCGCATCACCTCTGGAATTGCTGCATCAGAACAGAGGCATTGCCGTCACTGGTCGGAGAAGATCGACGCATCACCTTTACAATGTGGGGAAACCCGGCATATTTCATTCAGAACCTCCGCACCTCGGAACCGGCGCATCGCTCACAGAACCGACGCATCATCGCCGTTGTGTGGAGAAATCCAGTGCATCACCCCAATTATGTGGGGATTACCGATGCCAGTGGCATAACAAAAGCCCCTGCAGCCCCTGTAGTGCGGGGGGCCGAGCTCCAGGGGCCACCTCTGGCACTGGCAGGTCCCTGGCCTGAGAGCTCCGGACTGGATCTGGAGCATTGGGAGCCCCCTGCATGTACTTTGCAGCGGGGCCCCCTCAAGTTTGTTTCGCCACTGACCGATGCATCTTGTTGCTTGCTACCAGGATCAAGGTACTTTTGCTCAGTGGGCCCTGTGTGGGTCCTGAATCTAGCTTGCGCTCTATAGCTTTCGGCCTGAACTATTGACTCTGTCCTGGTCCAGCATGACCAATTAACTCTTTAAGTGCTTACTGCTTCTAAGCCCTATCTTTGCATTTAATCTTTAAAAATGAATATCTCGACTTCCACTGATTGGATTTTTGTTGTTTTGGTCTTGTTTTATCTATAAAATTATTTTTTATTTTCTAAATTGGTGTGGAGTCTTTTTGTGGTGTTTGCCTCTTAAGTTAAGCCTGATCGCTCTGTGCCAAGCTACCAGAGGGTGAGCATATTTTAATTTAAAGTGTGTTACTGACTTACCCTGATTAGGATTGTGGTTCCAGCTGGGACAGGGTGCATACCTCTGCCAACCAGAAACCCAATTTCTAACACCCTGCCTCTGTGAGATATATTTATTTGAAATTTTGCTACGGCATTCTTCCCCTCGCAGCATTTTCAAGCACTTGAACTGGCTAATGGCGAGAGTTTTACGGCATGTTGCAACTGCTCCTATTACGAGACCGAGGAACAATTTTTTTCTTTTTGCCCAGCATATTCAGAAAGACGCTTAAAATGGATAATCCCAGCATGTCGCACATTGGGTCTACTTGATCGGACATCTGCGCTGTTGGCTTTTAAGAAAGGACAAGACCAACTTGCTGTGTATGCTGTAGTGACGCACTTGCAGGGTGCATGGTATAAGTGGACAAGTCTCTTAATGGAACTTTTAAATTAATCATGGTTGCACTTTTCTGCTCATTTGCATATGCATTTGCACTTTAGCTTTAAGGCTGGACTGGCCGTACCGGGCATTGGGTGTTTCCCTGGGAGCCTGGAAGGGTGCGGTAATGCTTTTGTTACCAGGGGCCTCTTTTGTAGCTGTGCAGCAGTTTTTAAACCACTGAAGAGTTCCTTGTATATCGAACAGTTTTCAGGCAACCATAAAAGTGTCAAGATAACTCTGGTGAATAATGTGCCTGCTAGAGAGAGATCAGAATTTTATCTAGTGGCAGTTTTGACTCATCTAAGGTAGCGCAGAGGGTTAATATGCCAGCTGCAGTAAGTGTGTACTATGCAGATCGCAGAACAGGATTTTATGGGCATAGCTCAGTGGGTTACTGCTTTTGTCACAGAGATCCTCTTGTCACTTTGCAGTCCATAAGTTACAATCATAATCTAGGTTAGAAAGTTATGTTTTTTTTCACAGTCTTTCATTATCCTAATATTGCTAAAAAATGTTTGTTTGGGTAGAAATAAAAAAATCTTTTTAGTAAAGTCAACCCATTGTGTTACGTTCCGAATCCTGAGTTTGTGCTTCCCCAGACCAAGGAGTCTTACAAAACGCCTACCAGTATGGATGACATGTGAATCCTACACCTTGCAGTCCCCTTTGTCTTATGTAACATTTTCTATACACTGATTTACACAGGTACGATTGTCTCTGTATATGTGTGTGTGAAGTAAAGTGCTCCGACACCCTACACTGGTATGAGAGGCACTATAAAACAAATTAAATACTTATGAGAGAGGGGCTATGGGGAAATGAGAGGCACTATTGGAGAGTAATAGTGAGGCAGTTATTGAAGAGCCTCAATAAAGATTGGTGTATACTGATGCACTGTAGGGCCACCATTTACTATGCTTTAAAAATGAATACAATTGAATATATAATGAAAAATATGTTGTAGGATGCACCATTTCCCCACATTTTCTTGGGGGAGAATCCCCTCCAAACCCTCTTGTAGTGGGCAGGCTCACTCGTTGTGCTTGCCTGCTATGCACTGTATGGGGGCTGTCTGACAAGATTTTGAGGGTTGCTTTGGGCTCCCAGTCCAGCCCTGTCGAGCTCCCATGTATTGTTGCACAGCTGTCAGTCTTATGTGGTACCTGAATATCATGCTGTTTTCTTAATTCTGGTTTTATAATGCTTTAGCTTCGTCTTTGACATATTTTAAAACTGGATCTTTAAGTCAAGAAGGACTTCCTCACATTGTAAGACATCCTGGAAAACCGGAAGGTTTTGTGATGTCCTCCGCATGTGAATGGACCATAGTTTGCCCTTCTCCCTTTCTTGAGTGGTCCATTTAAGACTTGTCATTTGTTTTCTATGTCTGTTTTTAATGAATTGTACATTATACTGTTTTATCAAGTTTTGCGCAGTTTAATGGTCTGTAATAACAGAATAAAGTTATGATGAGATTGCATAAAAGGTGAGTTTCAATCCTTAATTTTGTGATTTTGTTCAGGTCAATTTTGAAAAGCTGAGTGTTATTCACTAAGTTTTCTTGCAATAGAGGGTGACTGTTATTAGGCAGGGTTCTAAAAGTGAACAGGTGGGAGTACATAAAAAAGATATTGAGAGTTAAGAAATAAATCATCCTCCACTCCACTCTTGTCCCTTTAATGACTGCTTATGTGTTAGAAAAACAAACCTACAGAACATGATCTGTCCATATATCTCCTAAAAAAGCCAACTTGGTAATGGTGACTGAGGTCCTGTGATGAAAAGGGTACATTCGGAGAAGTAATTTCATTGAGCCAGGAACTGTGAATTGATTTTTCTTATACTGATCCTAATTTACTATTCTTCTACGTAAAGCATATATCATAACAATTCACAATGCAGTACCACTATATATTGCTCTAATATGACTGTCCATTTACTAAATAGGACACATAGCAGAATAGATTGTGTGTAGCATCATGGTCCCAGTATCTAAATGTATGTAATGATCAAACAGGCCAAAAACCTTTGCAACTTTTTGAAATTGCAAATGCTGGATATAACGTGAGTCATTTCAGGTGTTGTGTTGGTATCTGGGTATGAGGGATATAAATACAACCAGAAACAGACAGAGAACTAAATATAGCCCTGAAAAAATGCTTAAAACAACCAATACATTCATCTCCTTGTGGGGAAACATCCTTTACCCCGCAGTCTTTACAATGACTAGCCTTTGCAACTAAGTCAGTACCCCGCATGCGACGTTACCACATGTTACTTTACCACACAAGTCATTACAACGACTTGCTGTGTGGAGCACGTTGTTGGACTGGTGTTGGATTTTTAAGTTCAACACCTTCCATACTGTTGCGTATACTGAAGTTGGAGTAGTAATTTATGCTATTCCAAAGTCCAGCGCCCCCTAAAGAAAGTCATTGCAATAACTTGCATGCTAAAGTAACATGTGGTAACGTCGCACGTGGGGTACTGACTGTGTTGTAAAGGCATGCCAGGTAAATGCCTTCAGGGTTCCATCATACAACCCTCCTTGTGCAATCTTTGTCTTTCCATCCATCCATCCATTCTCTCTCTCCCTTCTCCTCTCCCTCTTCTAACTCACTCTTACTTTCTCCCTACTTTCCTCTCCCTCCCTCTCTTTCTCTGTCTCTTGAACCCTCCCTGTGCTTGCTGTAGTTAGAAACAAAGAGAGAGTGGCCCCACTATCCAAGAGACAGGGTACTATATACAGTAAATGTATAAAAAAAGAGAATTGCTCTTGGATCACACCTTAAAAACAATATAATCATCCACACTAAATCATACAAAGGTCATTCAAATCCCCTTAGTCAACTATCATACCAGGACCCATAAATCAATTATAAAAATGTTTTTTCCTTTTGTATGTATCAAGAGCACATTTATTAAAAAACAATTTCAATCATATAGGACACAGTTAATAAATACAATGATTTTTTCCAAGGTTAAAAAACAATTCAACAATTAGACTCACATACATAACAATTGAGCTTCAATAAAAACGAGAGACAAAACAAGTGACAACTTAAAATCATCATAACCAAGTTAATTCGACTGAATCAATGTTGTTGAAGTCTATAAATTCTTTTGTAGTTAGACTTAAAAGTTCCTCGAATTTAACAATGAAAACAGAAGCGTCAATGCGTTTCGGTGAGCAGTATATTGCTAAGCCACCTTCTTCAGGACTCTCAATTTTAATGTCTCTCTTAGAAATGACACAGTACCATATGTGCCTGTGTTAAAACAAAATATATATCACAATCCTGTATTAAACATTACACAAAACAAGACAACACATTTTACTCTCTTTACGACTTGAACAAATCTAAAAAAACATTTGAGATCTAAAACTTATAGGATAAACAATTTCTACATATAGTTTATAATTGTTTAAAGGGCCCTTGCTTACACTAGCAAACCAACTATCACTCATACTCATATAAACCTATCATCCATTACAATTGTATTAAGACTACTTGGTACCACTCCTATCCTGTCAATAAAGGATGTGGTAACACTGAGGGGAACACACCCTCATCACCATCCCTCCCGCAGGTACTACTGCTCTTAAGGAAGTAATCCTCCTATTACCTCCACACCATATCGATGTTATATCACTATGTCTCGATATTGTGTCATAATCTTTTCAAGGGGCATATCAACCTCCATTTAATCATGATGCTCTCCTCACGAACCCTCTTAAAGATCATCATAAACTCAATTGTACCTTATAGTGGCACTATTCAATCTGGAAGGAAAGGTGTCAAATATTTCACATGTGGCGTTTTCTTGCATTCTGATATCGTTAATCTAAATCCAATAGAATCAGATGACAAAAATCAGGGGGGTCATGTTCATATTAGTCCCTCAGAGAAATAGTAATTTTCATATAGTAACACCCACCTCAATCTCTGATGATCACTAATATACCAAGAGTTAGGTAAATATACTCCAGAAATTTGTACTCCGGATATTCGCCGGTATGTGAAGGGGACCAGTGTAAAGTACGATCCCACAGGGGTCAAAGTCCATAAAAAATAATGACCATAAGCATCACATACCTCCAGATAAAAGATCTCCGAAAAAGAGGCAAATACATCCTCCACCTGATTTCAATGGTTTTCAATGTCTCCCGAATCACCAATATTGTTTTCTGGTGTATATAACGGGGTTCTAAGAAGAATAGAAAACCCAAATGAATAAAACCCCGACTGTTATCAAAATTTCAATTGTTTCTACTTTGAACACAAAAAATATATTTGTGTCCCCTCTGAAAGATGAACGGGTAAATTTATAGCCTCGTTCTGTGACATCAAATGAGTCACTATATCTCAATATCCCATGTTGGATCCTACATAGTATTCCCTGTCGCTCACCTTTAAAAATCCTTCTGTGGCGTGAAATACTGTCCGGCTTTACTCAAGAGCAGGGAGACAATAACGCTCTTAGAGTATGGCCTTAAAAATCTGTCACTAATACCGAACACCTGGTTCTATATTTGTTAATACGTCATCAATACACGCACATCGCCGTGTTCGCCCATGTTCATGACGTGACAATCACAGCATGTGTATCGCTTCATCTATATCGTAAACGGTCGCAATCTTGGAGTGGGCTTTTAAATAACGCGTATTTGCCTCTTTTTGGGAGATCTTTTATCTGGAGGTATGTGACCCCGGTTACACAATAATATCCCTTATCGAGGAAAAGTAAAAAGAGTATATATAAAATTGATATGGAGGTGTGATGCTTATGGTCATTATTTTTTAGGGACTTTGACCCCTGTGGGATCGTACTTTACACTGCTCCCCTTCACATACCGGCGAATATCCGGAGTACAAATTTCTGGAGTATATTTACCTAACTCTTGGTATATTAGTGATCATCAGAGATCGAGGTGGGTGTTACTATATGAAAATTACAATTTCTCTGAGGGACTAATAGGAACATGACTCCCCTGATTTTTGTCATCTGATTCTATTGGATTTAGATTAACGATATCAGGATGCAAGAAAACGCCATATACTACATGTGAAATTATATTTGACACTGTTAGAAATGGGGGTCTCTAGTTGGCAAGGGCTTGCACCTCTGTCCAAATAGGGACCCTTCTTCCTAGTCAGGGTAAGGGAGTTACACTCCTAAAATAACCCCTGCTCATCCCCTTGGTAGCTTGGCACGAGCAGTCAGGCTTATCTTAGAGGCAGTGTGTAAAGCATTTGCACATAACCAACAATAATACAGTGTAAGCACTACAAAAGGACACCAAACCAGTTTAGAAAAATATCCAATATTTTTCTATACTTAAGACAAGACCAAAAACGATAAAAATCCACAATACAGTACTTAAAAATCTTTAGTTATCAAAATATGCTTTAAAAACAGTTCCTTGATGTCAATAGCTCCGTCCGGGGCTATCACGGCGTCGTGAGCAAACAAATCCAAACAGTTCTGGCTGACCGCGGCATCGCGGGCCAGCTACGGTGTCGGGAAGACCTGCAAACAGTACCTTTTAGAAATGCAGGGTGTCGGCGACCTCTCGTCGAAAGCACGGCGTCCGCAGGCTTCGGTTCCGGAGGTCGGTGCAGAAGTCGTCAGGGCCCTCGAAGTCACACGCGTTGCAGATAGATCTCCTCTTTGTTGAAGTCAGGAGCGCTGGCGTCGGCAGGCGTCGTGTGCTGCGGTGCGAAGTCCAGCGGTGCGGCGTGCGGTGCCCTCAGGTCGCGGTGCGAGCAGCGGCTCGGTGGTGGCGTCAGATGGCGTCGTCGGTGAGACCAGGGTCGCGGTGCGAAGCGAAGGCGGTGCTCGTCACGGTGCTGGCAGGTCACGGTGCAAGCAGCGTCGTCGTCGTTGCTGAAGCGCTGTCGTCGGCTGACGAACTGGAGTCGATGGCGCCGGTGTCGGTAGGCCATGGCTGCGGTGCGGGATGAGGGCGGTGCGTCGTGTAACTTTATGAGCGGTGCCCTCGAACCACGGTGCAAGCAGCGGCGTAGATTTCGGCGTGGAGCGGCGTCGTCGGGGATACCAAGGCATCATCGTGAAGCGAGGCGGTGCGGAGTGCGGTGCCCACAGGTCGCGGTGCGAGCAGCAGCTCGGTGGCGGCATCAGCAGGCGTCGTCGGTGAGACCAGGGTCACGGTGCAGCGTTGCGGCAGTGCCCTCTGCGGTGCCAAGGCATCGTCGCGAAGCGGTGCGGAGTGCGGTGCCCACAGGTCGCGGTGCGAGCAGCGGCTTGGTGGCGGCATCAGCAGGCGTCGTCGGTGAGACCAGGGTCGCGGTGCGGCGTTGCGGCGGTGCCCTCTGCGGTGCCTTCGGGACACGGAGTCGGCAGCGGCGTCTTCGACGTTGTCGAGTTGCTTTTCTTCTTTTGCAGCACAAAACACACAGTCCCCAGTGCTGAGGGCAGAAGAACTTGAAGTCTTTGCTGTTCCTGAGACTTCTTTTTTTAAATTTTTCAAAAACCTTTATTGTAAGATTTTTACGGTACATCTGTGTATGTAAAACGCAAATAAAATATCTCATTGTATTACATTTCGGTAACACTTTCCCGCAACATTATATATGTACAGTATGAATATTCTCCCCCCTCCCAAATAACTTTAACATCAGTCATAAAACATTAATTTACAGTCCGGTTGCTAGCAAAGTATACTAGTAGCATATTGTACAGTTCAACACACTTTCCAATATATAGTAGTTGGTAACGATATGTATCACAGTGACAGCACAGATATCGCTAAGGCCTAGAACAGTGGTGATAGCACCCCCCCTTACCCTGGTTGTAAGAGCGAAGTCTTTTTGCAGCTGGTAATTCGATTTTTTTTTTTTTTTTCCCCCTCCGAGGTTCTTTCTTAGTGCAGTACTAGTGTTCATTCAACTCCCCTGGTGAGGTCTGGGATCTGGGCCTGTGTCTGGCTTCATTCTCCGTTGTTTGGTCTGTACTTTCCTGGTCCCTCTCTTGGTTCCCTTCCTGCTCAAGAAGAAAGGAGGTGAGCGGGCCCCAAATATTTTTAGGGCGGGAGTTAATCGGCAATAATTCTGCATAATGATGCATGTGATCTTGCCATGTAGTCATAGTGTGTATCCAGTCTTTAAACTTAGGAGCCCGACCCCTTCCCCATTTGCACGCTACCTGCCGTTTCGCTAACAATAAGCCCATCGCCAGGAACTTCTTATGTGCTGTAATTATCCCCTGAGATAAACCCAACAGGGCCACCATGGGGCAGGGATCTATCCCGACCCCCACCATGGCCGACAGTCCCTCAAAGGTCTGTGTCCAGAACGTAGCCACCTGGGGGCAGCTCCACGCTAAGTGTAGGAAATCCGCTCCTTCCCTCCCGCATCGCGCACATCGATCATTGTCCCTGAGGTGGAATCTGTGTAGCCTAGCTGGGGTATGATATAAACGATGCAAGAACTTAAAATGAATGAGGCGGAGCCTGCTATTCCCTGTAATTGCTGCTGTCTGCGTACAACTACTTTCCCATTGTTCGTCAGTTAGCGGGGTACTTAGGTCTTTATCCCATTCCTGTCTGGCCCGAAGTGTATTGATGGGTGGTGCATTTTGTATATGTTTGTACAAAAGGGATATGACATGACGAGGGGCCGTTCCCTGTAGCATGGCATGCAGAGGTGCAAGTATATCTGGTTCGTCGGGAAAAGTAGGGGTTGCTGCCTTCACACTTTGCCGGAGCCGAATATATATAAATGTGTCCAGCGCCGTGGGTATGCGTGTTCCAAAGAATAAATCCTTGGAGCGGAATTGTCCTCCAGCATATAGGTCTCCCCAGGCGTGGTACCCTAGACTTGTCAACAGCTTTCGGCATATCCCCTCACTAGTAACTTGTAGTAAGGGATTACTTACTAGGGGCATCCTAGGTGAGTACAGCATAGGGCTCTCTAGCTTGCGAGCGATCTGTCGCCACGCTACAATGGTACAGTCTACTGTGGACGGGTCGCGCCCTCGCTCCTTCACTGTTGTAAAGAGATAGCTTGCCGGGGGCGTCGGAGTCATATATCCATCTTCCACCGCCAAGTGAGGCATAAAGGGTGGCGGATGGAACCAATACAATGCGAAGTGGGCCTGTGCGCAGTAATAATAGAATTCAAAATTGGGGACATCATACCCTCCCTGATGATATGGTAGCATCAACGTGTTCAGGTTGAGCCGCGGCTGTTTCCCTCCCCATACCAGCCTCGTTATTTGAGTTCTTAATGTATTAAAGAAAAATCTCCCCGGGTGATATGGTATATTAATAAAGAGGTATAATAATTTGGGCAGCAGAACCATTTTGGTAAGAGAGATCCTGCCCGCCATGGAGAGGGGAAGCCGCAACCACCTGGTGATGGTGTCAGTTATCTTATCCATGGCTGTGCCATAGTTAAGCCTCATCAGGCTGTCCCTATTCCTTGTGAGACGTATGCCCAGGTATGTCAGCTCGTCAGTTTCCCAGACTAATGGGTAATCTAGTCGATGTGGCGGGGTATTATCCGTTAGGGGAATACTGCAGACTTAGACCAGTTTATTTGTATTCCTGATATGGCCCCAAATTTAGTGATCTCCCTTAATACTGGATTGAGATTGTCATGGGGCTTTTTGATGTATAACGTCATATCGTCTGCATATAGAGAGATAAGCAGTTGTCTAGTCGGATATATCAGTGCCTTGTCTTTGTGATGTTGTCGAAGTTTTGCAGCTAGAGGCTCTATAGCTAAAGCAAACAAGATAGGGGATAATGGGCAGCCCTGTCGTGTTCCTCTGCAAATAGTAAAGGTGGGAGAATTGGCGCCATTCAGGAGCACTGACGCTATCGGTTGGCTATAGAGCAGTTGTATCCAGCAGAGAAAAGTAGGGGGCATCCCCATATGTCTCAAAGTGCCCAGCAAGTAGTCCCACTCTAAAGAATCGAACGCCTTGGTTGCGTCAAGGAACACCGCCACAGCCGAGCAGTTCGGGTCTATGTCTTGTAGCACAGCAGCCAGGGTTCTAAGGTTATGTGATGTAGCTCTGTTGGGGATGAATCCCGCTTGGTCAGGTAGTACAAGTCGTTCCATCAGCAAATTAAGTCGGGTCCCCAGAACCTTTGCTAATATTTTAGTATCGCTATTTAATAGTGAGAGGGGCCGGTACGAGTCGCAGAAAAGTGGAGATTTACCAGGCTTTAGTAATGATGTTATCAGGGCCTCGCGCATAGTTCTGGGTAAGCACCCTTCCTCTAATGATACATAGAACACCTCCTTCAGGATGGGAGCTAAAAGTGAAGCATATGTTTTATAGAATTCTATTGGCAACCCGTCAGAACCCGGGGCCCGTCCCGATCTCATCTGCATTATGGCTTCAGTAATTTCGTCCAGTTCTAAGTCTAAATTCAAGAATTCCCGTTGGGTATCTCCCAGCCAGGCCAGTGCAGTGTCTTCAAAATAAGTCGGCAAATCTAATGGGGTGCCTCTTTGGGAAGAATAGAGGGTGCTATAGAACTCTCTAAACGTATTCAGTTGATCTGGAAGGTTCCGATGTGTATTACCTTGTGCATCTTGTATCTCCGTTATGTGGTTGGAGAACCTAGGGGGTCTGGTCGCATTTGCCAGAGCCTTCCTGGGCGGTCTCCCTCGCCATAAACCCGTGCCATGTGTGGTTTACCCCTAAATTTACTTTCCCTCTCCGCAATTGTCTCATATTCAGTGAGCTTGTCTCGTATATTGGTCCTAATTGCAATGTTTCCGGGACTGGTATCGAGATCACCTTCCAATTGCTTGAGTTCCCCTTCCAATTTATGCAGGTCATTACGTAGCGTTTTAAGGATACCCCTCCTTTAGAAATACACCAACCCCGAGCCGTGACTTTGAATGCCTCCCATACTATCGTGATGCTAGAAACGGACTTCACATTGCGCTCAAAGAAATCCTGAATGTCTTGTTCAATTTCAGCCTTGAACGCAGTGTCCTGGAGGTGCAATGGGTTGAGGCGCCAGCTATTGTACGGAGAATGATTAAGGGGGGCGTGCAGGTCCGCCATTACAGGGGAATGGTCTGAATACGTATGGGCCAGATGGGTTACGGGTCCCAACCAGTGGGACATTCCTATCGACACAATCAGGTAATCTAGCCTAGCCCAGGTTGCATGAACCGCTGAGTAATGTGTGCCCTCCCGTTTCGTTGGGTGTTTGTACCGCCAAGAGTCGAGTAGGTAGTTGGTGTCTATGATGTCTGTCAGTGTTCTTTGCATGTTCGTAAAGTGCATTGGGGTTACTCGGGACCTGTCCATTCGGGGCTGAACTGTTGTGTTGAAATCTCCCCCCCATATGACGTAGGTAGTACCAATCTCCTGAATTTTACTCCACAACAGGAGAAGAGCATGAGGATCGTCCGTATTAGGGCCATAGTAGTTGGCGAATGTCACATCATAGGAGTGAAGTCTTCCCCACACTAGGCAGTACCTACCCCCCGCATCAGTTTCCGACCCACTGATCGCGAACGCCGCCCCTCTCTTTATTAGAATGGCCACTCCTCGGGAGTATCCTGAATATGACGCAAAACAGCGGTGTGAGGCCCATCTCGAGGCAAACAGGGGTGTAGTGCCAGGGTGCAGGTGTGTTTCCTGTAATAAAGCGACTGTGATGTGATGCCTATCTAGATAACCTAGAATCTGTCTTTTTTTCCTAGGGTTATTCAGACCCCGTACGTTCCATGATGTCACCTTAAAGTTATTAAGATCCCGTGTGTTATCTAACATTTCTACGTCTGTAACACTCTGTACTTAACCACATGTTGTAAGCTATATTCAACCGGACATGATGCGTCCCTACGACAATGTAACTTCCACCCTCCACCCACACCGGCTTCCCCAACTTGCCGGGCATTTGTACCCCCCAACCCCGAAAACACCCATTACCAAACCATTCTTTTCCCTCTTAAGTGGAAACTCTGGGGTTCGCCCTCGTAGGAACATCACTAGGGGCCCACGACCTGCCCTCTTCCCTCCTTACTTGCACCCACCTATTCAAGGTGGGACGGAGGTAAGTGGCCGAGCAGGATATCACACATAATATTAGTTATGTCCATACTTCACCAATGTAGATTAGTTCTTCAGATTCAGTTCATTAGGGATAGTCCCGAACATACCACTGCATGTTATGTGCTTCAGTCTGGTTTCGACAGTGGTGACTGGGATCTGGAGCGCGCCCGAGCCCCCTCTTCCGTGGATGCTGCACGGCGGTTTTGTTTGAGGTAATCTTCAGCCTGTTGTGGGTTCTGGAAGTAGTGTTGTCTCCCACGGTGTGTTATCTTCAATTTCGCCGGATACATCATGGCGTAGGGGATTTCCTGCGTCTGGAGCTTTTTCTTCACAGCCGCAAACTTTCGCCTGGCGTCTTGCACTGTTTGAGTAAAGTCCGGGAAAAAAAGACAGTATGGTATTTTCATGATGAACTTGTTTTTTTTCTCGCGCCAGCCGTAGGACCGCATCTCTGTCCCGATAATTTAAAAACCGGACTATCACAGGCCGTGGCGGCGCCCCTGGGGGCGGACGAGCCGCCAGGGACCTATGTGCTCTCTCCACCGTGAGGTGCACTGAGAAGGAGCCCCTGCCAAACAACTCCACGATCAACTTCTCAATGAAATCTTCCATACGTCCCGTATTGGTTGATTCTGCCAGGCCAAGATGCGCACGTTGTTCCTTCGAGAACGGGCCTCTAAATCTTCGTTCTTGTCAGCAATGATTTTAAGCAGCCTATCCATTTGCGATATTTGGTTCCTACTTGCGGTGGCACCATCCTCCAATTCAGACACCCTGGTTTCTGCTTCCTTAAGGCGGTGCTCATGTTGGTCCAGTTTCGTAACCACCGAGTCTATCCGCACATTCATCGTGTCAATTTTAGTGTCTATGGATGTGAGGCTTTGCTTCATTCCAAGGAGGAGCGCTCTCCAGTCTTCCTCTGGCGAGTCTGTGGCATCCGAGTCTGTATGCTCCGCTGAGTTGGGCGCAGGTGTTTTGCGCGTGGAAAAAGGGATTTTGGTTTGTTTGGCGTCGGTGCGGCCCATGATGTAGGAGGTCGAGCAAAGCAGGAGCACAGTGCCGGAACCCACAAGGCACCCTCCTCGGCCCAGCTTCGCTGACACCCTCAAAGTAGCTTCCAGGAGTGTCCTCTGCGTATAGATTCTGGCCAATAATGCTAGCAGCACGGTGCGCGGAAATGTTGCTCTTGGATCTCAAACAGTTCAGGCTGCGTTCAGCACCTCTTCCAGGCCCACTCTGAGGTCGCCCCACACTGTATCGGCACAACGCCCCCACTTTTGGCACCGCGCAGCTGTTAGGCAAATCCCCCGTACCACCGGTGTCACAAGGAGCACCCGGAACACAGCAATCAGCCAACGAGGCTTCCAGATATCAGGCGGTGTCCTGCCAGGTGTTTGTTGTCTATAGGGGGATCAACGGCGCCATTCCCCACTCAATGCGAGCACCACCGACAAGGAACCTAGCCTAAGCGCCCCAAGTCCGCCGCCCGATAGACACCTGCAACGCGGTGCCGGCCGGGTGCAGCAATTGCGTGTTGTGTGCACAGGTTCTGCAGCACGAGGAGCAGCCAAGCAGTCTCTCCTGAAATTTATAATCTACGGGCGATGTGCCCTCAGCTAGTCCAAAATGGCGGCGACCTCTCGCTGCGATAATGGCCGAATAACGGCTCCAGCACCCCAGTCCGGTTCGCGGAGCATACGTTGACGGTGTCAGGCAGGGCGCCCCGGGCAACGACATTTACAACTGCATTTATTTCCTCCGGCCCCTCTCAGCCTCCAGCATCTATATGCAGCCGGCGGTTTCTTCCTCCGGCGCCCGGCTGATCCTGATATCACGGTGTCATTACTGCATTCCCTGCATATGGCATTGTTCACGCTTCAGTAGCGTTAGTGTAATTGCGCCCCCATTAGCCGCCTCTCACCTCGTCCAGCAATTCACGTATTTCAGCGGCGGTGAACCTCGGCAGGCCGCCATCAGCTTCTACACCAACTGGGCCTACTCAGCCCCGGCTTTTCCCAACTGCCGCGGCCGCTCGTCCGCCTCCGGTCCGGATCTCAGCAGCCCGCGCCCAGTTTCGGCGGTCGCTGCGCTCGCCGCACTCCGGGTCCGCTGTGCCTCAGAGGTATCGCTGGCTTCAGCAGTGAAGCGGGTCTGTTCTGGTGAGGTCAGATGCGTGATTGTGTTGTTTAGGATGGGTTTGAAGGATATTTCCCCGCTCGGCAGGGCTGGAGCCTCACAGGTGTGCAGCCATCTTGGTCACGCGCCACCTAGCGACCGTTCCTGAGACTTCTTGAACAGGGGGCAAGCTCTACCTCAAGCCCTTGGAGAACCTCACAAAAGTAGATTGCAGAAAGGCCAGTCCAGGCCTTTCACTGCCCAAGACAGAAGCAGCCACTGCAGGCCAACACAGCAAAGCACACAGCAAAGTGGTAGTTACTCCTCACAGCTTCTCCGGCTCTTCTTCTTGGCAGTCTTCTTGATCCAAAAGAGTTCTAAAGTTCAGGGGTCTGGGCCCCAATATTTATATCCCAAAATCCTTTGATCTCTTAGGCAGAGAGTGTCTGTGCCCAGCCAGAACCAGTTCTGCCTTCTCTGGTGTGATTTCCTGGCAGGAGGTGGAGACGGCATTGTCAGAGGCAGTCCAGGCCCTTTGAGGTGCAAGGAAATCTCCTCCCCTTCCCCCATTGCAGCCCAGGTCTATTCAGCCCTTTCCTGACCCACCTAGACTATCTGGAGCCCTTCTGCTCCACGGCCTTCTGTCATCCAAAACCCAGACAGGCAATCCACATTCCAGCAGAGGCACACGGGATGACTGAGCAAGAAAATACCTACTTTCTAAAAGTGGTATTTTCAAACACAGAATGTAAAAATCACCTTCAGTAAAAGATGCATCTTTAGATTCTGAGTTCAGGCATACTAAACTTCATTTTCTTACCTAGTTCCCAGGGTCAGTTATGTTTATAAGATGTTATAAACAAACTTCCCATTCTGTCCTATGGGGAACAGGTAGCCTTGCAATAGTGAAAAACGAAATTGGCAGTAATTCACTATCAGGACATGCCACACACACCAGGGCATGTCCTACCTTTCACATACACTGCACCCTGCCCACAGGGGTACCTTGGGCCTACCTTAGGGGTGCCTGACATGTAAGAAAAGAGAAGGTTGGGGCCTGGCAAGTGAGTGCACTTGCCAAGTCGACATGGCAGTACCAGACTGCGCGCAGACTCTGCAATGGCAGGTCTGAGTTACCTTTTCAGGGCTACTCACGTGGGTGGCACAATCAGTGCTGCAGGCCCACTAGTAGCATTCGATTTACAGGCCCTGGCACACTCAGTGCACTTTACTGGGGACGAACAAGTAAATCAAATATCCAATCATGGAAACACCAATCCATAACACATTTTACCACAGGAGCACTTGCACTTTACCACTGATCAGCAGTGAGAAAAGTGCGCAGAAACACTAAGCCAGCACATACAGAGTCAAAACCAGGAGGTCAGAAAGCAAAAACTCAGGGGAAACACGCCAAAAGATGCCAAGTCTAACACATGTCCCTTCCAGCTGAAAGTAGGGAGAACTACCCAACCTCCTGGGAGTTCTCTTCACTAAGGCGGAAGAACCTGGACAGACCATCTGCATTGGCGTGTTCTGTGCCAGGGCGGTGTTCCACCGTAAAGTCCATTCCCTGTAGGGAGATGGACCACCTCAGCAGTTTTGGATTCTCACCCCTCATTTGCATCAACCATCTGAGGGGCCTGTGGTCTGTCTGAACCCGGAAGTGAGTCCCAAACAGGTAGGGCCTCAGCTTCTTCAGCGCCCAGACCACAGCGAAAGCTTCCTTTCTATGGCACTCCACCTCTGCTCCCTGGGGAGTAGTCTCCGGCTAAGGAAGACTACAGGCTTGTCTAGGCCCTCTTCGTTCAGTTGTGAGAGCACCGCTTCCACTCCATGCTCTGAAGCGTCAGTCTGCACGACGAATTCCTTGGAGAAGTCGGGTGCCTTGAGCACGGGGGCCGTGCACATGGCGGCCTTCAGGGCATCAAAAGCCTTCTGGCAGGACTCAGCCCAGATCACCTTCTTGGGCTGCTTCCTGGAAGTCAGCTCTGTTAAGGGGGCAACAATGGTGCCATACACCTTAACAAACCTCCTGTAGTACCCGGTGAGTCCTAAGAAGGCCCTCACCTCTGTCTGGGACTTGGAGGGCTCCTAAGCCAGAATGGTGTCAATCTTGGGCTGTAGGGGCGCCACCTGGCCGCTTCCTACCTGGTGTCCCAAGTACACCACCGAACCCTGCCCGATCTGGCACTTACTGGCCTTGATCGTGAGGCCTGCCCTCCGCAGCGCCTTCAACACTTCACCGAGGTGCTGCAAGTGTTCTTCCCAGCTGGAACTGAACACTGCGATGTCATCCAGGTAGGCGGCACTGAAATCCTCCAGCCCAGCCAACACCTGGTTGACCAACCTCTGGAAGGTGGCAGGGGCATTCTTCAACCCAAAGGGCATCACCCGGATCTGGTAATGTCCTTCTGGGGTTGAAAATGCTGACCTCTCCTTGGCCCCATTGGTTAAGGTGATCTGCCAGTACCCAGACTTGGCAGCTCCCAACCGATCAATGAGCTCATCAGCTCTGGGGATAGGGTGTGCGTCAGTCCTGGTGACGGCATTGAGCCCACGGTAGTCCACACAAAACCGCAGTTCTGGAGCGGCACCGGGTGCAGCAGCCTTTGGGACCAAGACCACTGGGCTGGCCCAAGGACTGTTGGAAGGCTCGATCACCACTAACGCCAACATCTTAGAGACCTCCTCTTTAATGCTGGCCTTGACCCGGTCAGTCAACCTGCAAATCTTGTGTTTCACAGGAGGGCTGTCACCAGTGATCACGTCATGGGTACACCAGTGAGTGACACCTGGGGTCAGGGAGAACAGGGGGGCAAACTGTCCCAACAACTGGTGACAATCGCTCTGCTGTTCTGGGCTCAGTGTAGGGGAGAGGATCACACCTTCCACTGACCCATCGTGCTCCTTGGTAGACAGGAAGTCAGGGAGAGGTTCACTTTCCTCTTCCGTTCCATCATCTGTCGCCAAGAGCATGCTCACTTCGGACCTCTCGAAGTGGGGTTTGAGGCGGTTCACGTGGAAGACCCTCAAAGGGTTCCTTGGAGCCTGCAAATCCACAAGGTAGGTGACGTCACTTTTGCACTCCACCACCTCAAATGGCCCAGTCCACTGGTCCTGCAAGGCACAAGGTTCCACTGGGGCCATGACCCACACTTTCTGCCCAGGTTGAAATTCGACCAGAGTGGCATTCTGGTCATACCACTTCTTCATTTCTTCCTGGCTTGCTTCCAGGTTCGCCTGAGCGAGTTTCCTGAAGCGGGCAGTTTGGTTTCTGAAGGCCAGCATGTAACTAAACACATCCTGGGGAGTTTTCCTGGGAGCTGCCTCCCAGCCTTCCTTGACCAAACTCAGAGGTCCTCTCACAGGGTGACCATACAGAAGCTCAAAGGGACTGAACCCAAGAGACTTCTGTGGCACCTCCCAGTACGCAAAGAGAAGGCATGGCAAGAGGACGTCCCACTTACGCCTCATGGGTTCTGTTAGACCCTTAATCATGCCCTTCAAGGTCTGGTTGAATCTCTCCACCAGACCGTTACCTTGTGGGTGGTAAGGGGTGGTGAACTTGTAGGTTACACCACACTCCTTCCACAGGGATGTCATATACTTGGATATGAAGTTGGTCCCTCTGTCAGAAACCACCTCTCTGGGGAACCCCACGCAGGAAAAGATCGCCATTAACGCCCGGCCCACCACGGGCGCCGTCGTTGTCCTGAGAGGGATTGCCTCCGGGTACCGGGTGGCATGGTCCACCAAGACCAGGATGTACCTGTTGCCCATGGCTGTCTTGGGATCCGGTGGCCCCACAATGTCCATCCCTACCCTTTCAAAGGGTGTTCCAACAACTGGAAAAGGCTGGAGAGGAGCTTTGACCTTCCTCCCACTCTTACCACTTGCCTGGCAAGTTTGGCAAGACCTGCAATGTCCATCTGACTGCCTTCGCATTTGGGGCCAGAAAAAGTGGGTGACAAGCCTGTCAAAGGTCTTGTCCTGCCCCAAATGTCCTGCCAAAGGCACGTCATGAGCCAGACCCAGTAGGAAGGTCCTGAAGCGCTGGGGTACCACCAGCACACGGGCTGACCCAGGCTCAGCGACCTTAGGCTCACTGTACAGGAGTGTTACAGCAAACACATGATGGACGGAATGCTGACATTGCAAACATTCTCCCCCAGTCAAAAGATCTGGGTTAAATCCATCGTTCTTTTGCCCACTACGCCACCCCAGTTTGGACCCAGCCATATGCAAATCAGTCTTGACCCTGTGCCCCATGGAATCAGTCCAGACCGAACTGCCAGGCCAGGTCCTCCCTGGACCGGAAACAAGCATCCTGGGACCGGTTTCAGGGTATGTCACCCTTCTTCAGCCAGGCTAGCTTGAATCCAGTGGCACAGTGAGCAAGGGACCCACGTCTGGGCATACCCATCCCACTTAGGGCGAAAAGTGTTACAGCAAACAAATGATGGACGGAATGCTGACAATGCAAACATTCTCCCCAGTCAAAAGATCTGGGTTAAATCCATCGTTCTTTTGCCCACTACGCCACCCCAGTTTGGACCCAGCCATATGCAAATCAGTCTTGACCCTGTGCCCCATGGGATCAGTCCAGACCGAACTGCCAGGCCAGGTCCTCCCTGGATCGGAAACAAGCATCCTGGGACCGGTCTCAGGGTATGTCACCCTTCTTCAGCCAGGCTAGCTTGAATCCAGTGGCACAGTGAGCAAGGGACCCATGTCTGGGCATACCCATCCCACTTAGGGCGAAAAGTGTTACAGCAAACAAATGATGGACGGAATGCTGACAATGCAAACATTCTCCCCCAGTCAAAAGATCTGGGTTAAATCCATCGTTCTTTTGCCCACTAAACCACCCCAGCTTGGACCCAGCCATATGCAAATCAGTCTTGACCCTGTGCCCCATGGGATCAGTCCAGACCGAACTGCCAGGCCAGTTCCTCCCTGGACCGGAAACAAGCATCCTGGGACCGGTTTCAGGGTATGTCACCCTTCTTCAGCCAGGCTAGCTTGAATCCAGTGGCACAGTGAGCAAGGGACCCACGTCTGGGCATACCCATCCCACTTAGGGCGAAAAGTGTTACAGCAAACAAATGATGGACGGAATGCTGACAATGCAAACATTCTCCCCCAGTCAAAAGATCTGGGTTAAATCCATTGTTCTTTTGCCCACTACGCCACCCAAGTTTGGAACCAGCCATATGCAAATCAGTCTTGACCCTGTGCCCCATGGGATCAGTCCAGACCGAACTGCCAGGCCAGGTCCTCCCTGGACCGGAAACAAGCATCCTGGGACCGGTTTCAGGGTATGTCACCCTTCTTCAGCCAGGCTAGCTTGAATCCAGTGGCACAGTGGACAAGGGACCCACGTCTGGGCATACCCATCCCACTTAGGGCAAAAAGTGTTACAGCAAACAAATGATGGACGGAATGCTGACAATGCAAACATTCTCCCCCAGTCAAAAGATCTGGGTTAAATCCATCGTTCTTTTGCCCACTACGCCACCCCAGTTTGGACCCAGCCATATGCAAATCAGTCTTGACCCTGTGCCCCATGGGATCAGTCCAGACCGAACTGCCAGGCCAGGTCCTCCCTGGACCGGAAACAAGCATCCTGGGACCGGTTTCAGGGTATGTCACCCTTCTTCAGCCAGGCTAGCTTGAATCCAGTGGCACAGTGAGCAAGGGACCCACGTCTGGGCATGCCCATCCCACTTAGGGCGAAAAGTGTTACAGCAAACGAATGATGGACGGAATGCTGACAATGCAAACATTCTCCCCCAGTCAAAAGATCTGGGTTAAATCCATCGTTCTTTTGCCCACTACGCCACCCCAGTTTGGACCCAGCCATATGCAAATCAGTCTTGACCCTGTGCCCCATGGGATCAGTCCAGACCGAACTGCCAGGCCAGGTCCTCCCTGGACCGGAAACAAGCATCCTGGGACCGGTTTCAGGGTATGTCACCCTTCTTCAGCCAGGCTAGCTTGAATCCAGTGGCACAGTGAGCAAGGGACCCACGTCTGGGCATACCCATCCCACTTAGGGCGAAAAGTGTTACAGCAAACAAATGATGGACGGAATGCTGACAATGCAAACATTCTCCCCAGTGAAAAGATCTGGGTTAAATCCATCGTTCTTTTGCCCACTACGCTACCCCAGTTTGGACCCAGCCATATGCAAATCAGTCTTGACCCTGTGCCCCATGGGATCAGTCCAGACCGAACTGCCAGGCCAGGTCCTCCCTGGACCGGAAACAGGCATCCTGGGACCGGTTTCAGGGTATGTCACCCTTCTTCAGCCAGGCTAGCTTGAATCCAGTGGCACAGTGAGCAAGGGACCCACGTCTGGGCATACCCATCCCACTTAGGGCGAAAAGTGTTACAGCAAACAAATGATGGACGGAATGCTGACAATGCAAACATTCTCCCCAGTCAAAAGATCTGGGTTAAATCCATCGTTCTTTTGCCCACTACGCCACCCCAGTTTGGACGCAGCCATATGCAAATCAGTCTTGACCCTGTGCCCCATGGGATCAGTCCAGACCGAACTGCCAGGCCAGGTCCTCCCTGGCCCGGAAACAAGCATCCTGGGACCGGTTTCAGGGTATGTCACCCTTCTTCAGCCAGGCTAGCTTGAATCCAGTGGCACAGTGAGCAAGGGACCCACGTCTGGGCATACCCATCCCACTTAGGGCGAAAAGTGTTACAGCAAACAAATGATGGACGGAATGCTGACAATGCAAACATTCTCCCCCAGTCAAAAGATCTGGGTTAAATCCATCGTTCTTTTGCCCACTATGCCACCCCAGTTTGGACCCAGCCATATGCAAATCAGTCTTGACCCTGTGCCCCATGGGATCAGTCCAGACCGAACTGCCAGGCCAGGTCCTCCCTGGACCGGAAACAAGCATCCTGGGACCGGTTTCAGGGTATGTCACCCTTCTTCAGCCAGGCTAGCTTGAATCCAGTGGCACAGTGAGCAAGGGACCCACGTCTGGGCATACCCATCCCACTTAGGGCGAAAAGTGTTACAGCAAACAAATGATGGACGGAATGCTGACAATGCAAACATTCTCCCCCAGTCAAAAGATCTGGGTTAAATCCATCGTTCTTTTGCCCACTACGCCACCCCAGTTTGGACCCAGCCATATGCAAATCAGTCTTGACCCTATGCCCCATGGGATCAGTCCAGACCGAACAACCAGGCCAGGTCCTCCCTGGACCGGAAACAAGCATCCTGGGACCGGTTTCAGGGTATGTCACCCTTCTTCAGCCAGGCTAGCTTGAATCCAGTGGCACAGTGAGGAAGGGACCCACGTCTGGGCATACCCATCCCACTTAGGGCGAAAAGTGTTACAGCAAACAAATGATGGACGGAATGCTGACAATGCAAACATTCTCCCCCAGTCAAAAGATCTGGGTTAAATCCATCGTTCTTTTGCCCACTACGCCACCCCAGTTTGGACCCAGCCATATGAAAATCAGTCCAGACCGAACTGCCAGGCCAGGTCCTCCCTGGACCGGAAAGAAGCATCCTGGGACCGGTTTCAGGGTTTGTCACCCTTCTTCAGCCAGGCTAGCTTGAATCCAGTGGCACAGTGAGCAAGGGACCCACGTCTGGGCATACCCAACCCACTTAGGGCGAAAAGTGTTACAGCAAACAAATGATGGACGGAATGCTGACAATGCAAACATTCTCCCCAGTCAAAAGATCTGGGTTAAATCCATCGTTCTTTTGCCCACTACGCCACCCCAGTTTGGACCCAGCCATATGCAAATCAGTCTTGACCCTGTGCCCCATGGGATCAGTCCAGACCGAACTGCCAGGCCAGGTCCTCCTGGACCGGAAACAAGCATCCTGGGACCGGTTTCAGAGTATGTCACCCTTCTTCAGCCAGGCTAGCTTGAATCCAGTGGCACAGTGAGCAAGGGACCCACGTCTGGGCATACCCATCCCACTTAGGGCGAAAAGTGTTACAGCAAACAAATGATGGACGGAATGCTGACAATGCAAACATTCTCCCCAGTCAAAAGATCTGGGTTAAATCCATCGTTCTTTTGCCCACTACGCCACCCCAGTTTGGACCCAGCCATATGCAAATCAGTCTTGACCCTGTGCCCCATGGGATCAGTCCAGACCGAACTGCCAGGCCAGGCCACTGGATTCAAGATAGCCTGGCTTATGATGGCTGTAAGCCAGAAACCGGTCCCAGGATGCTTGTTTCCGGTCCAGGGAAGACATGGCTTGGCAGTTCGGGCTGGACTGTTCCCATGAGGCACAGGGTCAGACTGATTTGCATATGGCCATGTCTGAACTGGGGTGGCGGAGTGAGCTAAAGAATGATGATGGATTAAACCCAGATCAGTTGACTGGGGGTGAGTGCTTGCAATGCTCAACACTCCATCCATCATCCCCTTTGGTTTTGCTATGTTCGCCCTAAGTTGGCAGGGTATGCCCAGACGTGGGTCCCTTGCTCACTTTGCCACTGGATTCAAGATAGCCTGGCTGATGATGGCTGTAAGCCAGAAACCGGTCCCAGGATGCTTGTTTCCGGTCCAGGGAAGACATGGCTTGGCAGTTCGGGCTGGACTGTTCCCATGAGGCACAGGGTCAGGCTGATTTGCATATGGCCATGTCTGAACTGGGGTGGCGGAGTGAGCTAAAGAATGATGATGCATTAAACCCAGATCAGTTGACTGGGGGTGAGTGCTTGCAATGCTCAACACTCCATCCATCATCCTCTTTGGTTTTGCTATGTTCGCCCTAAGTTGGCAGGGTATGCCCAGACGTGGGTCCCTTGCTCACTTTGCCACTGGATTCAAGATAGCCTGGCTGATGATGGCTGTAAGCCAGAAACCGGTCCCAGGATGCTTGTTTCCGGTCCAGGGAAGACATGGCTTGGCAGTTCGGGCTGGACTGTTCCCATGAGGCACAGGGTCAGACTGATTTGCATATGGCCATGTCTGAACTGGGGTGGCGGAGTGAGCTAAAGAATGATGATGGATTAAACCCAGATCAGTTGAATGGGGGTGAGTGCTTGCAATGCTCAACACTCCATCCATCATCCCCTTTGGTTTTGCTATGTTCGCCCTAAGTTGGCAGGGTATGCCCAGACGTGGGTCCCTTGCTCACTTTGCCACTGGATTCAAGATAGCCTGGCTGATGATGGCTGTAAGCCAGAAACCGGTCCCAGGATGCTTGTTTCCGGTCCAGGGAAGACATGGCTTGGCAGTTCGGGCTGGACTGTTCCCATGATGCACAGGGTCAGACTGATTTGCATATGGCCATGTCTGAACTGGGGTGGCGGAGTGAGCTAAAGAATGATGATGGATTAAACCCAGATCAGTTGACTGGGGGTGAGTGCTTGCAATGCTCAACACTCCATCCATCATCCCCTTTGGTTTCACTGTACAGGAGACCATTCTCCCAGTAGATCCAATGTGATCCGGACTGAACACCTGCTGCCCGGTCTGCAGCCTGCCACCACAGACTCTCCAGAGAAAGGCACTCTTTCTGCTCCTTGCAGAATTCCTCCCTGGTGGGACCCCTTCTTGCTGCCAATGGGTCAGCTCAGAGATGTCCCCCAGTTCAGCTACCTGTTCCCTTGTAGGCACCGGGGCGTCCCCCTCAAGGTCCGCCTCCTCCCGGTCCGTGGGAACTTCAGGGGCCGGTTTCCCGTGCCCCTTGCCCTTTCTCTTGGCAGGGACTTGGGCCACTGTTTCAGGCTCCAAGTCCTCTTGATCACCCTTTCTGGCCGCCATTGACCGAGTGGACACGCATGCCGACTCTGGCATCCCAATCATCTCCAAGTGAGACCTGAGCTCAACATCCTTCCATAAGGACTGCTCCAGGTCGTTACCTAGCAGACAATCTACAGGCATGGAAGGGCTCACAACCACCCTCAAAGGACCTGACACCCCCCCCCCACTCAAAGGGAACCTGCGCCACCAGACACTGGCACTCTGAATTGTCTACAGCAATTACTTGGTGGAATGCCCCTGGGACTACCTGCTCCTCAGAGACCAGGTGACACCGGACTGAGGTCACACAGGCTCCAGTATCTCTGAGAGCCTCTACCCGTTTCCCATTGATGGTCACCCAGGTGCTGTATTTCTTTGTGTTAGGGGGCACCTGGTGTCCTGGGACCATCTCACTGTCCCCTAGTGAGACGAGGGTCATTTCTGCGGGATCCCCATCCTCCTGTGGGTACCTCTCCTCCCCAAGCGCCACACTAGCCAACACCTTGGACTGCCCACCGGTGGGTGGCTGAGCCCCCTTTGGACACTTGGGGTCCCCCTTCATGTGGCCCACCTGGTCACATGCAAAACACCTGTGGGGGGCGGTCTCAGCAGGCTTTCTTGATGAGACCCCTGGCTTCTTATCTCCAGGGGGACGGGAACCTTTACCCTGGGTGTTAATTTGGGGCCTTTTAGAGAACTCCTGTGTTTTACCCTTGTCCCCCCCACTTTTCTGCTGGGGACCCTGCCCACCTTTGGCTGAGTCTCCCCCAAACGCTTTCTTGTGGACCCTGGTACTCACCCAGCGGTACGCCTCAATAGCAAGCTTCCTGGGGTCAGTCAGCTTACTATCAACTAGGTGCTGGCGCAGATCTGCAAAACATAGACTAGACTAGACAAGTGCTCCCATGCAATCAAATTGTAGAGCCCCTGAAAATCTGTCACATTACTGCCCTTCACCCAGCCATCCAGTGACCGGCAAAACACATCCACACATTCCAACCAAGTGTTGGCATCAGACTTCTTACTGGACCTGAACTGATCCCTGTACTTTTCAGGAGTAAGACCATACTTAGTGAGAAGGGCGTCCTTCATGTCTGGATAGGTGAGGTGATACCCCTTACCCAAAGCTATTAAAGTATCCCTTGCTTCTTCTGGGAAGAGAGGCCACAATCCTGCTCCCCAATTCTCCTCGGGGACCCCATTCATGTGAATTGCTGCCTCGTACCCCTGAAACCACCTTTGTATGTCATCCCCCTTTTTGAATTCTTTGCCTACATTTTTAGGGATGTTCACAATTCTGTCTGCCTGTCTTGACGAGTTGCTGCCACCATCTGAACTGGCTCTATTCCTTAGCTCCAGTTCTTTAAGACTTCGCTCATGATCTAAGATCATCTTCCTTTCCTCCATGGCTATTCTTTTATCCTCCCTTTCACTTTCCATCCTGAGTTTCTCCAACTCGAACTTCCTTGCTTCCCGCATGTCCTCCAGCTCATCTGGGGACAGGCCACTGCTGCCTGGCCAGGAGGGTTCCCCCCTCCCAAAAGCACATCCACCCTAGGAATAGGATCCTCCGCCTCTCCACTGAGACCACCAGACTGCTCGCTGGCATGTCTGGCTGCTACCCAGGCCCTCAGCGCCTTTTGTAGCTCGTCCTTCCTAGTGAGGCCTCTGACTTGGACTTTTAGGTTTTTGCAAATTGATTTCAATTCCCTAACATTGTAGGCTTCCAACCTATCCTCCTCAAAGGCAATTTCTAGGGTTGCAACGGATGATGCTCTTGATTCCGGCATGATGAAGTAGCAAGTTCAAACTGGCAAGATCAAAAAATAGGCCAAAAAGAACCAGTATGTGGCACGTAATGGTCTGCGATATGGTAGTAGTGCACACCAATCACTGTAAGTCAAGTGCAAACGCAAGTCCTATCCTCACCGCTGACAACCAATGTTAGAAATGGGGGTCTCTAGTTGGCAAGGGCTTGCACCTCTGTCCAAATCGGGACCCTTCTTCCTAGTCAGGGTAAGGGAGTTGCACTCCTAAAATAACCCCTGCTCACCCCCTTGGTAGCTTGGCATGAGCAGTCAGGCTTATCTTAGAGGCAGTGTGTAAAGCATTTGCACATAACCAACAATAATACAGTGTAAGCACTACAAAAGGACACCACACCAGTTTAGAAAAATATCCAATATTTTTATATACTTAAGACGAGACCAAAAATGATAAAAATCCACAATAAAGTACTTAAAAATCTTCAGTTATCAAAATATGCTTTAAAAACAGTTCCTTGATGTCAATAGCTCCGTCCGGGGCTATCACGGCGTCGTGAGCAAACAAATCCAAACAGTTCTGGCTGACCGTGGCGTCGCGGGCCAGCTACGGTGTCGGGAAGACCCGCAAACAGTACCTTTTAGAAATGCAGGGCGTCGGCGACCTCTCGTTGAGCTTTCGAAAGCACGGCGTCCGCATGCGTCTGTTCCGGAGGTTGGTGCAGGAGTCGTCGGGGCCCTCGAAGTCACGCGCGTTGCAGATCGATCTCCTCTTTGTTGAAGTCAGGAGCGCTGGCGTCGGCAGGCGTCGTGTGCTGCGGTGCGAAGTGCAGCAGTGCGGCGTGCGGTGCCCTCAGGTTGCGGTGCGAGCAGCTGCTCGGTGGCAGCGTCGGATGCGTCGTCGGTGAGACCAGGGTCGTGGTGCGAGATGAAGGCGGTGCTCGTCACGGTGCTGGCAGGTCACGGTGCAAGCAGCGGCGTCGTCGTTGCTGAAGTGCTGTCGTCGACTGACAAACTGGAGTCGATGGCGCCGGCGTCGGTAGGCCAAGGCTGCGGTGCGGGATGAGGGCGGTGCATCATGTAACTTTACGAGCGGTGCCCTCGAACCACGGTGCAAGCAGCGGCATAGATTTCGGCGTGGAGCGGCGTCGTCGGGGATACCAAGGCATCGTCGTGAAGCGAGGCGGTGCGGAGTGCGGTGCCCACAGGTCGCGGTGCGAGCAGCGGCTCGGTGGCGGCTTCAGCAGACGTCGTTGGTGAGACCAGGGTCGCGGAGCGTCGTTGCGGCGGTGCCCTCTGCGGTGCCAAGGCGTCGCCGTGAAGCGAAGCGGTGCGGAGTGCGGTGCCCACAGGTTGCGATGCGAGCAGCAGCTCGGTGGCTGCATCAGCAGGCGTCATCGGTGAGACCAGGGTCGCGGTGCGGCATTGCGGCGGTGCCCTCTGCGGTGCCTTCAGGACACGGAGTTGGCAGCGTCGTCGTCGACGTCTTCGAGTTGCTTTTCTTCTGTTGAAGCACAAAACACACAGTCCCCAGTGCTGAGGGCAGAAGAACTTGAAGTCTTTGCTGTTCCTGAGACTTCTTGAACAGGGGGCAAGCTCTACCTCAAGCCCTTGGAGAACCTCACAAAAGTAGATTGCAGAAAGTCCAGTCCAGGCCTTTCACTGCCCAAGACAGAAGCAGCCACTGCAGGCCAACACAGCAAAGCACACAGCAAAGTGGTAGTTCCTCCTCACAGCTTCTCCGGCTCTTCTTCTTGGCAGTCTTCTTGATCCAAAAGAGTTCTAAAGTTCAGGGGTCTGGGCCCCAATATTTATATCCCAAAATCTTTTGATCTCTTAGGCAGAGAGTGTCTGTGCCCAGCCAGAACCATTCTGCCTTCTCTGGTGTGATTTCCTGGCAGGAGGTGGAGACGGCATTGTCAGAGGCAGACCAGGCCCTTTGAGGTGCAAGGAAATCTCCTCCCCCTTCCCCCATTGCAGCCCAGGTCTATTCAGCCCTTTCCTGACCCACCTAGACTATCTGGAGCCCTCCTGCTCCCCGGCCTGCTGTCATCCAAAACCCAGACAGGCAATCCACATTCCAGCAGAGGCACACGGGATGACTGAGCAAGAAAATACCTACTTTCTAAAAGTGGTATTTTCAAACACAGAATGTAAAAATCACCTTCACTAAAAGATGCATCTTTAGATTCTGAGTTCAGGCATACTAAACTTCATTTTCTTACCTAGTTCCCAGGGCCAGTTATGTTTATAAGATGTTATAAACAAACTTCCCATTCTGTCCTATGGGGAACAGGTAGCATTGCAATAGTGAAAAACGAAATTGGCAGTAATTCACTATCAGGACATGCCACACACACCAGGGCATGTCCTACCTTTCACATACACTGCACCCTGACCACAGGGGTACCTTGGGCCTACCTTAGGGGTGCCTGACATGTAAGAAAAGGGAAGGTTGGGGCCTGGCAAGTGGGTGCACTTGCCAAGTCGACATGGCAGTACCAGACTGCGCGCAGACTCTGCAATGGCAGGTCTGAGTTACCTTTTAAGGGCTACTCACGTGGGTGGCACAATCAGTGCTGCAGGCCCACTAGTAGCATTCGATTTACAGGCCCTGGCACACTCAGTGCACTTTACTGGGGACGAACAAGTAAATCAAATATCCAATCATGGAAACACCAATCCATAACACATTTTACCACAGGAGCACTTGCACTTTACCACTGATCAGCAGTGAGAAAAGTGCGCAGAAACACTAAGCCAGCACATACAGAGTCAAAACCGGGAGGTCAGAAAGCAAAAACTCAGGGGAAACACGCCAAAAGATGCCAAGTCTAACAGACACCTTTCCTTCCAGATGGAATAGTGCCACCATAAGGTACAATCGAGTTTATGACGATCTTTAAGAGGGTTCATGAGGAGAGCACCATGATTAAATGGAGGTTGATATGCCCCTTGAAAAAGATTATGACACAATATCGAGACATAATGATATAACATCGATATGGTGTGGAGGTAATAGGAGGATTACTTCCTTAAGAGCAGTAGTACCTGCGGGAGGGATAGTGATGAGGGTGTGTTCCCTTCAGTGTTACCACATCCTTCATTGACAGGATAGGAGTGGTACCAAGTAGTCTTAATACAATTGTAATGGATGATGGGTTTATATGAGTATGAGTGATAGTTGGTTTGCTAGTGTAAGCAAGGGCCCTTTAAACAATTATAAACTATATGTAGAAATTGTTTATCCTATAAGTTTTAGATCTCAAATGTTTTTTTAGATTTGTTCAAGTCGTAAAGAGAGTAAAATGTGTTGTCTTGTTTTGTGTAATGTTTAATACAGGATTGTGATATATATTTTGTTTTAACACAGGCACATATGGTACTGTGTCATTTCTAAGAGTACATTAAAATTGAGAGTCCTGAAGAAGGTGGCACAGCAATATACTGCTCACCGAAACGCGTCGACGCTTCTGTTTTCATTGTTAAATTCGAGGAACTTTTAAGTCTAACTACAAAAGAATTTATAGACTTCAACAACATTGATTCAGTCGAATTAACTTGGTTATGATGATTTTAAGTTGTCACTTGTTTTGTCTCTCGTTTTCATTGAAGCTCAATTGTTATGTATGTGAGTCTAATTGTTGAATTGTTTTTTAACCTTTGAAAAAATCATTGTATTTATTAACTGTGTCCTATATGATTGAAATTGTTTTTTAACAAATGTGCTCTTGATACATACAAAAGGAACAATACATTTTATAATTGATTTATGGGTCCTGGTATGATAGTTGACTAAGGGTATTTGAATGACCCTTGCTGTAGTTAGCCCCGGGAGATGAGGACAGTGACAGAGGAACCAGGAGTGGCCTTGGGCTGTATCCCAGCCTCCAGAGGCTTCAGCCCACCAGGGAAATGCCTGAAAGAATAAAAGGCCTGTCCGGCCCTGTTACATTCCCAAGTTAGGCCCATTTAGCAAAGCAGCTTACTTCTTACATTGTCCTCACAAATAACATGTTCAGCTGTGACCATTTGCACATATTTGCATGCATGACAATGTTGGATTTGTTACCCTGAAATTAAACTTGTTTTCACATCTAGCTTCGCACAACATTATCACAACGTCCTGAACATCATGTACAAGGTCTCGTTTCATACTAGGTACAAATGTCATCACTATCTTAATCCACTGGGCGACAGGGCTATCTACATATCCATAACATCGCTAATCTATACGCATATCACAAGGCTGCTTTCTATTCTAGAAGATGAGCATCCCTGATAGATTAGCAGAGGAGGCACTTCCGCTGACACCGAGGTCCTTGCATGCTGAGAAATCACCACGCAGCGGTCTGATATCTCGTGAGGGGTGTCGAGTTCGTGACCAATCCGGGGTCCTTCACTCTATCCCATCAGGAAATGGGGTTGGTTCGTCCCTTGGGGGGAGTTTTGGCTTTACACCTACACACACTCTAGGTACACTTAGAGAAGTGTTCGCATCGTGGGAGTACACTAGATTACTGCCTTGTTTTCTATGCCTGCATATATACATTGTTTCAGCACCATGGTAGAACTATATCTACTATTCACGCTTTTGGTGCTTGTAATAATGTTTATCTGCTTCTGTATACTAAACATTGCAGCACACGTATTTTATGCAAGAATAACATTGGTTCAATAAATATTATTGAAAACGTCCCACTGTGTATTCTCTGTATATTTCTCTGAGAATAAATGATAATGAGTGACTGAGTGAAAGGTTCTGTACTGTTTCCACGATCATTGAGGGGTCAGGATTGTCATGTTCAGTGGCTGCCAGAAAACCATTTGCTCCCTGATAGGTTAGGGGGGCTTACTGTGGCACTGTGAGCTAGCTGGTGTCTAGGCCAACATATCCTGTGGGGGTGTCCGGAATCAGTCTAGACACCAAGCCCTTAGTTTATGTTGTCCAAACAATGTGCAGATCCTACCGATTGGTAGAAACTACATGACAGCCCAGAGTACAACCATAATTGGTCTGGGCAGTCCTTCAGCATGTGGGAAAACCCAGCAACATGGTCCTACAGTCCAGCCTGAGTGGACATGTACTTTCTAATTTTGACAAACGGCTTGTTATAGGGGAATAGTCCACGGCCGATGTAATTGTGAACCTATAACCCACACTTCATTCTAGTTGAAAACTGCCTGTTTTAGGGTTAGATGAGATCGAGATATTCCACTAAGGTAGGAGATAAACAACTCCAAAATCTGCCTTTATTTTCACTTGGTTATAGTGAAAAAAAGTTTCCGTCATCTTGAATGGATGGAATCCAGGAATTCAATTAGTTGAAAATCCATATGTTTGATCACAGTATTTTTGTAACACTATCACGAATTGTGTGGAAAATAATTTCTGAAGTTGAAGGTTATTTATTTTCCTTTTCAATGTTATATGAAGAATACCTTCACTTGATGCCAATTCTATATTCCCTGTACTCTTTCTGTGGCCACTCAGTTTGGGATGAAACTGAAATAGTCCTAAACCCTGCAGATCAATTTTCTAGCCACGTTGTAAATTTATAGGTTTTATACAAAAATGCACATGGCGCGCAAATGCAATGCCGTCTACAGATGGGCGGCACATATCTATTGCACAGGTTATTATGTTTAAGCGAAGAATTCAGAATCAGTGCTGACTTTGGAAATGATATATTTGCAAGTTTTGTAAGTTACTGCAGATTTTCTCTATGTGCCTGCATTGCACCGCTCTCTCTGAAATCAGAAATGTAGTGGCAATTTTCATAAGCAGTACAAATCTCGCAAGATATCAGTCACCCTTCCTGTATAGGCCCCTGACTATGTATCCAAGTAATAAATTCAGTAAAACTTTAGGGAAAGGTTCATTGAACACATTACACTCCATAGCACAGGGTCATGTTTCTTTCTCTATTATGACTTATACAGGTGGCAAGCAGGTAAATAGGTAGCTATATAGATGGATGACATAAGGGACAAGGTATCCCCTGTCGTACATTATAAGGATATTTCAAGTCATCGAGGAGTTCCATAACCATATAGAGGAACGAGGCGGTAGGCCGAGTTCCTGTATATGTTTTTGGAACTCTGATGGGGTGCTTTATCCCAAATAATACATGGCCACACTATCACCTTTCCCACAATCCACTTAAAATCTTGGTGCATAGCTCTTTCATATGAAAGAGCGATTGATTTTGCAAACATGAAGAATACAAATAAAACTTCTAGTACAAAATTAACACATCAAAAACCAATTAGATATTTGTTGCAAACAAGCATTAGAAGTAGTTCAATAAAAGTAAATTTTTAAACACAAAAAAGGTGCAGTAGCTCCGAATGCGTAGAAACATACAGAAGGATTGCAGCTTGCTCTACAAAGTGCAAAAATAAACATATTCTCTCTGCTTGTTATTGTAAGCTATTAAAATAGAGCAGAAGAAAGAAATGCAACTTTCCAGTTGTTTTAAACAGCCACTTCAAATATGCTCCATGACCTGACCTGCCTTTCACCTCAGCTGCTGGCTCTAGCAGCAGGCATTGTGATGTCAGAACTGGACTGTAGTAACTTATAATAGTCGAGTTATGACGTCTGTTCGTTATAATAAGCGACTGGGTACGTCACAAGTCGCCGATTATGAAGAAATTAGAGACTGCTGATAGCCACAAAGACAGTCTATTAGGTAGATTAACACGTTGAAAGCTGGAAAGACAAACAGTTAGATAGGTAAGGAGGTAGGTAAGTGGATTGATGGACGGGTGATTAGAGAGACAGAAGGACAGGTCAACATGCATAGACAGGTGATAAATATTATTACAAAAGGCGGCAGCAGTGGGAAAATACCATCCACACAGATACCTCCCTACAAAGTTGGTCAGTGAAGAAGGCAATATAATCCAGTGCAACTAACATTTCAGATTTTTTCTTTCTCGCTCATTGTCAAACCTTTTCTCTTACAGATTCTTCTACATTAGTATCACTTGAACTACAAATTACGTGCTAGCTGCCTAAAGTTGCTACACGTCAACTGGTAAACTTTTCGTCTTATCCCTTCTTATTTTTCTTTTTTTTGGGAGATGGTTCCTTCTGATTCACATTATTAACTTCCTCTTGATGTCTAATGTGCTCTTTAATAGAGCACTGACATCCGCACTTTAAATTTACCTAGATGAGTATCTTGCAGTGGGTGGCACTTGGTCGACGTTTTATTTCCACTAACCATATATATATTTGTTTGCACTTTTGGGGTCAGCATGAGGTATAATATGCTTTTAACATGTTTTTAGTACCAGGTGTTCTGTCTCACATCACAGTGACATCTTTTTTGGTCTATATTTGGTACAATCTATTTTGCAATACAGTCACAATAATAAGTATTATGTTGCCATATTTTGAAAATATGTATGTATAGCTTCATGTTCTTTGTCTTCACAGTCCTGAGGAAGTCTTTCTTAAGACGAACCATGTGTTGGCTATGCTGGTTTCATCTGAATCAATTGTATTCTGTGAATTGAATGTAGCACAGTGGATTGCAAAATAATTTTATTTGTTCTATGTTAAAGTTCCAAAAACCAACATAGTATTTGTAAAAATGAATCGTACCATTGTTATGAATAAATGAACCTTTCTTGTCTCACTAAACTGGGATATCACTGTATCGTATTACTAATGTTTATCTGCTCCAGACATTAGCGGTTGGTGATAAATATTTAGATGGATAGATAGGTAGATAGATATGTAGACATTCCGATTATAAAAATAGGTATCTTTTCTTGGAATCGTTTAATGCAGGTCCTCAAAATTTGCTTTGTGTATCCACAATTTCTTGTCTAGTGTAACATTTATGTTGCTAAATCTTTCTTACCTATGGCAAAAGCATAAAGTTATAGTTAATTATTGTCCATTTCCTTGCTCTTTTTCCTGCAGCTAAACATTATTCATTAGTACCAGATTGTACTTTTAAGCATGTGTCTTCCTCAAAAAAGGATCTAACATCTAGGGCGACCAACCTCTTCTAGATCATTAAAGGCACCATTTCCAGTTGTGAATTTTTATGTCATAGCCTAATGCATTCTGGGTGTTGTAGTCCTGTTTTTATTCTACTGAATCATTTAGTCTAACACACCTGAAATCAATGATTGTAAGTGAAAGGTTCAGGAATGGAAACTGTCCATAATGACCTGGAGTCAAGTGGTACTAACATCTGAGATGAGGGTGCATTTTTACTCCTCTCTGTAAAAATGCCATTATGAATCCAGATGGCATCAGGTGTCTTAGCCGTGGAGGTTCATAACATTGTGGTTGAAATACCAACCTGAAACATCATCGAGAGCACCAACTCGACCACCACTGAATTATATTTTAACAGCAGTAAATAGATGTCAAAGTAAGAGAAGTAAATCTATACTTTCGTATGAATATCCACCTTGAGGATAAAGTGGCAGTCGATACCGGGGCTCAATATTGTTGCAGGTCAACACTGTTGTAGTCGATATTGTGACATACACCTATCTCAGCAAGTCACTACATTGAAAACAGATGTAGGAAGCTATGCCTATCAATTGCTTAGAGAAACGTTCATACATATCTGTGTGTTCAGGGCTTTAAGTGGGCCGGGTTCTGCCGGTGCGCAGCACCGGCAGTTCTTAAAAGCAGGTGCTGAGACGGGTTCCTATCGGGCTCTCCATTTTTGCCCCCACCCTCTGGGTGAAAAACAAATCTCAACTCTGCAGCAGTACCACCCTTAGCTGCCTTTGATGTAACTTCAAAGAGAATCGTTTTGGTTCTTTCACAGTCTCATCATTTCAGAACTGAAGCATTTTTAATATTATATACAACAAATCCATAGTTGTTGCTTAATTACTTTATGCAACTAACAGCCATTGACAAAGCCAATAGTCCTGGCTTGCTGTAGGTATAATGTTACTTGCTGTATTATATATCTGGATGCAATGACAGAAACAGCAAAATGCCAGTCGGGCGGCACTCTATGCTAAGCACGGATTTTTAGCTTAAGTATTTTAAACCACGCCCTAAATTACAATGACCACACCCCTTGGAGAGACCCTCCAGTTTTTTCATCCCACTTAAAGCCCTGTGCGTGTTTACATATAAATAGTACATACGTCGCAGGAGCATTGGGGCGCTGTACATTAGAGGGTCCGACAATCTGAAGTCAGGAACGCCAACTGTAGAGGGGAAGCGATATCTGAAATACACTTGAAGGAAAACAGCTCCTGTTCTAGGCCTCCCTCTGTGTGCACGCAACCCCTTAATGTGATGGGAGACAATTGCAGTGTCGGCTAAATCCAAGCGCATGCCACCCCACTCCAAGACTACAGCCATCCTGCAAATTGTAATTACACTGCAGCTCGAAGGGGGGTTTGAGTCTGCCTTGATGGGAGTTTCAGATGACTGAGCTTGGCTCATTTCGCTCACTTTGGAGAAATTACACTTAGCGAGGGCTGACTTTCAGTGTAATGAAAGTTTTAGTGGTAGTTCTCCAGCTGTACAGAGAGGTGATGAGGACACCCTCAGCAGCAGTAATCAAAATAGCATAAAACGATTACTTTTGTATCAAAGAGTCTGGTATATCTACTCAGTAGTTATGAGAGAAAGTTGCAACATTCATAGTGAAATTTCTTTTTTTTTTTTTTAAACAATAACCGAGACCCTTTCGAGAAATCGGTTTTAGGCCATGCTGTTTTTGTTATGCGCAGATGTCATAAAAAAAGGTATTTAACCAAGACACCAGTGGTTATAACCCTGCAGTGAGATCTAATTGAATTAATCAGGCATTGAGAGTATTGGGTTCGTTATTTTCCCCTGAAAATTCATAGTAACTTGAAATACGTGAATCAGAAAGCACTGATTTTTCAAGGCTGTACTATGGTAATAGCATGTAAATTACATTTGCGCTGGAATATTATGTGAATGCAGATGTATTAATATAATTGTTTCCAGTAATGCATATTCTGTAGAATTACATTTATTGGACTTGTTTTGTATTGCTACATGGAAAGTAATAATGTCCAAGTAGAGTAGCGAAAATTATATTTAAAAAGTTAGAAGGGTAATAACGAACTAGATAAAAGTAAATGGGCACGCTGAGCTCAAATGCTTTAATGACAAGAATTTTTAGGTATACTGGGATGGGTGACACAGTGAAATAGACAAATAGATAGAAAGTATCTTTCCAGAAATTAGAATTACTTCGAGGATAAGTGCACTAAATACCGTTTAGCGTAAGTTAACATTAGATTTGGGTGTAAATGTGAATTCCTTTCCGTCGCACTTTTTGGAGACAAATGTCCCATGCTAGGTTAGGTGGCCTGAAGTCTGTAGTAACCATTCAGTAATAAAAGAGAGTGCTTCTGACCGGGTTTTGGTAAGTGATTGGCACCTAATTTGATCTGCATAGCTGAGTCACCCTTTCTGGAACCTTGGTTCTAAGATAGGAATGTATGATACTATATTGTGGTTGAAATAGTTATTTATAGAGTTTTATATAGTGCAAGCATGACCCAAGAGGGTATTAGAGCACTTTACAAATGATCAGGAACAAATGAGAGGAAACAAGTTGGGCAAAAACAACAAGATGTTCACGAGAGATACAGGAAGTCACAATGCCGAGCTGATGGAGGAGGACCGATACATAGCAAAGCTAATGAGTCTATATATACAAGAGCATAGATAGGAAAAAAAAAACATGGGTGAGGAATACAACAATATGTTCAGGAACGATACAGGATGTAGCAACGCCAAGCTGGGGGAGGAAGACCCATACAGAGCAAGGCCGACAAGTCAATATACAAGGGTGTAGATAGGTAGTAAAAAACATGTGCGAAGAGGATGCATTATAACATAGGCCAAAGGGTGGAGTTTGAGAATTTCTAGTTCAGAAAAGTATTCATCAGTAGTACTTTCACTTCTTTTTTGAAAGACGCAGTTGAGGGATTCAGTCTGGTTTCAGGAGGCAGGGAGTATCAAATTCTCGGGGCAATACCCGAGAAACCACGGTTATAAGTTTTCTTTCTATGAAATTTTTGTGGTTACAGCAATAAGGTGCTGGAGCTCCTGGAGGATCTGCAACTACCAGATAGTTCCAGTTTTTGCACGAGGTACAGAGGGGTGTTGAAGTGTAGGAATTTGTGGGTCATGCAAGCAATTTTTAATTGAATCCTGGCCTCATAGGGAAGCCAGTTTAGGGATTTCAAATCAGGAGAGATGTAGTTGTTTCTTTTGGATCCTGTGATGAGCCTTGCAACTGAGTTAAGAGAGGCCCTTAGAGGAGCCAACGTGTAGCGAAGTAGACTGCAGAGGGTTGCACTACCATAATCCAACCTAGAAATGTACCTGCAAAAATACTAACTACCTCTATATATTCAAGGTACCCATAGATATTGAAGTATATATTTACTATTCTTACCTCCACATCTACTTACATTGACAGTATACTGATAGCTGACATTGTGAAATCGCTATTGTTGCAGGTTGTTGTTTCGACCATGATATTGTGTCCCCCACATTATACTTGTCTTAGCTAGTGGGTATAGACAGAGTTCTGTAAAACATACCTCAAATGTAAATTGTTGCCTGACCTACTAATCAGATTAATAAACAATGAGTAAACAATGCTTTCTAATGGACACTGACAAATGATAAATTGCTAACAAAATACAGTATAATTATATAAAATAAAAATCGATGTTTTAAAATGAAATACATTTTATCCAGAAGAAGTGCCTGAGATATACTTAGGAGCATGCATTCTCTTGTGGCAAGAGTTCCTGCCAAAGCATAGTCCTACCTTCTTGGCTGCACTCTCCTTTCCCTACAGTGGGGCTCAGCCATGATGTGATGTTATCCTTGTAGCACAAATGGATGTTCACATCAGCTCAGTCCTGAATATAGTTACTGCTGTCAGCTGTTTTGTAGGTTCCATATAAAAAACTGATAGGAAAAACATAGATCACAAAAACCCAGACTGCAAGAACATCTAACAATTTAAACTACCTAAATATGTCCCGTCTATTGTTTAAAAATGTATAAATGTCTAAATTCCACCGGTTAGTTTGCTATTCAAACTCCTGTCCTTGCATGTTTCCAGCCAAGAGTTTGATAGCGGGTTAAGTCCATATTTGGGTAGTTATTTCTTGTTTCATGTTGCCTTATTTTTCACATGCTACCTGTCATGAAGAAGTAAGTACTCTTGTAATTGGCTCTGGAGACAGCAAATGGTAAGATCTGGATTTTGCTTCGTCACCTTGGAAGTGATAGATAATAGGAGTGAGAGATAGAATGCAGTGTAAGGATGCACACACAGCTTTTAAAGCACCAACTGAAAAAGGTTTGGTCTACTAATGGTCACTTAATGTGATTGAAAGCATCAAATAGTTTCACTGAATTAAAACTCGTGAATCTCACACCTGGACTTGTATGAACAGACTAACCCAAATTCAAACCAACCAAAATATCTTTATTCGATTTTTGAATAAAAATGATAAAAGAGCACAATGCAATTCATCGTTAAAAAATACATTAAAACACATAATAAAACTTCAAAACTTTGATACGTAATCCATTAAAAACATAGGGGCATATTATCAAGGGCAGTATCGCCACTTTAGCGGCACTTTTTGCCGTAAAGCGGCAATATTTTTATCGCCCTATTAGCAAGCTGTCGCTAACAGCTGTTAGCGACAGCTTAATGGCGATTGCGGCCGTTTTGTTGCCGCTTTGCATGTCAGCGATAATTATCGCTAATGACATGCAAAGTAGGCGTTCCCAACTAAAAGCAACTGCAAACAGTCGCAAACACAACTTCCCCTATTATCAATGCCCGCGAGGCGATAAAAAAGTTGCGCTAACCGCGATTATCGCTGGAATTTAACACCTGCTAAAAACTTGACTTAACCATCTTGTCAATGGGAGGTGGATTGTAAGGTTAAGTCCTCACCTGCCTATTAGCAAGCTTTCCATTAGCGCAGTAAATTTATCGCTGGATTTCTCGCACTATTGCTGGGTTTCGCCGCTATCGCTGGATTTTTTATCGCCTTGGAGATAAGCGTTGATAATAACGCGTTATCTCCGCGATGAAATCCAGCGATAGCCGGCGATAAAAAAAACAGCGCTAAGCGCGCTTTGCGATAATTATCGCAAATCCTTGGTAATATGCCCTACAGCTCCATACAATAAGGGCTGCTGCAATAAAGTGCGTTAACTTAGCGATAAACTGCCACCACTGCCTTTATCCCTCCATCGATCTCCTACTTCTTACAGACATTTTAAGGGAATAGCAAACACTGACATCAGGACTGCCTTACATCTGAAGATACGTTGAGGCATCCCTAAATTTCTTGAATGCAAGTGGTTTCAGAATATGCTTAAGACAGAAATGAAAAGAACAACAGTAAAATTTGCAAAAAACATAACATGCAGCAAGGATTTCTCAGCCGACACGTCACAACGACATGCCAGTATGCTACTGTCTCAAATCTTTGCCCCATCAGAAAAGCACATAAGTGCCACACAGTGCCCACCCTACATCTAAAGAGAAGAGACTGTCCTACCGTGAGAGTTCCACAGCTAAATAAAATGCCAGCTCTCCTGCTGTTAATGAAATAAAATAGTTATGAACAGCATGCTTACTAAAAACCTACTCCAAATTTTGGGAGAGGCTGAACTCTTGTCAGGACTTTAGCAGCCTCTTATCATATTTACTTATAGTGGCCGGGGCGGTAACATTTCGGGAGGCCAGTATATGTGAAAGACTTACTGACATATTTCATCCAGGAGATTGAGAGACCCTTGCCTAAACTAAGGCAGTCAAAATTAACTTTTCTGTTAAAACTTGCTTCAGTATTAGATGGCATGCTCACTCAAAGCAGGAGGGGGCCAAATGACCTCTATCTGAAGCATATTCCAGGTTAACCTCAGAGTGTAAAATAAAGTGGGAGCTGGTTGGCGGAAGATTCAAAAGTCGCCTACAAATTCTGCTTTCTTCCACCTGAATGGAGGAAACATTATGGTACCCCCAAACCCCCGCTCCATAGGTAGCTATGGGAACGCACTGCAAGTTATAAATCTTAATGTAAGGGTAAATAAGGCCCCTGCTCTCCCTCCCTCCAGACGAGACTGAATAGGGAAACAGCAACCCTTCCTACTTTCAAGTGCGCAGAGTTAACCTTGAATTGGAGGAATCAAAGGTAACACCCAAGTAGCTAACATTCTGCACAGAGGTCAAAGAATGATCTAACCCAAATTGTCCATGACTGACTTGGCTCGAGCTTAGCACGTTTCCTCAGTTGACATAGGCAAATGGGCAGTAATTTACTGGTGTTTTTTTAAAAAAAGGTCAAATAATTGTAAAGAATATATTGAACAAATTGAAGAACCTATGGCCTCTCATTTCCTAAGGTTTCATGTTTGTATGAGCTTTTAACAATGCAAATCAACCACACTACCAATTGTCAATATCTTATGTGGAGTTTAGAAACTATTATTTGGCAGTAGTATGATGCTCTTAAGTTTAGTATCCACACTTTTATATTTCAATCATAGTGCACTCTCCTTAACACCTGTGTTCTCCACTCACCCTTCTAATTTCCCCAATAATGAAACTGGTTTTCGGTTACAATCAATAAATAAATAAATATAGCATTGTGTACCTGCTTCCTCTTTTCTATTTTTAACTCTTTCACTGATTGCACATTTGCTCCTGGCTCCATTCCTCCTTAAACTTGTTAAGTAGCAGATACAGTATTCTGGCGTTTCTACTTCTCAAGTGTGCTATTTTTTGGCAAGAGTAGTGGCAAAACTAAAACATTTAAAATTGTATTTTTGTAATCTGCATTTCAGTGTCAGTGTTTTAGCCGCAACAAAATCACGGTGTGACAAGGTACATCAACTAGTCTCTTTAACCACCCGTTTTTTTACTCACAACCTTTATAGTTGATCTCCCAACTTAGGACCAGAAAAAAGCAAAGTGACTCTTGCAGTCTATATTCAGCCACATGCTAAGAAGAGTTTGAAAACAGCCTATGCTGTGCTCTTTCTCTTGGTACAGGCTGAGGAAGGGGTGAAAATCCACCACATCCTTCTTCAGGGGGTGCCTGCTACTGATTATCTCCAACTTATTTATCTGCAATTTTTATGGCACAAATAAGACCCAAAAGGGTGACAGAGAGCTCCACAAAGGACAAAATAATAGTAGGTGAGGAGGAACAGTGGTGCCAGTATAACAGCTGGTTTTGCTGCAGGTAAGATTCTGGGCTGAAATTAAAAAACGTATATAGAAATATATACAGATAATTAAAGTCATTCTTTGTAGGGATATGGCAAGTGACATAAAAACTGAGAGTTACAGTGTTAATCAGTATGATCGTGGAGTCAAGTAGATTTGAATACATTCACAAAAAAGATATTAAAATAAGTGCATAGGAATCCACAAGGGAATTCTAGGCAAACAGAGCAGGATAACGTAGTGTACAGTAAATTCCAAAGTGGAATCTTGAGGTTTGAAACCAACCTAAAGTTATATCAACTCCATAATATTGATTCCCACCGTACAGTCAAAGTTAGTTAATGTGGAGTTGAGAAGACTATGGGGCATATTCTCAAGGACTTATCGCCGAGTTAGCGGCACTTTATCGCAGCCAAAGTGGCGATAGATCTATCGCCCTATTCACAAGCTGGTGCTAACAGCCGATATCGTCAGTTTTCCTGCGATAGCAGCCGCAAAAAACATCGCCACAGATGACACCGGCAACTAACGCTAATGAGATGCAGAGTATGCGTTCCTGTGCAAAAAGCCGCGATAACACCACTTCGCAATATTCTCAACGACCAGCCAGATCGGCGATAAGATCCCAAAACAGGCGATAAGGCGCGTTAGCAGTAGGGATTTGACACCTGCTCTTACCTGGTGTTAAGTCGGACGACAACCTGCACCACAAAAGGGAGCCCAGCCCAGAGCCACACCTGAAGAACAACAGATGCCATGGAGCCACTGATCATGCAGCTCGGAGCCCCAAGAGGGCCACAACACCCACCGCCACCACACCCAGGCCCGCCACCCCCAGATCCGCCCCGCCCCCTGGACTACCACAGAGGCAGTGCAGACAAAGACAGCGGACCTTCAGAAAACGCACCAGCCTCACAGACTTAACACCAGAGGATGTCATTGCCCACTACAGGCTCAAAAGGACAACCATCCTCCGCATCCTGACCATCATTGCCCACAGGCTGACGGTACCAACAGAGCGGACAACCAACATCCCTCCGCAGATAAAGCTGCTGGCTGTGCTGCACCTGTTGGCCTCTGGTACCTTCCAACCAAAAACTGCCAGAGTCGGAGGTGTCTCACAGCCAGCCCTATCCAAGTTCGTCACACCTGTCTTGGATGCCATCATCAGCTTGGTACCCCAGTACCTTCACTTCCCCCACACTGCGCAGGAACAGCTGGAGACCAAGCAAGGCTTTTACGCCATAGCTGGCTTCCCGCATGTGTTGGGGGCAATCGACTGCACACATGTACTCCTCGTGCCCCCTGCCGTCACTGCACACAATTACCGCAACAGGAAGCACACGCATTCCATCAATGTGCAGGCAATAGTGGACCACCTGGGACTCTTCACCAATGTCGTCGCCAACTACCCAGGCAGTGTGCATGATTCCTTCATCTTCCGACAGTCCATCATCAACCAGCGCTTTGAGGCTGGCACCTATGGGAATGCATTGCTCATTGGTAAGTACCAAATGAACACACCACACACCTCAACTCCACAGTCATGCAACTCACGACTCTGGGAATGCCCACGTTACAAACTCACATACAACATGCCAAACAACATGCCCACCTACCAGACACGACAGCACAACTTACTGTGGTAACCTGGGCCAGCCATGTACACAAGCCATCAACGGCATGGCACCTCAGCCACACAATAGCAGAATGTGGGGAGAGGTGGGAACCAGGCATGTGCGAAGGAGGCAAGTGACCCATGAATGAGAATGTACACAATGCCAACTGTGGCGTGGATGTGCTGGCCAGACTGCAGTATGCAGACCACAGACATGTCCATGTCGACATATACTGCTGGTGTTTGGAGTGTAGTGGACAGTGGACGCAACCATGTCACCCCAGGCAGTGGTGAAGATCGCGGAAATGTAGCTTGTTACGTCCCCCCCTGTAAGCGTGAGCGGAGTGGGCTGGCCCGGCGTACGCCAGGCCAGCGTAGGGGTGTGAATAAAAAGCCCGTTGCCCTGGGCGTGGTTCTCTTCCGGAATGGCCAACGTGTCTGCCAGGGCGGCGCCTCTCAGCCCGCCACGAGGCCGACGCCTTGAGCGGCGGTGTCTGCGATCCTGTGCGCCTGCTGCACCCCAGGCTGCTGGTCCCCAGACCTGTCTTGGCTGCCCCTGCGCAACCAGGCCTCACTGCTCACCTGCCGACACCGGCGTGTGTCAAAGAGGGCCCACCACGTGCTCCAAGCCCGAGGCCCGCGACCTTGGCAGCCTCCTTAGACCATCACGGCCTCCGCGACACAGGCCCCCAGCACTCCTTTCTCGTTGACGTACTCCACCGCTGCCTCCGGCCTACACTGCGGTCCAGTAGGTCACACATTTGGAACTGAGTCTTGATTTCATGATGGCCGAGTTCATATGTTAATGGCAGCATTTATATCACTGTACTCCCTTCGATCTGGTGCCACCAACTCTGTGCATCGCAAGCCAACGACACATGTCCGTGGACCCTTTCTGACTACTGCCTTCGGCCTACACTGCAGTCAAGTAGGTCACACATTTAGAACTGAGTCTTGATTTTATTATGGCCGAGTTTATACCATTGTACAGGCCTCATCGCAGACTGCATCCCCTTTCAGCTCTGGTGCCACTAACTCTGTGCCCTGAAATTCATGGACACTCTCTGGTTGAACTTTGGTGGCGTCTGAGTCTATGGTCTGGGGGTTGTCTTCATCATCATGTAGCTGATACTGACTTGGTGTTAAAAATGAGTCTGTAGCATTCATCTCCTCCATATTGCCTGTTTCTGCTTGGTTCTGCCCTCTGCATCATGCCCTGGAAGAACACCTTCCACTGTCCCCCGAAACACTCCGCGACATTCACCTTCGACATCGACGAGGACCCGCTCAGCTCTTGTGGCCCTACCTCAGTGCACCGCAAGTCACCGTCCCGTGGCGGTGTGCCTGTGCCGGCCGCAGTGCATCCGGGGCCACTAACTCTGTGCAGCTCAAGTCATGGACCCTGTCTGATTGAATATTGGATGGCCTCTGAGTCGATGACCTGGGGGTCATCAACGCCATGTGTCTGTGGCCCTGCGCTGACTGCTGCCTCCGGCCTCAACTGCGGTCCACCAGGGTTCACACATCAAATCGAGTCCTGACCTGCCCGGACGACGCATCACCGATGGCTGCACACGCCACCACCGCCAGGACCACCTCCAACCAACAACTGCCAGAGTCAAAAGAGTCTTACAGCCAGACTATCAGAGTTGCTCACACCTGCCTTGGATGCCATCATCAGCTTGATACCCTGCTCAGCTCTTCAGGTGCCACTAACTCAGTGCACCACAACTCATGGACCCTTTCTGATTGAGTTTTGTGCTGTGGACAGCTCACGCAACAATGTCACCTCAGGCAGTGGGGAAGACCTGGGACGATGATGAGGAAGATGAGGCAGGTGTAACACACCCCACTGCAGCTGCAGCAGGATATCCCGAAGGGACACAATCCTAGACAATTTCTTCACATGAGCACGCTCAGCTCTGGTGCCCCTACCTCAGTGCAGTGCAACTCACGGACCCTTCTGATTGAATATTGGGTGACCTCTGTACTTGCTCCGGCTACCACCATGATGCTTCGCAGTTGTTTGTGTCATGTTGGTGTTTTCTGTTTCCGCTTTAATAGTGATCACTGTTCAAGTTGTTGCCAGCACCAACCACTCCCTGAGGGCTGGCTTACACCCACCCCACACCCATCCAGCACAGGCGTCACTGGACATGTGACCCTGGTAATAAAAGGTGGCCGGGCGCACGTGCCCGTAGCCAGTTCAACTATCTAACTAAGTGTGTCCCTGTGGTCATTATGTATGCATGATGGGCCAGGGCCCTACCACATTACATTGTGCTGTGGACAGCGGACGCAACCATCTCACCTCAGGCAGTGGGTAAGACCTTGGACATGTAGCTTTGTCGCCCCCCCTTTATACGTAAGAGGAGTGGACTGGGCCGGCGTACGCAAGTACAGCGTAGGGGTGTGAATGATTATCCCGGGGCTCTGGGCGTGGTTCAGTACTGGAAATGTGCAAATGCGTGTGTCTCTGTCGCAGTGTGGGTGTCTGTTGGGGAGTGTAAGTGGTCCCTGATGGGAATTAGACACCCACCTATGTAATCTAGTTCGGCTGCCATGAGGTCGAAACCCACCCGCACCTGTTCAGCCACCTCCTTCTGGCAGTCTAACACCTGGCCTTGGAATGCGATGTGTGCTTGGGTGAGGTGCTGGGAGCCAGCCGTGGTGGTGGGTGCTTCCTGCTGTGTGGTCTGTGCAGGGGGTGGGGTCTCCTCGATGCAGCTGGGCTGCCCTGCTCCTGGAGGTGGGTTGCCTAAGATGTTCATGAGCTGTTGTAGGGCGTCGGTGTCGAAGGTGTGGAGGTCCTCTTCATCATCACTGATGAGTTGTCTGGTCTGCTCTGCAGGAGGTGTTGATTGTCCCTCTGCAATGTGAAGGGGAGATGCATTTTAACATTGTGTTGATATGTATGTTGACGCATTGTTCTAGTTTACATACAGACTGCATGACAATGTACATTGGGACTGTTTGGGAGGAGCTGACTATTTGATGCGGGACAGTGGACATTTGAACTACATCACGGATGTGAGGTTGTACACGTACATTTTCATCTCACAGTTTCCTGCTATGCCAGATGTGAATGGCCAGTTTCTACGCACAAGCGGAACCAGTTGTGTCCTCTGTTCTGCAGTGAAAGTGTTGCGCTTTGTACCACATTGTCGTCAATGTTGATGTGCTGTTATTGCTATGTGTGTGTGCTGCATTGTGGGAGAGTCGCCCCTGCAGCTGTGATTTTGCTGCCCCTTATCCCTTTGAGGCGGTGTGCCTTTGACTTCTGTGCTTCTACAGTGCTGAGATGTTGCAGACTTGGCTAATTTTGGCTCTTGTTCATATTTTGGACTCTTGTGCATGGTTTATCCGCAGATGTGTTGTTGACGTCAGGGGTTGTTTGTACACATGGATGTGTCAGAGTGTGACCTGCTCCTTTCCGGATGTGTTCCACACTCAGCCACCCCAGTGTCATGGCGTGCACCATGTCATGATAATTGGACTGCAGCCATGCTATTCATCAGGCAGCGTCACTTGCATTGTCATGGTGGCTCACAGACACGAAGCTTTGCTGGTTTTGACACGTGTGCATGGGTTGGTTGTGAGATTGGTGCTGTGTGGGGAGGGACCCCTTTGTGCCCATAGTGGACGGGGGCCTACTTGCTGTTTGTATGTGTGCTGCAGTGTGCCAAGGGGATCAGGGACATGATCCAGAGTCATTGTGGGTGTGCAGTGTGCTCTACTTAATTGTGCATGTGTGCCATTGTGCCCATCTCCCCCGTCCCCCCAGTCCCTGTTCGGTACTCACCCTGGTGCTGTTGTGTCAGGTCATGTTGAGCAGTGTCCGGACCCCCAACTCCTGCCACCGTCTCCCCACTGATGACTGTGGCCACCATTTCCTCCATCTCATCCAGCTCCTGGTGTTCTGCTGGACTGCCACCTCCAGTCTGCATTGCTGCCTGGTGGTTGTCAGCGAGTTTCTTCTTGGTTTTGCGCTTCGCATCATTCCAGCGCCTCTTGACCTCTCCAATTGTCCTCCTCCTCACTCCGACTGCATTCACCTTGTCCAGGATGGACTGTCATATTGCATTTTTATTTGCCAATGACACGTTGGAGGTGACGAACAGTTGTTGGTGGTGTTCTATCACCTCCGTGATGATGATCCTGTTTTCCTGCGGACTGAACCTCGTCTTCCTCGTCTTCTTCTCCTTGCCCTTCCGTGACCCCGAGGTCCCAGGCTAGTTCTCCTGGGGGCTTGTGGCGTTCTGTTCGTCCTCTGTACTTGCTCCGGCTTCCTCCATGGTGCTACGCAGTTTGAATTATTTTGTTTGTGTTTTTGGGTGCTTTTATAGTGCATTTTCCCGCATGACGCGTGAGAATTGCAGGCCTGTCGCTGGTTATCGCTGATTTTTTTATCGCGGTTGGCCACATCGCAACTTTTTTCACGTTCGTGTTTCGCGTTTTTTTGCCGTCACGGAAATTTTATCACGGTCATTTGACACGTTAGCGTGAGACAATCGCATGGTACCGCCGTGTTGAGAAGACAACGTTAACACTGTGTTATTTTCCCACGATAGACTGCGATGTGCAAAGTTGCGGCAAGCTAATTTTGCGATAATTATCACACGTTCTTGAGAATATCCCCCTATGAGTGCTAAAGCAATATTTGCCTAAAAGCACTTAACCTCATAGAAATGTAGGGCCTCATTAATGGCATTGTGCGTAGGGCAGCACAGCAAGGCACCTTGGTGCACTGTCCTACGCCAAAGTGAAAGGGCAGGAATGCACCGTATTTAAGCAATACTGTGCATTCCTGTCCTTTCTGCCTGCACTGGTGCCGTTTTGGCAGCCTAGCACCAATGGAGGCACTCTTGCACCATGGTGCATGGGTGCCTCTGGTGCAGGCAGGATTGCTTTTGTGCAGGAACGGCATCTTCACAAAAATAATCCTAAGAGGTGTTTTCCTTTTACCATGTACATGGAAAGAGGTAAAAACGTGGAGAAATTAGGTTATTTCTCCACGTTACACCTCACCTCCGGAGGTGTACAGATTTGGCGGTTCCCCAGGTTTACATATTTTTGAAAATCTAGGGCAGCGTCAAGTTCCATGGGGTTTGCGTGGGAAACCCCAGCGCAACGCCCATGGAATGGCTCCTGTGCACAGAGTAAGGCGACGCAGCGATTTGTGCTGCGTCACCTTACTCATGATTTATGAGACCACTCAAAGCCACGTAGGGTGGCTTTGCGTCGCTTCATAAATCTTTATGAGAGCCCTGTGTCACTTTATGTGGTGCAAAAGTGACACAGGGCTCTCATAAATAAGCCCCTTAGTCTGTTGCACATGGAGCGATTTTAGGGAAATAAATACGTCTTTAGGTTTTTCCTAAATGCTAGATTTTCCTCTTTTCCCTTCTCAATTTGTATATTGTTCTCGATATTGGTTAACTTTATTCCCAAAGGTAAAATTTGGAAACCAGGGAAAATTAACAAGTCCTGATCATCTGATCTTAAAAATGTATTAATTATATTTCTCATAAACGTCGTTTTGGACCCTGATAATGATTATTTCCATATTTTGGAATTATTATTTCCATACTGTTTAATGGATAACATTTTCCTCTTTAAATTTATTTTTTCTCTACAGACAGCGAGTATAAACTGCATACAATAGGAGTAAAATTATGTTTACTAGCTATGTCTTCAACAGACTTTTTTCAACCAATAGATTTTTTTGTTTGATCGACCTCTTAATAGGGCATTGGAATTATCAAGACGCCTCAGTATTGGCTCTCGACAAGATTACTCTATGATATGCATTCATAATCAGCTACAGTTCCAGAAAGAGCTACAGATAGGTATTGTAATTGCTTAGAGTATTATTTGCTATTCTATAGTCACTTATACGATGCAAGTTACTCCCAACATATACTTTCTTAAGATTGATGCTCTTACAATGTTCTATCCGAAGAAAGCATACTGTGGAGAATCCTTCTCAATGTCTTTTGAACCCTGTTCAGCATCACGCCAGTCTTGCTTTAAGTGATTTCATCGGTCCATGTTTTTATTGCAAGGTAGAATAGTCTGAAAATCCTGTGAATAGTTTCTTGTTCACAGGAAAATAAATTGTATGCCTAGTTGTGAGAATACACGCTACTCGATTTGAATTTTTTTTGTAAAGATGGAAAATGCAGTTTTAAAAATTGCGGGGGCAGGTGAGATACCTGGGGATTACATCTCATGGCAGAAGGGCGAATCTTGTTCACTCTAATGGAACATTCGTTCATAGAACGATCTAGCTGGAAGGTCCCATTTTCATCAGAAAATATGTTTTAATTAAGCAGCCAGGTGCGGATCATGAGTCAGTTTTTACCTCTTGGTGAGCATGAATAATAAGTGAACTTTACACACACTGGGGCAGATTTACAAGCCCCTTGCGCCACTTTTGCGCCGCCGTTGCGTCACTTTTGTGATGCAGCGGCGACGCAAACCATGCGCCACGTTGCGCATTATTTACAACGTGACGCATCTAGGGAGATGCGTCACGTTGTAAAGCCCTGCGCCACATGAAACCTGCGTCAGGTTTCATGTGGGCGTTCCCTCGCAGGGTGGGCGTTCCATCGCAGGAAAGCATCGTAAAAGTGACGCAGTGAAATCTACAAGATTTCACTGCGTCACTTTTCCGACGCCGCTGCGACAAATCCTTACGCCTGTTTCAAGCAGGCGTAAGGAGTGGCGCACCACGTTAGGTATGGGCGGCCCCTGTGCATTGCTGGAGCCGCATCGCGCTTGCGACACGACTCCAGCAATGCGCCGCCCTTACGCCACAGGATGCGACACGCATCGGCCTTTCCTTGCGCCACGGTGCGCCGCATTGTAAATGCGGCGCATCCGTGGTGGCGCAAGGAGAGAATTGCGTATCGCATCTATTCTGACGCATCCCTGCTGATTTGCAGGGATGCGCCAGAAGTTGTAAATCTGCCCCACTGAATCCAATGCTCAAAAATGCCTCTATTTGCAGCCCTGATAGTCTTGCAAACGGTGACGCAGCAAATAAAACAGATTACGAGGTAACGACAAAAATCGGTTATGCTAGTTCATCACCAGATTATGACTCAAAATAGTAACAAAAGTGTTTGTGACTCCCTGAGCTAATGTAATGCTCTGTACACCTTCCCCGTAAACTGGAGGAACACCGAAAATTATGTTTTGTTGTCAAAACTCCTGGTAGTGACACAAAGAACAAAGCATGTCTCCGAGCTCCAAACTCGACTTCAAGCCACCTTTCTCATGTGCACGTCAGACACCACTCCAAAATTGACAAACGTAAAAAAAGAATATCTTTATATTTCCTTGGCACCAGGGGCTTAGAAATCAACAGAGCAACAGGTGCAGTGTCACCGGGCCCAAGGATTAAAAGTGCCATCTGGACCCCCGTGAAAGCCTTATTTTACTTTCAAACTGCTGCAAGAGAGGCCCATTTCCCTTGCTTGCCTGAGTACCAAGGTCACGCTTGCCACATCACTGTGTGACACCAACTCCCCGCACGTAGCCCGTCCTCCAAAATATGATAAAACAAAGAAATTACCTGTTTTAGTAAATACTGGAGAGGTACATAACAGATATAAAAGGCTGACTTTCTACTTATACAGATGAGTAGCCAAGAGTTGAAGATAGTGCAAACATTTGCAGCACCAAAAAGTTCTCTAACTCCTTTTTAAACTGGAAGCAAAATTGCAATCGAATTTCAAGATGAACCCAGTGGCCTGATTCACAAAGGGCCTCCGCACTCATGGAGGAGGCCCTGCAGTAGTGGGATATTCTCCACCCTCGGCAGAGTCTCCGCAATGAGACTGTGGAGATTCTTCACAGAGTACAGAAACTCCCCCACTACTGCGGGGCATCTTTTTCGAAAATAGCTTTACACAAATGGGCAGATTTACAAATATGTCACACAACGTGCTCCGTTGTGTGAGAGGGAGTAAGCAGGACAGTGCTATATCTACAAACATATGGCGCAGTTTCTCTCTCCCCCATTTGATCCTGCCTTGCACCACACACGTACTCGATACAATACAATTGCCTATGCTTACACTAACTTTAAGGGCAAGATTCCGATGTCGTTCCGAAGGTCTCAGAATCTGAATTGGCTTTCCCAGATCCTATTCGTAGCCCTTGTTTACGACCAAATCATACACAGGTCCGAACGACCAAATACGATGCGAAGATCTTGTACACGCCAACCGAATCGTTTCCGGGACCCGAACCTGTCCGTATGACTCATTCGTAGCCAAATCGTGCTGGGCTATGGAGCCGTATTCCGACCGAGCGAGTACGATGCACGATTCGGGCAGCCGCTTCGCCCTCGGTCTCAGCGAGACAAAACGGCTGTCGGAAGTGTACTTCGGGGAGCCATAGCAAGCTCCCCTTCACCTGGGACCCTCCGAATCTGTCACGAGGGTGTGCCCATGGGTCCCCTCGATCCAGGCATGCACAGTGTGTCGGGCACCATGGGGTGCCCACCACAGGGTGTACGCTTTTCCCCACCCACCCCTTTCCTGCTATAGGAGCCTGTGTACGCGTCTGTACACGAGCTCCCATAGAGTTCAATAGGAGTCCAAGCGAACCGAGTCCGTAAGCATACGGCAGCATCATACTCGCTCGTTCGGACTCCCGGAGCACATCTCGCTTGGAAAGCCCTCCAGATCCGATCTGTACGGAGGGCTTTCCTAGCAAGATCGGAATCGGGCCCTAAAACTTTTCCCATTTTAATTTATGTGTCGGGCAGTGCAGTATAAATGCAATGTTGGAAAAACATACTGTACTGTACTGGGGTGAGTGTTTGACATTGTTCAGCATTCTGTCCATCAATTGATCTTTCTGCATTTGTCACCCCAAGTGGGATGGGTTCACTGACAGAATATCGACCTCAAAAATATAGAAGTAAAAAATATTGAGGTAAAACTATAGAATGCAAAAATATCGACTCCCTAACTTAACCCCTTCCCTGCTCATGACGAGCTCAGCTCGTTATGCTGCGCGGGCGGGCTGTGCGCATGACGAGCTGAGCTCGTCACGACGACGCCCGCGATTGGAATGTCCAGCACCTGGCTGGAATTCCTGCCGCAGCGAAGGCGTTAAACAGGTAAGTACAAACATATCGAAAAAAAAATATCGAGGTCAAAAATATAGTTGTCCAAAATATCGATATATATATATATATATATATATATATATATATATATATATATATATATATATATATCCCAAAACAAAAGTCCAATGAAGTACGCTCTCAGGATAAGAAGCAGGACACAAATGTAGTTAATCCAAGTTTATTCCACAACGCGTTTCGGCTGTAAACAGCCTTGATCACGTGAAAAGAACACACAGACTACGGTAGCTGATAAAGTTTTCACGAGTACAAACACTAGAAATCAAAAGAGGACATGTCAGAGGACAGAAACTTGGCGGCCATGATGGAACAGTAAAATAATACAATACCATCTCCTATGCATATCACCAAATAAAGAATATAGCCGCATACAAAAAATTATTATACATTTATAATCAAAACAAAATATGCGCACATATTCATGCAAAGTCACAATCCAAATTAGAAAACGCGTCTATACTCTGGCTGCAGCCTATAGTCACGCTGATGAAAACGACAAATTCGAAGGGGCTATGCCGCTTACCAATTATCCTCAATCTGCCTACATGATCGACATATTAATTTAATATAGTTTTTTAGTCGAACCAAATGAGCTAAAGGGCAAGTGCCCTGGCATAATACAGTGGCTCTTAATAAATCACGTGATGTAATGACGAAGCCACTAAATTCAACATCCATAGGTGGCAAAACAAACTCGTGCATCTGATATTCATCAACTACCGTAACATCTCAAATATACAAAAGTGAACAGTGACAAGGGAAGTATTCAGTGAAAAAGGAGGAGAATGAAAAGGGTAGGTTGCCCGTGTAGGTCTGTACCAGTGAATGGGCCCCTTCCTTTCCGCCTGCAACAAAAACAAAAGAAAATTATATAGGTTAAAACCAAGTAACATAATGTTAAACAAACATTATCACATAACAAATATGAAGATCCATTAAAAACATACTTCTAATGCACACTTTGCAAGGAGGAAGCGGCAAAAAATTTCAAGAATCCTCTTGTCAACAAAGCCTATACGGAACAGAGTACACTCATACAGCTCAGCAAATCAGACACAAGGGAGAATTCAGCAGCTTTCCCTAAGATGTATAGATAATTCCTCGTCCATATTCAACCCTCCAGGGGTTTTAGTGTGAAAATCAATAATATACCTAGATTCACGTTGTCTGAGTGTAAGCACTCTGTCTCCTCCTCTAGGATTTTTAGGAATTTGTTCGAGAATTAGATAACTTAACTCTGCTATGTTATAGCAGGGACAATCAACCACCGAGAGCACGAGGACGAGGACGAGGCAGAGGCCAATCAAACGCCGAAACAGAAAAAAGAGACTCCATCAACGCTGGCAATATAGGCAGAGGAAGGGGCACCATGGGAAATCGCAGGACACGCTCCAACAGGAACTATTAATGGATACCGAAATGGTAAATAGAACAGTTGTCAACCTCTCTAAAAGACCTATGAGTGATGTGGAGAAACGGACTCTGTGTTTAGGGCTCTCCTTCTGTCCCTCCTCCCCCTTCAATTATACTAGCACTCGTATTGATCTTTTTAAATTTGTGAGAAAGCTGAAATTGAAGAAATGGCATACATTGAGGAGATTGGGACATAGTCATGTTAGGAGTAATAGTAACAGGGGGACTGAAAGTAATCTTTTGATTAGTGATGTAGACACGCTTATTACCTTGATTGAATTGGAACAGAATACGGGAGAGAGCAGTGATCCTATTGGTGCCACGCAAACTCTTGAGAGTATGGATATTGAGTATGATGCAGCCGCACGAACTGATTTTAGGGTTAAATCAACTTTTGTACCTTTACTCCCACATGATAATATCGATACATTTCACGACTGTACTGTCAGGGCACTCAGTGATTTGAGACAGAAAATTAGAAAACAACAAGGACGTTTTAACAACAATCTCTCTCTCTTGCAGAGACAGGCACTTAAGGCTCTTATTGAGGATCCCAACATTGTCATTCGTCCAGCAGACAAGGGCGGCAATGTGGTCATCCTTGATAGGGATGACTACATTAATGAGGCCTTAAGACAACTTGAAGACAACAGATTTTACATGCAGGTTACCCATGAAATATACAATCTTAGTATTATTGATATATGGGACAAGCTGGTTATTTGGAGGGACAAAGGTCTTCTGGAGTGGGAGGAGTTCTGTTATTTGAAGAATGACCATCCCAGACTACCTATATTGTATCTTCTGCCCAAACTCCACAAAGACAGCACTAGACCACCAGGGCGCCCTATTGTGTCATCTATAGGGAGTGTCACCGAACATATTTCTAAATATGTCGATAATTTTTGAGGAATTTTGTCACACAATTACCAAGCTACATAAGGGACACAAAGGATTTTCTGTGCAAAATGGAAAATCTGACATGGAATCCGGACTATTTTATCATTGTCCTTGATGTACATTCCCTTTACACCATAATTGATCATCAGCAGGGTCTGGAGGCCTGTGAACATTTTTTGAAGCATAGACCACTGAAGTATCGTGAGCATAGTCGTATGATCATTGAGATGACAGAATTCTGTCTTAAAAATAATATTTTTTCCTTCAATGGCGCCCTCTACAGGCAGACTACAGGCACGGCGATGGGTTCTTGTTTCGCTCCCAGTTTTGCTAATTTGTTCATGGGCTACTGGGAGGAGGAAATCTTGCCAGCCTCACCCTCAAAGAGGACCTCCGGAAAGTCATCATGTGGTTACGTTACATTGATGACCTTTTCATCATCTGGAGGGGCTCTAGGGGTGAGGCTGAGGTTTTCATCAACAAACTGAATATCAACAAGTATAACATCTTCCTCGCTGGGAACATCGATGCCACTAAAGCAGAATATCTTGATGTTTGCCTTGAAATAAAAGAAGGGAAAGTATGTACTTCTCTGTTTCGGAAGGCAACGGCAGGTAACAGTATCCTACATGCCCTCAGCAGTCACCCTGAGGCACTAAAATGGAGTATACCATATGGAGAACTGCTGAGGGCGAAAAGGAATTGTAACAATGCTGTAGCCTATGCTGAGGAGAGCAAGATCATCATCAGCAGGTTCAGAACCAGGGGTTATCCAAACTGGGTCCTGAATAAAGCTAGGGAGAGGGTGGCGGGGGTAGAGAGATCTCATACTCTGCGAGATAAACCAGTGGATGAAGGGGAACAGGAGATGGACAGTACACGTATGATTCTTACCTACAATTCTGACTCTCAGGAAGTCAAACGTATTTTAGCAAAAAACTGGGACATTTTGAAAAGTGATGGGATCATAGGCAATACCATGACAGACAGACCTAACGTGACATACAGACGGGATAGAAATATCCGTGATTTGGTGGTTAAGAATGATATCACCCACTACCCCACTACCGCTAGCCATGGCCTCATAGGGTTTTTCCCGTGTGGCCATTGCAAAGCGTGTAGACATAGTAAATTCAGGGGTACATTAGAGTATAGGGGTGTTACCAAGAAAATCACCCAATTTCTAACCTGTAGCACTAGCTTTGTCATCTATGCTATTGAGTGCAGTTGTAAGCTATGGTATATTGGGAGCACCACATGTACAGCAAAGAAAAGGGTCCTCGAGCATCTGAGGGCAATTACTAATAATGATCCTAAATATCCTGTGGCACGTCATTTTTATGAAAAACATTTTTCTAACATAGCAGAGTTAAGTTATCTAATTCTCGAACAAATTCCTAAAAATCCTAGAGGAGGAGACAGAGTGCTTACACTCAGACAACGTGAATCTAGGTATATTATTGATTTTCACACTAAAACCCCTGGAGGGTTGAATATGGACGAGGAATTATCTATACATCTTAGGGAAAGCTGCTGAATTCTCCCTTGTGTCTGATTTGCTGAGCTGTATGAGTGTACTCTGTTCCGTATAGGCTTTGTTGACAAGAGGATTCTTGAAATTTTTTGCCGCTTCCTCCTTGCAAAGTGTGCATTAGAAGTATGTTTTTAATGGATCTTCATATTTGTTATGTGATAATGTTTGTTTAACATTATGTTACTTGGTTTTAACCTATATAATTTTCTTTTGTTTTTGTTGCAGGCGGAAAGGAAGGGGCCCATTCACTGGTACAGACCTACACGGGCAACCTACCCTTTTCATTCTCCTCCTTTTTCACTGAATACTTCCCTTGTCACTGTTCACTTTTGTATATTTGAGATGTTACGGTAGTTGATGAATATCAGATGCACGAGTTTGTTTTGCCACCTATGGATGTTGAATTTAGTGGCTTCGTCATTACATCACGTGATTTATTAAGAGCCACTGTATTATGCCAGGGCACTTGCCCTTTAGCTCATTTGGTTCGACTAAAAAACTATATTAAATTAATATGTCGATCATGTAGGCAGATTGAGGATAATTGGTAAGCGGCATAGCCCCTTCGAATTTGTCGTTTTCATCAGCGTGACTATAGGCTGCAGCCAGAGTATAGACGCGTTTTCTAATTTGGATTGTGACTTTGCATGAATATGTGCGCATATTTTGTTTTGATTATAAATGTATAATAATTTTTTGTATGCGGCTATATTCTTTATTTGGTGATATGCATAGGAGATGGTATTGTATTATTTTACTGTTCCATCATGGCCGCCAAGTTTCTGTCCTCTGACATGTCCTCTTTTGATTTCTAGTGTTTGTACTCGTGAAAACTTTATCAGCTACCGTAGTCTGTGTGTTCTTTTCACGTGATCAAGGCTGTTTACAGCCGAAACGCGTTGTGGAATAAACTTGGATTAACTACATTTGTGTCCTGCTTCTTATCCTGAGAGCGTACTTCATTGGACTTTTGTTTTGGGATATTATTGCCGGTACGCTCTGCCGGCGTGTACGCCACCCTCCTTGGGTCCCTGCACTCCAGAAGGAGCTTTGTGCGTTTTTGGATATATATATATATATATATATATATCCAAGGACTCGAACTCCCGCAACCTCCAGACGGCGATGAAGGAGAAACAGACCCCACAGTGTCAGGCAAGATGTTTTTTATTATTAAAACCTTGTCCTCACGAACGATGACGCGTTTCGGGCTCCAAAAGCCCTTGTTCACATGCGGAGCAACATCGCCATGATTATTTTAAATGTTTGCTAAGTGCACACCCACCTCCAAGGCTCCGTGTCACATGACGATAGACAATGAAAACAGACTTATCTTTTTAAAAAAAGGAGGAAAGAATTTCTAAAACATGGAAACACGCTTACATGCCATAATGTCTGTATCAATACATTAGATCTCACAAATTAATAACTCCAACAAACTTTCTGTAATGCAAAGTCCTCAATACTAGCAATTATCAATATTACGAGGAACTGTTGTAACAATATCACACAAACATATTATTGCTTATAGTTTGTCATACATCGAAGGCATGTAAACGCAGAATTTTAAATATTTAAGCTACACATGATATATTCTATTTATTGCTGAACTCAATTTGCTATGATGTTTTGGAACACGGGAATAAAGTGCATAAATGCCTAGCAGCAAAAAATCTGACGTGCAAAATAGTGCCAACAGTGCAAGTACATAAAGTGCATAATGCTGAAAAGTGCTTAGTGTAATGTGTGCAAATTACAAATATGTTGATAACAGTAAAAACATTTTAATAGTAAATACCGTTAAAATCACATAAATATATTGCTGAAAAAACTATATTAAACCATGTCTCTAAAAGACTAATTACTACAGCAGATTAAAAGAGATTATTTTGTAAATTATTTTCATTATTTCTTAGTCCAGGAATATCTACCATCACATGAACACTGCAATCACTATAATATTAGGAATGTTAGGAATATTTTTTAGAAACTCATCCGTCTATTCAATATAATGACGTCATATAATAAATGCGTGTTGTTGCTGGTGTCTAGAGGAAATTATACATATCTTCAGTGTTATTCAACCCATTTGGCCATTTACTGTCAAATTCCAGGATCAATTTTGTCTCCAATTGTCTCAATTGGCGTTCCCTGTTGCCCCCCCCGCCGTGATTTAGGGATGGCATTGATGACATAGTAGGTGAGACAATTCACATCATTACCGTGAATTCTTTTAAAATGCCTCGCTACTGGATAAGCGGGATCACTATGTAAGATAGCACGAAGGTGTTGCAAAATTCTGACATGCACCTGTAGCTTGGTACTACCAATATAATTGAGGCCACAGGTACATGTCAGAACGTAAACTGCATACTCAGTTCTGCAGTCATAGCTACCTGTGATGGGCAATGGATTGTCACTGAATGGAGTCAAATAATGGGTTTTATTACATCCAAATTTACAGGCTCTGCAAGATGAGCACTTCCTGAAACCCTGAGCTGGCCTCAACCAGTTTGCAGCTTTTCTTATCTCAGGGCAGGTTTTATCAAGAATAGAGCCCATAGATCTAGCTCTCCTAAACGTAATCAAAGGAATTTCCGCCACCCTGGAACGTAACACACCATCAGTAAGGATAATAGGCCAGTTCTTTTTAATGATGGCTCTAATTTTCCTTTCCTCATTGCTATAAGTAGTGATTAATCTAGGAGTGTCGTTTTCACTATGCAGAGATACAATATCATTACAAGTATTATCAGGAGCATTGTTACTACTGTTGAACAGACTGGTTCTAGGTCTAGTACCTGCCTTTTTCATGGCTGCATTTAGAATGTTGTCACTATATCCTCTTGTTTTTAATCTAATCATCATATCATGCATGCATTCTGCAAAATCAGCTTCTACACTACAGATACGTTTCAGCCTTAAAATTTCCCCATAGTGTATACTCGCTATGAGGTGTTTGGGATGGGCACTATTAGCATGGAGCGTAACATTTCCTGATGTAGGCTTTCTAAATAAAGTTGTTTCAAATTTCCCATCCCTAATATAGGCTCTAACATCAAGGAATTCAATTGTGGATTTATCAATGTGCGATGTGAAATTAAGATTCATTGAGTTGTTATTGATCACTTCAATAAAATGTTGAGCTTCAATTTCGCTACCCTTCCACAGTATAAAAACATCATCTATGTATCTGAGATAGTGTTGTACATGTCGATCATACATTTCACGATGAACCTTTCTAAGAACCTGTTCCTCTCACCAGCCAACGTGGAGACACGCATAGCTGGGGAGAAACAGGCTCCCATCGCAACTCCTCTCAGCTGTTTGAATATATCTTTACCAAAAAGAAAGAAATTATTGTTAAGACACCAGGAAATAAGTTCTAAGACAACCTTATTATGTTCATAAAATTCACAAGGTCTAGCATCTAGAAAATATTTGACTGCTCGTAACCCCATATTGTGATCTATACTTGTATAGAGAGACTCTATATCTAGGGTAATTAAAAGCAAATCATCTGTCCATAATAAATCCTTAGTTTTCATTATAAAATCCCCTGTGTCTTTTACATAGCTGGGCAACTCCTTCACCAAATCCTGTAAAAAAAAGTCAATATACTGTCCTACTTGTTCCCCTACACTGTTAATGGCCGAAATAATAGGTCTACCGGGGATAGGCATGATATTTTTATGCACCTTAGGGATAAGATAAAATACAGGTAGAACTGGAAACTCTTTGTACATGAACTTATATTCGTCTGTAGAGATTAGTCCTTCTCGTCTCCATTGTGCCAATTGTTTATATAGGATATCTCTTGCCATATTGTATTCCTTAATTGTAGTCTTCTTATAACATTCAATGTTATTAAGTTGTCTGTTCGCTTCCTGAATATATTCATTTTTAGGCCATATTACCAAATTTCCTCCTTTGTCCGATTTTTTTATTATTATTTCATGATTTTCTCCCAGTTTTTTCATTAATTTGTCATATTCATGTCTCTTATAATATATATCTTTTCTCTTGCTGTTTACTTGATGATACAATTTTTTAATGTCTTCAATGACAATATCATGAAAAACATCCACAGCATCTTTAGGCATAAGTGGAACAAAGCAGGATTTGGGTTTAAAAGGGCTGATCCCAGCCCCTTTCTGAATCAAATCAATTTTCCTTAATCTCTCTTGTGTGGCCCCATCTGTATCTAAAACTGAAGGTTGTGAATCAGTTTGATCTTTTAACTCATGCAGAGTCAATAGGATAGGAATATCCGATACCAACAACGCCTGTCCGGCATATATATATATATGTAGAAAGATCCAAACCAGATTAGCACCAGTTGTTTTATTCCGAGTGAAAAAAACAAACCGAACAACGCGTTTCAGCCGTACAAAATCTTCAAGAAAAACTGGCATTTGGTGCTCAGTGATCCGGTCTTGGGGGAGAAATTACCCCGGACCCCTATGATAACATTCAGCAGGGCCCCTAACACCAGGGATCTGGTTGTTAGCAATAACCCTGAGGTCAAAACAGGTTCAAGTTGGTTGAAAGGTCGCAAAGGTTTTGTCAAGTGTTCATCTTGCAAGGCTTGTAAATATGGGAGCAATAGAACAACATACTGTTCACCTTTTAACAATAAACCCATTACAATCGACAAATTTCTCACCTGCAAGACTGAATATGCTGTTTATGTGCTGGAGTGCTCTTGTGGACTCAAATATGTTGGCAGCACAAAGCTGCAAGTCCACAAGAGAGTGCTCCAGCATTTGAGGGCCATTACCAATTCGGATGAAAGCTACCCCGTGGCACGCCATTTTAAAGAGTTTCACAAAAACGATTTGGCCAAGCTCAAATATTATGTGTTGGATGCTGTGTTACCATCGAGATGGGGTGGTAATAGGGAGGCCACTCTGAGACGCTTAGAGACCAGGTATATCCTTGAGTTGGACTGTAAAAGTCTAAATGGGCTCAACACAACAGAAGATTTGCACACTTGGCTAAAAATCAACTGTCTCCCCCTTCCATCCGATGTATAGATTAACTGATTAAAACATTATATAAATTCTTGAACATGAATAATAATATTAGAGTAGAAATACATATTTATAGTTGCATCTATAACACTACTCTCATAGTCCATTTTTAGCGCTATCTCCTTGACGTTTGCTGTTCCTTCTTTTTCCCATATTTTAATATCATTGTTTGTATGATTCAGGCTACCTAGGTCATTCCGAACAGGCCGTCCAGGGTTAGTCGGTGAGATTTTTTCACATTATTACTGTATTGGTGGGACTTGTGAGGGAACAATCACCACAGTATTGTATACAGGGTTTTTAATTTTTCTAGCACTTTTTACACAATCATACAACAGGTTTCAATTAGCATGCTATACTAGTGTAGTCTGAAGTTATTCAATCAAGATGTGTGTGTTACTGTATATTGGAGGCTATCAAACCATTGGGCAGCCGGTAATTGGGTCTGGGTGACATGAACAAGAGTTCTAATGTATTTTACAGTGATATAGGGTAGCCCAAAGAAGTAAAAGAACCGGAATATTGAAATGGTATATCATTTCAATGTCTTTTGTCCATATTCAGTACTGTCTTGCATTTGTATTTATACAAATTATGGTTTTATGAATTATGAGCATGCCTAAAGTTTTTTATGTGTTTTATCAGGATTTGCACATTGTATTTAAACAGAGATTATTCGCGCAATTTGCACACATTTTGTAGTATTTATACTCTAATATTTTGTTGTGTATTTACACAGATATAATCTGCGAAATTTGCACATATGTCATGCTCAAATTTTGCACATATTGCGGCATTTGCACACAGAAACCTTGTTTTGCACATCAAGACATAAAATAACCATAGCTGCAATGTACAGATCACAGTCGGGTAGTCTGTTTTCTGTTTCCTGTTAGCACTGAGCACTTTAAATATCATGGGATTTGGTGGCATGTCATGTGATCAAGGCCCTCAGGGGCTGAAACGCGTCATGGCGGCAGAGCACAACTGAAAATAAAACGAGAATTCGCACAAAATAAGTGGTGTCCGTTACCTTTGTGGATCCAGGAACAAGGGGTCGTGGTGCTAAAGGTGGTGTGAATATATCTATCTATATATATAGATATATATATATATATCTATATATATATATATATATATATATATATATATATATATATATATATATATATATATCTGAAAAGAAAGGGTTGCCCTGCATGAGACCGCACACACGGTAAGTATTTATTGAGGACTTGGCAGGTTACACAGGCTCACAGCGCGAATCCTCTCTGGGAAGCCTGACGCGTTTCGAACATCCTTGTTCTTATTCATAGGCACATCACAAGCGGAGCCGCCACAGCATTGCAGAGCAGTTATTCAAGTTCACCAACATCCCGCCCCCATGGGCGTGTACCAAAGTGCCTTCTGGAAGTTGAAGTTCTGCAATGAAAATATAAACCCAAGTGGGTGTTGCTGGCATCCAAGAATTGTAAAACAATCCCCAGCAGTGAGTAAATTCTTAACTGCAAGTCCCGAAAACACTGCCCATGTAATTCAACAAACAGGGGACCTCACCGCTCTGTCGGCAACCTCATTACAAAGTCGCCACAGATCCGCATTTCCCTCACGGCAGTGCGGTCTCGCGGCTGAGCCCAGCCGCTATATGTGAAAAGAAAGGGTTGCCCTACATGAGACCGCACACACGGTAAGTAGACCACTTTATTGAGGACTTGGCAGGTTACACAGGCTCACAGCGCGAATCCTCTCTGGGAAGCCTGACGCGTTTCGAACATCCTTGTTCTTATTCATAGGCACATCACAAGCGGAGCCGCCACAGCATTGCAGAGCAGTTATTCAAGTTCGCCAACATCCCGCCCCCATGGGCGTGTACCAAAGTGCCTTCTGGAAGTTGAAGTTCTGCAATGAAAATTAAAACCCAAGTGGGTGTTGCTGGCATCCAAGAATTTTAAAACAATCCCCACCAGTGAGTAAATTCTTAACTGCAAGTCCCGAAAACACTGCCCATGTAATCCAACAAACAGGGGACCTCACCGCTCTGTCGGCAACCTCATTACAAAGTCGCCACAGATCCGCATTTCCCTCACGGCAGTGCGGTCTCGAGGCTGAGCCAAGCCGCTATATAAGAAAAGAAAGGGTTGCCCTGCATGAGACCGCACACACGGTAAGTAGACCACTTTATTGAGGACTTGGCAGGTTACACAGGCTCACAGCGCGAATCCTCTCTGGGAAGCCTGACGCGTTTCGAACATCCTTGTTCTTATTCATAGGCACATGACAAGCGGAGCCGCCACAGCATTGCAGAGCAGTTATTCAAGTTCACCAACATCCCGCCCCCATGGGCGTGTACCAAAGTGCCTTCTGGAAGTTGAAGTTCTGCAATGAAAATATAAACCCAAGTGGGTGTTGCTGGCATCCAAGAATTGTAAAACAATCCCCAGCAGTGAGTAAATTCTTAACTGGAAGTCCCGAAAACACTGCCCATGTAATCCAACAAACAGGGGACCTCACCGCTCTGTCGGCAACCTCATTACAAAGTGGAATTATTAATTCAAAAACAAATTAAAACTCATACAAATTAATTAACTTCCCACACTTTACCCCTATAATTCCCACAACCCACACCTAAAATTAAACCGTAAAAAAATTAATTACACAATTAAAACTTATGTTCAATTAAAAAACTAATAGTATTTAACAATAATTATAAAGTAAGTAAGATTAATGTACTCCCTACCCTTTACCACGATAAAATTAAAACCCCCCACACAAAAATAAACAATTACCCTAATTAAATATCAATTAATTAATTAATACTAATGAACAATTTATTATTAATTAATTAAAAAATTAATTGCTTCCCACCCTTTACCCATATAAACTCCACAACTCTCTCCTAAAACAATTACCATAATTAATTAGCAATTAATTCATTAATATTAATTGACAACCAATTAATAATTAATTAATAATAAATTACTTCCCACAATTAACACAATAAAATCTCAATTAAATAAATATTAATAAATATATATAGGGGTGGGTGGCTTATGTGTAAGAAAGAGGGGTTTAAGGCCTGGGAAGTAGTTTAAATGCCAAGTCGAAGTGGCAGTAAACTGCACACAGTCACTGCAGAGGCAGGCCTGAGACAGGTTTGAAAGGCTACTTATATGGGTAGCACAATCAGTGCTACAAGCCCAATAGTAGCATTTAACTTACAGGCCCTGGGTACATGGTATTCCACATTACAAGAGACTTACAGGTAAATTAAATATGCCCATCATGTATACACCAATTACACACATGTTTAGGGAAGAAGCACATGCACTTTAGCACTGGTCAGCAGTGGAAAAGTGCTCAGAGTCCTAAGGCCAACACAATGATTCAGCAAAACATGGAGGCAAAAAGCAAAACGTTTGGTGGAAGACCACCCTAAGGATGACAAGTCTAACATGTGGCCCCCTAGCTGAAAGTAGGAAGATCTACCCAGTCTCTAGGGAGTTCTCTTCACTAAGGCAGAATAACCTGGATAGACCATCAGCACTGGAGTGGTCTACCCGTGGTCTGTGTTCCATCCTGAAGTCCATACCCTGTAGAGAAATAGACTACCTTAACAGTTTTGGATTCTCACCCCTCAATTGCATGAGCCATCTGAGGGGTTTGTGGCCAGTCTGAATCGAACCAGGAAGTTAGTGCCAAACAAGTATGGCCTTAGCTTCTACAGTGCCCAAACCACAGCAGAAGCTTCTCTTTCTATAGCATCCCACCTTTGTTCCCTGTGGGGTAACCTCCTGGAGATAAAGGCTACAGGTTGGTGTAGACCCTCCTAATTAAGTTGAGATAATATTGCCTCTATGCCATGCTCTGAGGCATCTGTCTGAATAATAAACTCCTTGGAGATGTCAGGGGGCCTTAGTACAGGAGCTGTGCACATGGCCTGCTTAAGAGAGGTAAATGCAGTTTGGCATGCCTCTGTCCAAATCACATTTTTGGGCTGCTTTTTGGTAGTCAGCTCAGTCAAGGGGGCAACAGTGGAGCCATAGCCCTTGACACACCTCCTATAGTACCCAGTGAGGCCCACAAATGCTCTGACCTCAGTGTGGTCTTTGGGGGGCATCCAGGCCATGATGGTTTGTATCTTGGCCTGAATGGGTTGCACCTTCCCTCTGCCCACCAGGTTTACCAAGTACACCACTGACCCCTGCCCTATCTGGCACTTACTGGCCCTGATAGTCAGTCCTGCCTGTTGCAGAGCTTAAAGCACTTCCTGGAGTTAAAAAGGGGGGTCCTTCCAGCTGATACTAAAGACACCTATGTCCTCAAGATAGGCAGCACAAAAGGCCATCATACCAGCAAGGACCTGGTTCACCAACCTCTGGAAAGTGGCAGGGGCATTATTTAACCCAAAGGTCATCACCCTAAACTGATAGTGGCCCTCTGGAGTGGAGAAGGCTGACCTCTTCTTTATTCCCTCTGTTAGGGCAATCTGCCAATACCCTGATGTAAGATCGAAAGGTACTTAATGAGTGGGCAGCCCCATACCTGTCGATCAGCTCATCAGCCCAGGGTATCGGTTGAGCATCTGTTTTTGTCACTGAGTTTAGCCCTTTATGGCCCATACAGAACCTCAGTTTAGGTGTGGTGCCTGCTGGGGCAGCTTTTGGTACCAGAACCACAGGACTGGACCAGCGGCTACTGGAGGATTCTATCACTCCCAACTCCAGCATTTTGGAAACTTCTTCTTTAATGCTGGACCTTCCCTTATTTGACAACCAAGACTTATTCTTAACAGGGAGGTTGTCCCCTGTGTCCACATCATGGGTTCACATGGTGGGTAGTCCCAGGGAAAAGGGATAACAGAGAGGAGTACTGTCCCAACACTTGGTGGCAGTCTCTCTGTTGTTCAGGAGTTAGAGTGGGGAAAAGGATTACTGCCTCCACAGACCCATCTTTCTCCTTGCAAGCTGAGAGGTCAGATAGAAGTTCACTCTACTCTTCCTTCTCACCGGCTGTCACCAGCAATATGGTGATCTCAGACCGTCTCAAAGTGGGGTTTGAGGTGATTGACATGCAGCACCCAGTGATATTGCGTAGGGGTCCTGAGATCCACAAGGTAGGTGGTCTCACCCTTTTTCACAATCACATCATAGGGCCCAGTCCAGCGGTCCAGGAGGGCTCTGGGCTCCACAGGCTCCATCACCCAGACTTTCTGAACAGGCTGAAATTCCAAGTGGTAGAATTTTTGTCATACCACTCTTTCATGACAGCTTGGCTGACTTCTAAGTTACTGGAAGCTTGCTTCCACAACTTAGTAATTTGGCTCCTAACGTCCAGCATGTAGCTCACTACATCCTGAGGAGTTTTCCTGTGATCTTGCTCCCACCCTTCCTTTACCAAACTCAGAAGTCCCATAACAGGGTGCCCAAACAGAACCTCGAAGGGTGCTGAAGCCCACTCATTTCTGTGATACCTTCCTGTAGGCAAACAACAGGTATGGTAAGAGGATGTCCTCAATGCCTCGGGTAGGCCTCTAATCATGCCCTTCAGGGTCTTGTTGAACCTTTCAACAAAGCCCATTGGTTTGTGGATGGTAAGGGGTGGAGAACTTGTAGGTTACCCCACACTCCTTCCACATTGACTGCTTGTATGCAGGCATGAGGTTTGTGCCTCTGTCAGATACAACTTTCTTGGGGAAACCCACTGCGGTAATAATCCCCATTATGGCATTTGCCACTGCAGGTGCAGTCATTGTCTCTGGATACCTAGTGGCATGCTCCACCAGAACCAGGATGAACCTGTTGTCTAAAGCAGTCTAGGGATCTATAAGCCCTACAATGCTGATGCCCACCCTCTCAAAGGGTGTAACAACGACAGGAAGTGTGTTAACGGGGCTTTAAGCCTCTGCCCTTTCTTTCCACTAGCCTGGTAGGTCACACAAGTCCTACAGAACGTATCTGAAGAAGTCTTGATCCTGGGCCAATAATAGTGTTGTAACATTGTTGCAAAAGTCTTGTCTTGGCCTTGGTGTCCTGCCAGGCGAAGTTCATGTGCCAGTTCCAGTAGGAATGCCATGTAACATTGGGGGACCACCAGGGACCTTGTTGTCCCATGCACAGGAACCTTAGGCTCACTGTAAAGGAGCTGCATTCCTAATAAATGTGGTGAATACCAGAGGCATCACCTGCTGCTTGAGCTTCAGCCTGTTGCCTCATGCCCTGAAGGGTTGGACACTCTCTCTGTGCCCTACAGAACTCCTCCATGGTAGGTTATCCTTCTACATGCCATCAAGCAATGACAGTCAGGTCATCAAGTAGAGCAATGCCCTCCTCAGTGGGCAATGAGGGTGGCCAGCACAGGTGCCCCATCCACCTCACTGGGAGTACATTGAGGGGCTGGTTTCCCACATTCCCTGCCTTCCCCCTTCTTAACAGCTGGCTGGGCCAATATTCCAGGCTCCAGCCCTTTTTGACTCCCATCCTGGGCAGCCATGGACCTTATCGTAGCACAGATTCAATCAGGTAACCCTAACGTCTCCAGAGGAGTCCTGAGCTCCACTTCCTTCCAGGTAGTGTGCTCAAGGTCATTACCAAACAAACAGTTCACAGAAATGGCAGGACTCACAGCAACTTTCAGAAGACCTGAACCACCCCCCACTCAAATGGAACAAGGGCCACTGGCTTGTGATCCTCTGTGTTGTCAGCCACCACAACCTGGTGGAATGCATTGGGAATTACCTGCTCTGTGGAAACCAGCTGACTCCTTACCATTGGAGTCATACTGGCTCCTGTATCCCTCAGAGCCTCCACACTTTGCCCATTGATAGTGACCCATTGCGTATACAGTGTAGTATTTCAGGGCACATGGATCTTAGGAACCATCTCACTGTTACTCAGGGGTGTTGAGACAGAATATCGAGTTGGAAATGTCGACTTACACAAATATCGAGTTGGAAATATCGTGATTCAGAAATATCGACAGCAAGAATATCGTGGTCAAGAATATTGAATTTAAGGTAAGAAATATCGTTTTTAAAAATATAGCAGTCATTAATATTGTTTGCAAAAATATAGTTGTTTAAAATATAATTTTTTTAATTAGCGTTATGTATTTTAGTTTATATTATAAATGTATGTGATGTATTTGTTTTGTATAAGTATTGTTTATGTTTTTTAATATATGTGTTACATTTTTAGTAGTTATGAATTTTATTTTAATTAAATTTTGCATTTTTTAGTTCCGTAGCGGGTTGTGGGTTTATTGGGGAATAGGGTGGTAAGTAATTTAATTATAATACATTAATGATTATTTTTTATTTATTTAATTTAGATTTTATAGTGTTAATTGTGGGAAGTAATTTATTTGTAATTAATTATTACTTGGTTGTTAATAAATATTATATAATTGATCATTAATTATGGTAATTGTGTAATTTTTTTAGGTGTGGGTTGTGGGGTTTATGGGGTAAAGGGTGGGAAGTAATTTATTTTTAATTAATTAATAATTATTTGATCATTAATATTAATTAATTAATTGAAAATTAAATATGGATTTCATGTAATTAATTTTAGGTGTGGGTTGTGGGGTTTGTAGAGGTAAAGGGTGGGAAGTAATTTATGTTTAATTAATTGAAAATCAGTTGATCATTAATATTAATTAATTATATTTAATTAGGGTATTTGTTTATTTTTTTTGTGTGTGGACTTTATTGTTATAGGGGTACAGTGTGGGGAGTAAATTAATTTTACTTAATTTATAATTAGTTGTTAAATACTATACTAGTTTTTTAATTGAAAATAAGCTTTCATTGTGTAATTAATTTTTTTACAGTTTAATTTTAGCTGCAGGTTGTGGGGATTTAGGGGTAAAAGGGTGGGAAGTTAAATAATTGTTATGAGTTTTAATTTGTTTTTCAATTAATAACATTTCTTTAATTGGTAATTAATTATGTTAATTAAGGAAGTACTTTTTTTAAATTTAGATGTGGGTTGTGAATTGTGTGGTGTTATAGGGTAGGAAATAAAAAAAGAAAATTTATGTAATAATTAATGTTTTTGTTTCTAAATAATTTCTAATTAAAAATATTTATTTGTTTGGAAATTATTTTTATTTTATTTAATATAATATTTGTAGGTATTTGTCATATGTATTTAACATTATAATATTTTTTTTAATTTTGTTTAATATTAAATATATTTGTATTTTAATTTCTAACATATTTATATATGTTTTAATTTATTTTGTTTTTTAAATATTTTTGTTGTTAAGATTTTGTTTGTTTTTAATTTTGAACTTACTGGAGTGAGAATATTAAATGTTACTCCTCTGCAATCCAACACTTTCCCGATGTTGCACTCATTGGAGTGGAAATAGTAATTTGTACCCCTCCGCTATCTAACAATTCCTTACTGTTGCACTGACTGGTGTGGGAATATACATTTTTACCCCTCCGCTATCTAACACTTTCCCTACTGTTGCACTCACTGGAGTGGGAATAGTAATTTTTACCCCTCTGCTATCCAACACTTTCTCTACTGTTGCACTCACTGGAGTGGGAATAGCAATTTTTACCCACACGCTATCCAACACTTTCCCTACTGTTGCACTCACTGGAGTGTGAATAGTAATTTTTAACCCTCCGCTATCCAACGCTTTCCCTACTGTTGCACTCATTGGAGTGTGAACAGTAATTTTTGCCCCTCCGCTATCCAACACTTTCCCTACTGTTGCACTCACTGGAGTGGAAAATTTAAGTTTGAAGATTTTTAAACAGTTTAATATTTTAATTTATAATAAAATGTTTTATTTATTAGATTTAATGTTATTGGTACACATATACATATATATATTTGTAACTTTTTATATAATTTTAAAATTATAAAATAAATTAAAATTAATAGTTTATTAATTGTTTTAAAGTAAATATATATGAATTATTATGTATTTGTTTTTACCTTTCTTTAAGTAAATTTATATATTATATTTATATTTTAAATCTACTTTATTTATTTATATTAATTTTATTATTTAACATTTTTAATATTTATTTTAATTTATATATATATATATAAAATTCGATATTTTGTACAACTATATTTTTAACAGCAATATTTTGTCAGTGAACCGCCACCCCTGGAATCTTTCCTCCAGTGGAAGGTGGTGCTCTTTTTGTGCACTTGGTACCCCCTTGTGGTGTCCATACTAGTAGCACTCATAGCACTTAATGGGCTTGGGCTGCTGACCTTTGTCAGGGTAGTTTTTTTTCTGGTGGCCAGATTGGGAATGAGAATCAGACCCTTTCCCCGGTGAGAGGTTTTGGGGGCCCTTAGAGAACTCTGTCTTTTTATCTTCCCCTCCTTGTTTTGGTGGGAACACTGACCGCCCTTTTGGGAGTCCCCAGAGATGCTTTCTTGGACACTCTGGTGCTGACCCAGATGTCTGCCTCCTTAGCAAGCTTCCTGGGGTCAGAAATCTTACTCTCTCAGCCCTTCACTGCCTTGCTAGCATAATCTAAACAGTCCACCCAGCTCTGTGATGTGATCTTGTGACTGGCCATGAACCTCTGTCTGTATTTTTCAGGTTTCAGCCCAAACGTACAGACCAAAATGACCTTCATTGCAGTGTAGCATGTCTGGTACTCTACCTCTAGTTTGAGAAGTGTATTTCTCCCCACTGTGGGCATGTATCTCCAAAGCCTACCACCCAAGGACTCATCTGGAACCTTGTGCATTCTTAGTGCCACTTTAAGGCTGCGAACCACTTGTCTATGTCATCCCCCACCACACCACTCTTGTTTCTGTAGCAGTCACTGCAGGTATGCTGCCACCATTGCTGTTGCTGGAACCCACTTGTAGGGCTCTAATGTCCAACTCTGAGGTTGAGCTCATGGGTTAGTTCTCTCTCCTCCATGGCCAGCCTCCTTTCTTCTCGAGCCTGCTCCAATTTAGCAAGCTCCAGCTTTAATTCCCATTCCTCTCTCCTGTCTACCAGCTCCTCTGAGTGCAGGTTCTTGGAGGAGACACTGCTCTGGCAATCACCAAGGCTTCCAGCACAGTGTGGGCCTCCTCTACAGACAGTCCTAGAGTCATATCCGACTCTAGAATCAGGTCATCCTCCTCCTCAGGAGTCTTCAATTCCTCCCCTGGATTGTAATCCCCTGAAACCTGGGTCTCTGCCCAGGCTCTCAAGGCTTTCTGCAACTCCACCTTCCAGGTGAAGCCTCTTGTACAAACTTGAAAATCCTTGCAGAAATCTCTCAGCTGAGGGACAGTGTAGACCTCTAACCTGACCAGCTCAAAATAAATTCCTGCTGGAGTAGGTGCTGCCTCTCCAGAGTGAGAAGTAATTTAGCAGAAAAAATAAAAAGGTCAATCAGGGAGAATTAACAAAAATTTAAATGGTCTTAGTATAGTACAATGAGTTACTATGTGGTATTGCACAAACACGAGCCTTATCCTCACCGCTGATCACCAATGTTAGAACTGGGTTTCCTTGTTGGCTGAGGTATGCACCCAGGCAGGAACCACCACTCTTGTCAGGGTAAGCTAAGTACACACTAAAAGATAGCCTGTGCTCACCCTCTGGTAGCTTGGCATGGAGCAGTCAGGCTTCTCTAAAGAGGCAATGTGTAAAGTATTTGTGCAACACACGCACACACACACAGTAACACAATGAATACACCAAAAAAAGACCCCACACAGGTTTAGAACAATAGATTATTATATTCTGAGCAAAACAAGACCAAAATGTCAAAAATTAAATGTATAGATGTTGAGATATTGAATTTCAAAAGAATAAGTGAAAATCAGCACTTAGAAGCATATAGCGCTTCAGGATTACTTGAGGTCGTGCTGGACCGGGGCACTGTCAGATTTCGGGCCGACTGCAATGGAATGCCAGCTGGCTACAGGATCCCTGGTGAACAAAGTACATTTCCTAGTCACAACTGTGAAATGCGTCGGGAGATGTGTTGGTGTCAACCCCGCAGGTCGAGGATACGTCGATTCTTCTCCATGCATGCATCAGTTCCGAAGGCGAGATGCTGGGCTGAGATGCATTGGTACTGTAGAGCGATGGGCCAGGTTTCTCCATGCAGTTAAGGGATGCGTCGATCTCTCCAAGCTGTTGTGATGGCTATACAAGGTTCTGATGCGTCGGGCTCTCAAGGCGCTGATTTGGTTCCGAGAGCGAAGAGGTGATTTTACTCCCGCAACTGGGTCGAAGCACCAGTTCTGCTACAAGCAGACAGGAGCTGCATCGATGTCCGTGTTGCAAGTATCTGTGCCCACATCCAGTGAACCAGGCACAGGAGCAGGGGTAGAGACTTTGCTATCCCTAAGTCTCAAGCAAACAGAGGCAAGCCAACAATTTCTTAGAGCACACTTGGAGAAAAGGCATAGTCCAGCTCTCCTTCAGCAAAGTCAGAGAGCAGCAGGTAGCAGGCCAACAAAAAGAAAAGCAGGCCTTCCAGATCAGCAGTCTAGTTGAGTCCTTTAAGCAGCACAGCAGTTCTTCTGGCTGAGCTTCATTTGCAGGTCCAGTAGTGTCTGATTTTAGGGGGGGTCACAGAACCAGTACTTATACACAAAAGTGCCTTTTAAGTGAGGGTGACTTCAAAAAGTGGTCTTTGAGGTGCACAAATATCCTTTCAATCCAGCCCTGTCTGCCATTGATACCTATTCAGTGAAGTATTAGCCCCTCCCTTCCATCCTACTGAGGCAGGGCCATCGGAGTGCAGATTTATGTAGATGTGTTCTCAGACACTAGTTTTTATGGCTGTCTAGAGGGAATGCACAAAGTGTAGCTGTCCCTCACACCAGACGTGTATTGGAGAAAGTTGCAAGGTACACACAGCAGTAAGTGCAGAGAAATGTCTACTTTCTAAAAGTAAGGGAAACCGTAACCGAAGGACGTGTCACCTGTGTGAGCTCATTACAGAAGAGAAACAAAGTGAGTGCGAGTACAACTTTTTCCCCCATTCTCAGTGGTAACTCATGAAGATAGATGACTAATAGCTTCTTTATTTTGTTACAGTTCACTAACTCAGTAAGAGCATTGTGACTTCGAACAGTTTCCAACATAAATCAGCAAGATATCAAGTAAGTCGCACTCGTCCATTATGTGGCTCCTCTAACACACGTGCCTTCTTACATTATACAAGTTTAGTGATTCATTGTGGTGTTCTTTCTCTTCCAGATAAGAACCATCTAAAATACTTCATAACATCGAACGCCGGTGGCTCGGTCCCCACTTAGCCTAAACCGACGGTGCACGCTAACGCCTTCCTGTCAGGAAATAAACAGGGTCGGAGTTCCAAAACAAGTAAGCGAACTCTGTAAACATAATATGTTCTAATGCCCCAAAGTATGGAGGCTCGATAGCGGATAATTATATAAAATAAAATCTATTGTTTTAGGTTCTACGTTCAAAATCACGAAGGCTCTGTTGAAGAAACAAATGCGCAGGCAGAAAGATCGCTCCCTAACCAACAGGTATAATCAAACTACCTAACTAGGAAACACTTTAATAGAGGGAAGAGGAACACGCTATTGAAACATTTTCCCCTTTATTATTTACAGATTACACCGTGTTTCAGCCCTGATGATAATCCCTTAAGCTGTCTGGGGATTGGAAACGCGTCGGCATTTCCGTCTCATCCACGAGGGTGTTCTAATTAATAACAGACTCTGGAGAGGGTTTAGTGTACATAAATATATCCCCACAGAGACTTAGGGGCTCATTACGATGGCGGGCGGAAGCACAACCGCCGTGCTGGCGGATGCAAAAACCACCAGTTACCGCCGGCACGCAGCAGTCCACACGCCCGCCCAATTACGATGCGAAAAGTAGGCCAAACACCGCCGGCAAGCCAGCAACACCGTCCGCCATCAAAGTGCGCCCGTACACGTAGCGGCGCAGCCCAACTGACACACACCGTCCGACGAAACACGTCCCGCCCGGTGTATAAATTACGATGCCGCAAACAAACGGCTCCCACGGCCAAGAGATACTGTACGACAAACCGAAGCGGTAACACGGACGCCGAGCACGGACAACGAAGAAGCGGCTCCCCGAGCATGAATCCAGCACTGCAGGCCCTCCCCATGCTCCTGCTGATGCACCACCAAGGACGCAACGTACCGCGGAGACGCAGGTAGGCACACACACAACAAGTGCACGCAAACAGCGCACACAGTGCAAGGGCGGAAAAAGCGGACAACCCCCCACCAGCGCGTGTACACTACACATCCACCATTGCATCCACATATGACACACAGGCCAAATCGTAACATCGCGTAACACATGTGTACACACCACCTGGGACTAGGAACCAACCACCCCGTCACGGCCCCAAAGCGGCGATGACACCGCCACACATGCGCACAACGCAGAGGCCAACCGCAGCGCCATGCATGCGTCGCACACAGACACAGGGACACAACCAAGCAGCACACACATCAGCCCCACCCCGAACGCACATGACACGTGACAGGCCTGCCACAGACATGTCCCCAACGCCCAATTCACGGACAACACCCAACGCCACACAACCGACGCACACATGTCAGTGAAGTCACGCAACAGCAGGACACACCCCAGTGTAACAAACATGGCGTAGCACACAGCGGCGGCAACACCAACTAGGAGAGGCAGGGCTCCCTTCGGGAAGAGGAACGCCAGTACCACACTGAAACACCCATACCACCCTGCACATATGAACAAGACATATAAAACGGAACACCAAAGAGCCCGGGGACCGACAACAGGTGGCCCAAGAATAACATTCACACACAAGGCCCAACGCAGAGCGGAAAGGCAGCCTGCCGCCCACACAAGGGAGAGCAGACAGCACTGAATGACCTTCCATTCCAACTCCGAAACCACAGCCCTACGACAGAAGCCGGTGAATACAGCCATTGTCCAAGAATAGACCAACACAGGCATGCCGAGGAGACCGACCACAGGGCAGATAGCGCATATCACAGAAGCACACAACGGACGGGGAAGAAAGAAGAAAACACTCCCCCATGTCGGCCACATGCAAGTTAATTGGAAGGAGTCACACATCACTGACCTTGAACTGTCTGAGAAGCATGTGGGATGAGGGCCCGTGTCCTCCAAACAAGCCAACAGAACACAAGTCCTGTCTCCCTACGACTACACAGAGCTCACAGCAACCTCGGAGCGTGCACATTGCAGACTGCACACACAGCCGGAGCACGCCACCACAACGCACCGCTGCGAAATGGCAACAGCAACACACCTACCCAACTACGCCGAACAGCTCAAGCTGTACAAAACCAACCTGTTACATATATTGGGATGCGATCTCCTGTCCCTGCTGAACGTAAGTTACCGACTGACTTACCGCATCACATTGTTCAGCTGCGTCATGCCCGTCTTCTACTGTCGGAGGTGTCCCTACCAGCATCCCGTGGAGATATGCCTCTCCAACCCGGCATGTCTGAAGGCGGACCTGCTACCACTACTCCTCCCTCTGGACGCACACGACAGGGCCTGCTCTGCCTATGGGGGCATGGCGTATGTGGCCAACATCGCACCCGCACTGAAATGGGACCACTGTGCCTCCACACGACGGATCATCGAGAACAGCTACATCGAATGTCACCCAGCATGCCCCATCATGGTCCTCCAAGGGACAACTTACGAACAACACCTTGACAGCCACCATCCGCTACATTGGCTGGCAAACATGTACACCACCAATGACATGGAAGCCCTGCTGGACGGCATCGCATACCTGACAACCTGTAAATTCGTCGGACCACAACGCAGGTTCCCCGATTGACCTATGATGTCCAACCCCGCACCCATGCTTAGCTTCCGCACGGACTGGCCAGTCACCACCACAACAGCCATACCAAACGACCGGCAACTGTAACCACACCATCAACGACATCGCCATGACATCGGATATGACCGGGACATGCACACTGTTCCCCATCACATCCAGGAACACCGCATGCATCGTGGGAGGCAGTGGCATGGTGTCTGTGTATCGCACCCACATGGACGGAACTGCACGAACAACCAGGACACGACATGGATCCAGCGCCCATGGACACACACACCGCTCAGTGGACATGAATAGGTCGCCTGGAGTCTGTGGGTGCTGCACCCCTCCCACCCCCGCCCCGGGAATCCCATACCAGGACCTTTGCATGGACGACAAGTGCATACAACAACAACACGACACCAGTGACTGTGACATGTCCAGTAACCACCACAGTGCAACAACAAGTGGCACGCCGCTGCATGCACGCAAGCACATGCCCTGATGTCATCTCACATGCACGCGTGCATGAGGAACAACCGCAGCAAACCTGTCACATGGAACTGAGATGGACTGTGCCCATGATGCCAAGCGGTCTGGTAGGCTACATGTATACCGTCTGTGTCAAAGTCCGCAGCTCCGCAGCTATACGTAAATGTACATTAGCACAGCCTTGGCCAAGCAGATGTCACTCTGAAGCCCACATCCCACATGCAACAGCCAATCACATGTAACCCCACACCCTATCCCATTTGCAATCATGCTCAGTATATCCTCAACATGTATTCCGCTGCCAGTAGTGTCCACTATACTGCACCACAGAGGACAGAAGACTCAATATAATGTTTGAAACCAAAACTGTCTCCGCTGACTCATTTCACAAGTACGAATGAGAGAGGATGAGAGTATGTGAAGTACACGGCAGTCGTGACATGACCATGTAGTCCACTGGTATTGGATGTCAACGCAAATGAGTAGCACAACTGTGGAAGACACACATGTGTCGTGTGAAGTCGTATGGACGCAGTGCTCAGGTGGGTGGGTGTGACGGGTAGATGCGCACATGCCAAGTTGGAGCACGCCGTGTTGGGAGGGCTCATGAACAGTACACCACCGCTTCCCTGGGCATTGTGAGAGGACACCTGTCGGGGGGAGTGAACACGTGTGTGCACAGCAGCCGGGCACACGTACAAAGCGGTACCAGGCGCACCTCAGCCCACCCTCTGTGGACAAGCTGGATCCTGTTGTGCGCCCGCCATGCCCCTTGACAAGGCACACACAGCCCCAGTCGACCAGGTGTAACCCCAACATAGTCAATCCGCACAGGCGATACAGGGCACGGGATGGCAGTGGAGCATGGTGTGTGAGAGGTCTCCTCGCGCTCCTCCTGGTCATATCACGCAGGCAATAGAACCTCAACGTCTAGCATGGCACAAGTCAAATGGAAGTGTAGGGGGACACACCACAGCACGAGCAGCACTGACGTCACGGGAGGTGGCTCGCACCATCCCATCCATTGCCCATAATACCAACCACGCCACATGCCATTGCGACTAAGTGCAAGCGCGTGCGCCACCACCCCCGAGCCCTCCCCAGAGAGGCCAAAGAGTGAATGTGTGGGCCATCAGTCACAGACGGACGCGGCCTGGCCGCAAGGGCAGCCACAGCCACTGGGTGTCGCAGGTGGCGGATCCGGAAGGCGAAGACTGTGATGCATAGTCCATGCAGGCCGGGTCTCCATTTGGGGCACCACGCAGGTGGACGGCGTCCCGCAACACATCATACCCTGAGACAGCCCACTCGTGCAACTGGACCCACACATACACTCCTTGCCCTCTCTGGTGCGAGCTTGGGGCTGCCTGTGCAAGCGCTAGCCTCGCAGGTGCACATGCATATTGGGGGAGCGAGGGAGGACATGAGGGCTGGGGCGAAGATGACTGTATCACTGTCAGTGAGTACAAGGGATGACCCAGATGTGGAAAGGAAGCGACGTGTCCCGTGTGTACTGCAACTAGTCGCCAATCCAACTACCCCCATGTCCGGAATGTAAGCCCGCACCTAGGCCCGCCCATCCGCCACATCGAACATACCACCAGCACGACAACCTTCCCATTCGAAACACTGACTGGGGGTGGCGACCAGTGAACAATCATGTGTAGCCTACCCACGCGTACATGTGGGCCCTCCATGATCCATGTCACCTGCGGCAAAGTCATGACATGCGCAATGAGGGAAGTGAGGAGAGCTGTCCGCCCCACGCACAGAAGGTGCATCAGCTCCACAGACCCAGCAGCGAGTCCAGCAGGGGTCACATGTGCAGGGGCAGCTGTGCCTGGTGTGAAGGCACATGCATATAGACAGCACATCGACCAATGTGTAGTCTGCCCACATCTACAGTCCATCATCATGCGGACATAGGAATTGAACACAGGGCAACACATCTTAGTGGGTGCACCCACCATGACCAACAATGCGCAATCATCGACGTACCCGCCCTGTGCATGGCCCCCACCCAACGGAGGCACATCCAGTGCCACCATCCCACACACACAAGCCTTCCACGGAACATGCTGTGTCCAATGCTCAGTACAGAGTCAGCGCCCATCTGGTGGATCCTGAACAGGAGACACATGCACACACATGCCAGCTCCCACTATGTACGTCTGCCACCTGGCACGTGCAATGTAACCTCTCACCTGTGACGTGTGACTGCAAGCACACAGCCGTCTTGGCATGGGGCTGTCAATGTGGACACCTGTCAATGTTTCGGGAGGTGTGATCCGTACAGTGCTGTACATAGGGTGCAGTGCTGACACCTACTACTGTCTCATATCCCCTCGTGCCACAGGTCCCACTTGTTTTGGCCGCTCAGCCTGTGCCCACATCATCGTCGTCGTGTGCCATACTCATCCAGCCTCGGAAGCAGTTCCATGCTCAGCAGACATTCATGTTGCCGTGGCGTTGCCGCTAGACGAATATGCAGTCAGTCCCCATCAGCACGCCCCGCAAGTCATTGGGGCCTAGATCCCCATGTGCATGCACATGGCAGTGGTCTGTATCACTAGCCATTGCCATTGTTGGGAGACCTGTGTAAGTGTATTGTGGCCGTGCCGTCCCAGCTTGACAGCTGGGCTGTGGCTCATGTGCTTGCTCAGTCATGTCAGTGATGTGTATGCGAAATTGCTATGTGTCGTGTTGCTTTGACATGTGTCCACTGCCATTTTCCCTAGGCGGAGACCGAACATTGACCGCCCATACCAATTGCTGGCGGACATGGACGATACAGAGGTCATTAGGAAGTTTCGGCTGGACAGGCCAACCCTGCATCGACTGTGTGCCATGTTAGAACCCCATCTCCGTCCCCGCAGGGTGTATCCGACAGCTGTCACCCCCACAGCTAAGGTGATGGCCGCCATGCATTTCTTCGCCACTGGGTCATTCCAGCACACAGTGGGCAGTGGAGGAGGGATGTCCCAGCCCATGTTCAGCAAGGTGCTGAGGGATGTACTGGCAGCCATGATGCTGTACCGAAACAGGTACATCCGCTTCCCCAGGACTCGTGAATTGGCGGCAGTGAAGGGTGCATTCTATGCCCTTGGCAGAATCCCACACGTCGTTGGAGCCATTGACTGCACACATGTTGGCCTTGTTCCACCACAGGCCACTGAGCACCTGTACCGCAACAGGAAGCACACGCACTCCCTGAATGTGCAAGTGGTGTGCCTTGCGGACATGGTGATCACCCACGTGTGTGCAAAGTTCCCAGGCTCGGCCCATGACGCACACATAATGCGCAACAGCATCTTGCCACGACTGATGTCCAATCTGCAACAGGATCGTGGCTGTATTGTCGGTGAGTATGTGGAGTGGTGTAGCGTGCTGGTTGTGCGATGCTGTCCCCTGTCCAGTTGGAATAGCAACGGTTCTCTGTGTCCCTCACACCCAGGTGACTCTGCGTACCCGAATGGGGCATGGCTGCTCAGTCCATTGAGGAATCCTCGCACCCCAGCAGACGATCGCTACAATGAGGCACATGGGAGGACCAGACGTGTGGTCGAGCGTACCTTTGGCCTCCTCAAGTCCAGGTTCAGGTGCCTGGACCGCACCGAGGGTGCGCTGGCGTACTCCCCACAGAAGGTGTGCCAGATAGTGGTGGCGTGCTGCATGCTGCACAATCTGGCCATTCGGAAGCAGATCCCCCTCATCGTGGATGACGGAGATCAACCAGGGCCCCAGCCCGCAGACCAGGACAGCTCGAGTGAGGAGGACAGCGGAGAGGAGGAAGCTGGGAATGTGCGGCAGCAGCTCATCGCCCACTACTTCACTTGACGGTGAGTGTCCATGTACGACGGCTGATGTGGCTGTATCTGTGCAGGTGTGTGTGTGCTGTGTCAGGGTGGCCGTTTGTTCACTGCGTGCTGTGTGTCAACGCTCCATGGCCAGGGTAGTATGCCACTGTTGGTGGCTGTGGCATTGTGCCCTATTGCTCTGTGCGATGTGTGTACATTGCTTGTAGTTGTTGACATGTACTGTGTGATGGGTGTGTGACACACTCATTGAATGTGCTCCTGTTCTGTCTCCCACCCCTAGGTCCCTACAGGCCCTCCGGTTCCATTGCCATGCCACGCATCAGGTGCCTTTCCGCCCAAGGTGGCCGTTGTATTCCGTACAAATAAAACACAGGGCACAAACAGCAGTTTGTGTAAGAGGTGCATTTATTTCAAACTGTGACATGTGATTGTGTGTAAGGTGATGACAAAAGTGGTGCGTGCAGTGACAATGAGCTGTCGGTCATGGCTGCGTGATTCTCAGGGTGTACCCACTGGTTCTATGTCCATAGTCCAACACACACATGCCATCCAGATGGCTGTGTGGAGTGGGATCGTAGTCCAAGTCAATGCAGTGGCTGGTCAAGGAAGGCTGGCTGGCTGCCTCACTTGCGTCTGGAGCGTGCGAAGTCCTCCCGGGAGATCTGTTTCCTCTTCAGACGGCCCCTTCCACGTTTGCGAGGGGGGGTGCCTGCTTGCGACATGCTGGTGGTTGAGGTGTGCTCACTGGCTGTGGACGCAGGGGAACTGGACACTGCTGCTCGACCCTGCGCCCCGGCAGGTGGTGGCGGAGGGGAGCTGCTGTCCCTGGCTGTGACCTCACCGCCACCACCAGCTGGCCCATGAGGTCCACGAGTTGGCCCATACGGGCGTCCATGGACCTCAGCACCCCCAGCACCTCACGCGTGTCCGTAGCTGACCTGGCCCATTGTCCTTGGGCCTCTTCATAGGCCCCAAGGACTCTGGCCATTTGAGGCAGGGCATGGCTCCCAGGGAGGCTGGCGTTTCCCTGACCCTGCTCCTCCTACCAGTCCTGCTGCCACCGGCCTGCCCACTAGCCACATTACTCACCACGGTCCTCGCTGTGGCTCCCAGGGTGGATCCAGTCGGCCGGGCCACCACCTGCGCTGGGGCTGGTGCCAGCGAAGACGTGGTGGTGGTGGCGGCGGTGGTGGTCGGTGCGGCGATGGTGGCGGTTGCGGCAGTGGTAGTGGCCGCAATGACCGTGGGTGTGGCCGCAATGACCGTGGGTGTGGCCGCAATGACCGTGGGTGTGGCCGCAACGACAGTGGCAGCAGGGGGCTGGGAATGTTCAGCAGCCCTGGATGATGGGTTGGTGGGTAGGAGGGGTCCTGGGGAGCGGCTGGGCCCTGCCACACCAGATGGGCCTGCTTGGTGGTCCGTGTCCGAAGAGGAGGACAGATCCTCCACATCCGTGTGTCCTCGTTGGGGGCTTGTAGGCTGGCTGTGCTGGCTGCTGGCTCCATCCCCAGCATCCAGCAGTTCGTCACCTGTGGAGAGAATGAGATTTGTTATTGTGTTGCACCTTGCGAAGTATGTATTTGTCGTCTGACATTAACAGTTCGTGCAATCTCGTACATGGGTTTCCCGGAGGCGTGTGTGTGGCTGTACCATTTGTAGTTGTGTGTGCTTGGCAATGGGACTGTGTGCTGTGCACATGTGGCATGGGACGGATTGGCCATGCCGATGGGTGTGTTGCTGTGCCCCTACTTATTGTGACTCTGGTGTATGCGGGCTCCTGGCCCATCCTGGGTCTGGTTTGTACTTTGCTTTTGGGGTTCAAATGGAACGCTTAGGAACGCATATGGCAACATGGGGGCCATGCCCCAGATTCGCATTTGGGATGGAATATGCTTTTGGGGTTCAAATGGAACGCTTAGGAACGCATATGGCAACATGGGGGCCATGCCCCAGATTCGCATTTGGGAGGGAATATGCTTTTGGGGTTCAAATGGAACGCTTAGGAACGCATATGGCAACATGGGGGCCATGCCCCAGATTCGCATTTGGGATGGAATATGCTTTTGGGGTTCAAATGGAACGCTTAGGAACGCATATGGCAACATGGGGGCCATGCCCCAGATTCGCATTTGGGAGGGAATATGCTTTTGGGGTTCAAATGGAACGCTTAGGAACGCATATGGCAACATGGGGGCCATGCCCCAGATTCGCATTTGGGAGGGAATATGCTTTTGGGGTTCAAATGGAACGCTTAGGAACGCATATGGCAACATGGGGGCCATGCCCCAGATTCGCATTTGGGATGGAATATGCTTTTGGGGTTCAAATGGAACGCTTAGGAACGCATATGGCAACATGGGGGCCATGCCCCAGATTCGCATCTGGGTGGGAATATGCTTTTGGGGTTCAAATGGAACGCTTAGGAACGCATATGGCAACATGGGGGCCATGCCCCAGATTCGCATTTGGGTGGGAATATGCTTTTGGGGTACATGCTGTGAGCCATGGGTGCCGAACGTGACATGTGTTGTGGCAGCATGACAGTGCATGGTTTGAGGTGTGTGCATGCTTGACATGGCCTGCATATTTGCTGTCTGTTGTGATTACTGGACATGGCATTGGACGCATCGTTATGAGTGAGTGATGGTTGTGTGCCAGCCAACGTATTGCAGTTGTCCCATCTCCTTGGTGTGCGTGCTGCCCTGTGCCATGTGCATCACTGCAGTGCTCGGGGGGGTGTGGCCCATGTTGTGTGTTGTTGCTCACAGTGTGTCGTGCGCTTCATTGACTTCTGGCACATGGTTGGTCATGGTTAGCGTGACTGCTGTATGTGTGGCAGCTGTGCGGATGACATGCCTTTCATGAGACTGGGGCTGACGGATGGGATGGATGGGATGTTGTATGTGCATGGTGTGTCTGTGTGTTTGATGGGTTCAGTGGTGTTCGTGTGCATTTATGTTGTTCCGCTCTGTTGCGTCTAGTGTTGTTTGTCTTACATAGGCGTAGTTGTGGGGTGTGTGGTTGACAGGCAGTAGGGGCTACATGGACAGGACTTCAATGGTGTTTCGGTTGTGTGTGATGAGTTGCACAGTGGCTGCCGTGTGGTACTATATTCAGTGTGGCTTGTGCATGCAGACGTGGCTCCTTGGGTGTTGCTATGTCTGTGATGGGTCATGTGGGGTGTGAGTCTGTTGTTCATGTCCGTGTGCACATTGTTCACTTGTTCGTGACGGTGGGCGGTGCTGCGTGTTCGTCTGCTACGTGACATGTCCCATGTGTTGGTCGTGTTCCGGTCCTCATGCCTCCAGTAATCCAGCCCTGTCCAGTTTCCCACCTGCAGGTTGTTCGTGCGTGCACTGTACTGGATGCCACATGGTTCTAAGCGGGGGTGCTCCATGTTGCAGGTCTGTGGGGGTGGGGGGTGTTGTGGGTCGTGGGGTGGCTGGACACCCACTGACACCGATTGCTGTGGACCGTGATGTCTGCCTTTCGGCTGTCGTTGTGCACTGCGGTGGCTGACACGTGGCTGTGGGGTGTGGGGATGCTCCTCCTTGCTGTGCTGTGGGACTAGAGGCCTGGTGTGTGTTGTACTTGGGCTGTCCACCGTCCCACCCACTGCACTTTGTGTTCCTGCCACTTACCTGTTACTTGTCGGTTAGTGCAGCTGTGGCGGACACATGGGTGTGGTGGGTGCTCGTTGTGGCGCTTCTGGCATATTTGGGGACCTGTTGGTGGTTACGTGGCTGGCTGAGTGTACACATGTCCCCACGCATCTTACAGTTGTTCTGTTTGGGCTGTGTGTGGTGGTGTCTGTTGCATGTGTGTGTTGTGTATTGTGTGCTGGACATGGGGGTGTTTGTCCCTGGGAGCTGTGGCATGGTGGTAGTGCATGTGAGTACATAGCGGTGTGCTGGTATACATTAGTTTGTACTTACCAGCCTCCACTCCCCCTGCTAATCCGGCGAGGATCTCGGGATGTATGATGACTCGCACCTTCTCCTCCCACGCTTTGAAGGTCTTGAAGAGCACGGGATTCCCTCCGCCAGTGACGGCAGCCAGCTCTCTGTTTTTGCCCTCCTTCTTCTTGACCAGGCTCTTGACGTCATTCCACCGTTTGTTTATTTCTCCTCTGTTCCTGGGCAGGGTCCCGACTGCATTGACCTGGTCTACGATCCGGTTCCACATTCTGTTTCTGGTGGCTAGTGGTGTGTGCTGGACCATGTTCCCATAGATTTGTGGGTGCACCTTGATGATCTCGTCGACCATGACCGTCAGCTCAATGGGCGTGAACTTGGGCATTCTTTGTGGTGCCATGGTGTTTGTGGTGCTGGTGCGGTGTGTGTTGTGTAATGTGCAGGGGGTTTGTGGTGCCGGTGTTTGGTGGTGGTGGTGGTGGTGGTGGTGGTTGTGATGTGTGCGTTTCTGTGGTGTGCTGCTGTCCTTGCTGTGTCACTGTGTCCTCTCCTCTCCTCTCTGGTTTGCAATGTTGCAAGGGGTTGTGGTCTGTGGGAGTGCTGCTTTTGTACTTACCTATGTGGGTGTGTCCTCATGGTCTGTTGTTTTCAGGTGTGTTGTGTCTGGGGTTCTGGCCTTTGTAGTTTTTGTTTGTCCGGGGGGTGTTTTCGGGATGTGTACTGTGCTTGTGTATTTGTGCGTGCCTTGCTGTGTGGACTTGTTGGCCATGTTGTGTGCTATTGGTTTTGTGAGCGGATGGTTTCTGTGCAGGGACGTGGGCGCCATGGCTTCTGCCGTGTCGATTCTCATCGGCGTTGTTTGCGCTGGCGGGCGGTATATTTGTAGTTTTCCGCGCTCATGGCGGTGCGATCGTAATCTCACGTGCGGTGTGTTGGCCGTGAGGGCGGGCGGTTTTGTGTTGTCGTGCGTGTTTCCGTCCGTGGCGGGCGGTTTGACTCCGACTCGGACGATGGCGGGCGGTATCTTGTGTGATTTTTCCGTCGATGGCGGTTTTCGGTTTGTGTAATCGTAATGGCGTGGTCGGTGTTCAGACGGTGTGTGCGGGTGGATTTTTGCCGCTTCCATGCCTGGCGGATTTTTTTACGCCGGGTATCGTAATGGGCCCCTTAGTTTCTCCCCGATGGATAGCTTCTCTCTAGAAGAAGCCAAGTAGAGGGCGCTTTGAGAGAGCTTAAAGTGTTATTAATATGTTCAATATATACTGGTGTAATTGTTCTCAATGTATTGAATTTATGTTTCTTATTTTTCACGGTTTTCACAATCACAAATTAATATGTTCAATATATACTGGTGTAATTGTTCTCAATGTATTGAATTTATGTTTCTTATTTTTCACGCTTTTCACAATCACAAATTAATATGTTCAATATATACTGGTGTAATTGTTCTCAATGTATTCAATTTATGTTTCTTATTTTTCACGCTTTTCACAATCACAAGTGTTGTTTATTTGTGTTTTTGTAATTTTACTTTTCAACGAGTTGTGTATCTTTGAATGCCTCACCGAAGACTCAAATGGTTATATATAATATGTTAAGCATGGCAAAATGTTTAAGCAAGGTACAATGACTAAATGCATTGCCCCACAGTCTGCTGAAATAAATAGCAGCCTCTAAAATTGGCGGCCAGGTTCCTTCATTCTTTATACTTTCTAAAAGTGGCATTTCTAAAACAGTACTGTTGAATCCAACTTCACCAGTAAGGAGGATTTATCATTACCATTCCAAAGATATAAAACATGAACTGGCTACTACTCTCTGATCAGGAATTACAGCTTAAAAGTGGATTAAGGAATTCCCAATGTCAACCTATGTGAGGTGTAGGCCTCACAGTAGTGAAAAACAAATTTAGCTGTTTGTAACTTACAGGTCCTGGGTATATGGTATACCACTTTACAAGGGACTTATAGGTAAATTAAAAATGCCAATCATGTATACACCAATTGCACACTTGTTTAGGGAATAAGCACATGCACTTTAGCACTAGTCAGCAGTAGTAAAGTCCTCAGAGTCCTAAGGCCAACCAAAAGATTCAGCAAAACGTGGAGGCAAAAAGCAAAGGGCTTTGGGGAAGCCCACCCTAAGGATGACAGGCCTAACAAGCGGGCTCTTTGGATCTATGATGGGCACTATTGCACTAAAATGACCCCTAGAGATACATCAAGGTTATCGAGTATGTAGAATAAAGACAATTCAGAGCAGTTTTGATATAGAGCCATGGATACTCATCACATAGCTCTATACAGTTTTTCAGACCTCTGTGATGATCCCCCATCATTGACTGCAGCATAACCCTATCCCTTCTAGCAAAAAGTGAACCTTCATTCAGTTTGGTGGGCTAGTTAACTTGCTGACAACTAAGGCTTTCCTAGACCAAAGAACAGTGATCCCTATCACATACTACAAGGGGCTTAGCTATATTATAGCATGTTTTCTACTGAGATTAAGAATGAAATTAATACATGGAAGCCTGTAATCCCGTTCAACAGGCCTGTCACTAATTTCCTTATTAAAGGTGAGTTGTGACATCTCTAGTCACCTCTAATAATGATATGACATACCTGGTCAACTGTAATAACCTATAATTGTTTAGATCTTCAGCTTTGTCCCACTACATGGTCACGGGACTCCTCCATGACTTGCAGTATCCTTATAATGTACATCAGGGGGTACTTTATCCAACATATAATACAATGGATCTTGCAATCCCTGTATAAAAGCTCATGTCTAATTTCCTATTTCAGGTGAGTTGTTAGGCATCTAGTTGATTGTAATAGAGAGGTAACTGAAACAATGTATTACATTTCAGTTCTAATGTCAAAATGCCCCCTGCCAGAGCTAGAACCAGTGGAAAACCAGGACCTGAAGTATAATACAGCTGCAGTTTAAAATATGAAAATGAAACCTGGCTTTTCCTTTTTCTGCTCTGTTTTTCTACATGAGCAGTGATAAGTAGAAAGGAGATATTTATGCAACATATTTATTTTTTGCACACTATAGGAAGGATAGAATCTGTCTGCATGGTTCCACACATTCTGAGCTACAGCATTCTTTTTTAAATCTGACCTGTATTAAACTGATTTGAATATCTTTTTACAACTAATACCTAACTGCTCTTTGGTGTGTTGAATGTTGCATTAGAGATGTTACCTGAAATTCTTAGGGGTCGATTCCGATCTCGCTAGGAAAGCTCTCCGTCCGACTCGGATCTGGAGTGCTTTCCGACCAACTCGTGCTCCGGGGCTCCGAGCGCCCGAGTACGATGCGAACAAGCGCTGACCGACACGGGTCGCTCGGAGCCCCATTGAAGTCAATGGGAGCCTGCTGTACGATGCGTACACAGGCTCCCATTAACCAAAGAGGTACGTTGAGCACAAGGGCGCCCCCTGTAGTGGGGACGCATCTATGCAACCCGCACCGTACAGGCATGTGTAGGGGGACCCTTGGGTCCCCCCATGTGTTCGACTCGTAGGGCTACGGGTGAAGGGGGGTCCGGCGCGGACCCCTGAAGTCCGCTTCCCGGAGCGTTTACGTGTCGGAGGCTCCGACTCGATCCGGCTGTCCGAATCGTGCATCGTACTGGCTCGGTCGGAAATCGCCTCCATTGCACGGCACGGATCGCTAACGGTTGAGTCGTACGGAGCGGTTCGGAGCCGGAAACGATTCGGTTGGCGATTTCGCGTATCTCGCATCGTACTTGCTCGTCCGTACGGCTGTACGAGTCGGTCGGGAAACACGCGTTCGGCTCGTGCTTTTTCCGGCCGGTTCGCTTTCGGAGCCCTTCCGAGCGGGATCGGAATCGACCCCAAAATGTTTGCAAACTTCCTATCTCTTTCATATGAAACTGTAACACACCAAGGATTCAAGTGGTGTGTGTGAAGGTTGATGGTGTAACCATTTAGTATAAGGTATAAAGTACTCCCTGTCATACATTATGATGATTTTGAAAGTCACCTCAGAGTTCCATGACCTTATAAATGAACTTAGCATTCAGGCTCATTCCACTTTATGTTCATGGAACTCCTCTGTGACCTGCAAAATACTTTTAATGTACGACGGGGTTCTTTATACCATATATATTTTGGTATCATGATACCTACTAGTTAAGGGAGGACGCTCATAATAATAAGTAGACGTCTGTTGCAGGATACCTACATGTATGCAGGAGAGCCTCATAAACATACATTTTTTTGTTGTTAAATGTGAATGCTTTCAATAGACAACTCCTCCTCCTTGACAAGGGCAGCCACCTTCTTGAAACAATAAATATCAAACAAATTTACATTGATCATAGGGATAAAAAAAAAGCTGCAAAATTCTCATGAGCACTTTGTGGAAAGAATATTTTTGTAAAGACCAATGCCTACTACATTTACAAATAGTACATTCTGCAAATACTTCCTTATAGGGTAGCACCACAACCAATCCTTTAGAAATATGGGGTTAGAGATGGGTAAAATTATTAAAAAAACAGTAATATGAAAAGGGACAGTTTAAACATATAATAAATATTGGCACACATAATTAAACTTGCACCTTCATTGCATATTTTCCCAACTTACATTTTTTTTCATTGTTTGAGTAGACACTAGGGGACTTAAAGGAGGCATTGAAGGAGCGTCCTCATTTCTTACAAGTCACAATGAAATGAACTAATGCTTTGTAACCGTGATTGCAGTTACAAACCATTGACTGAGAGTATCCTTTCACAAAGCAGGAGCTGACCATAAGAGAAAGCTTCCTCAAAGTGAAAGTGGGCTTGGGCATTGATGGGGAGGAGCATACATCTGCCTTGGATTACACCTCATCCCCCACCCCACCCAAAGCCATTCTCATCCTGCCAGATTTTCTTTTAATTTTTTTATGCCTCCCCTGTGACTATAAGGGGCAGGGCCAATAATAAAACAAACACAATTATGCCAATGTGAATGAAGGGATCGAAGTCTGCTGTGCATCAAAAGGCTTCGTCCCTGCATCACAAATGCAATCCCTGCCTCAGTAATATCAATAAAGCAGGGATTCAGCATATCCCACTGAATGCCATTTTTGCACTGTCACAGACTTGAACATCCATCACCACACAAAAATAATCTCACACCATATGCCTATGCTGCACAAAATTTGGCATCAGCTGTTTCAGCATCTGTGAATACAAGGGATTGGAATGGCTCCGGCCCGCCTCGTGTGCATGCTAAGCCAGCGGCTACTGCCAGGTGCAGCTCGTGACTGCACGAGGAGCCAAGTTTATTGAAGCTTTGACTCATGGCCCGGCGGACACATGTTCAAGGGGCTTGAACGTCAAGGGGACCGAAGGAAGCCCTAGGACATATTCTAAAACCGGACTCTTTCAATCGGACATTCTGCGTCTTTTTCTGTTACCAGCAGAACCCACTCGGGTAGAACTTTTCTGTTTTTCCACACACATTACTTACCTGGTTATGATGTCTTCTGGGAACTGCAGTTCTCACCGAAACTGCAGTTAGTATGTGAGTACGAGATCTGGGGCCAAAGGCACTCCCACCAATGGGAGGGAAGCAAGAAATTTAAAGGCGGGGGTGGAGCAGCATTCCCAATTAACAGCGGCATCGGACGAAGGCTAGTGAGCTGAAATGCATCATGCCCAAGCTGTCACATTAAAGGTCTTCCGAAAGTTTCCCCGAGTGGCCTCTAAACTGCTTTTTTACCGGAGGAGTTTTGGTGATGATATTTGCACGCCAGCCAGAGGCGTGAAAGAGGCCCCGTTCTTCAAGCGGCCGGAGTATCACTGGCATCAGCTGTTTCAGCATCTGTGAATCCAAGGGATTAGAATGGCTCCGGCCCGCCTCGTGTGCACGCTAAGCCCGCGGCTACTGCCAGGTGCAGCTCGTGACTGCACGAGGAGCCAAGTTTATTGAAGCTTTGACTCATGGCCCGGCGGACACATGTTCAAGGGGCTTGAACGTCAAGGGGACCCAAGGAAGCCCTAGGACATATTCTAAAACCGGACTCTTTCAATCGGACATTCTGCGTCTTTTTCTGTTACCAGCAGAACCCACTCGGGTAGAACTTTTCTGTTTTTCCACACACATTACTTACCTGGTTATGATGTCTTCTGGGAACTGCAGTTCTCACCGAAACTGCAGTTAGTATGTGAGTACGAGATCTGGGGCCAAAGGCACTCCCACCAATGGGAGGGAAGCAGGAAATTTAAAGGTGGGGGTGGAGCAGCATTCCCGGTTAACAGCGGCATCCGACGAAGGCTAGTGAGCCGAAATGCATCATGCCCAAGCTGTCACATTAAAGGTCTTCCGAAAGTTTCCCCGAGTGGCCTCTAAACTGCTTTTTTACCGGAGGAGTTTTGGTGATGATATTTGCACGCCAGCCAGAGGCGTGAAAGAGGCCCCGTTCTTCAAGCGGCCGGAGTATCACTGGCATCAGCTGTTTCAGCATCTGTGATTCCAAGGGATTGGAATGGCTCCAGCCCGCCTCGTGTGCACGCTAAGCCAGCCGCTACTGCCAGGTGCAGCTCGTGACTGCACGAGGAGCCAAGTTTATTGAAGCTTTGACTCATGGCCCGGCGGACACATGTACAAGGGGCTTGAATGTCAAGGGGACCCAAGGAAGCCCTAGGACATATTCTAAAACCGGACTCTTTCAATCGGACATTCCGTGCCTTTCCTGTTACCAGCAGAACCCGCTTGGGTAGAACTTTCCTGTTTTTCCACACACATTACTTACCTGGTTATGATGTCTTCTGGGAACTGCAGTTCTCACCGAAACTGCAGTTAGTATGTGAGTACGAGATCTGGGGCCAAAGGCACTCCCACCAATGGGAGGGAAGCAGGAAATTTAAAGGCGGGGGTGGAGCAGCATTCCCGGTTAACAGCGGCATCCGACGAAGGCTAGTGAGCCGAAATGCATCATGCCCAAGCTGTCACATTAAAGGTCTTCCGAAATTTCCCAGAGTGGCCTCTAAACTGCTTTTTTACCGGAGGAGTTTTGGTGATGATATATATATATATATATATATATATATATATATATATATATATAACAAAAACAAAAGTTATTCGCGTTACTTCTGCCAACAAATGGCGGCGGGCTCCGGCAAGGACGCGATCCTTTTCACCTCAAGACACCAATCTTACACGTTCATGCAACAGATTGCGCCGAGCCCAGTATCCAATTTAAACGTGGTTTATTTCTTCACAATGATAAACAAACGCCCGACGCGTTTCGGAACAGCCGTTCCTTTCTCACGGGTCAATAGACATTCGTTTTCACCCATTACATGTAGTGCACCGAACATATAAACATAAACATAGGACTACTTGATAACTTTCAAGTTCATGGTAAAAACGGCATCCATTTTGGAATGGTATTATACATGAATATACGTATATGTTAATCTGTTAAACAAATTAAATATAACAGATGCAGAAAGCAGTACATGAATGATACTATTCATTCTCTTGCATTATAACACTGTAATTATACATGAGGAGTTACAAATTCTCATTTAATTTGAAAAGCCAATAATGCCTCAATGGGCTTCAAAAGCATAGTTTGTAATTGTAATTCTGCCCCAGTGGGCCATAATTCTCATTTGTCATTACATGATATCACAAACGAAATTCCTATATTTTCCAATTCTGCCCAAGTGGGCAAAAAATACATAATTTGGCTTACAAACAAATCTTAAAAAACTCAATTCAATCTCCTATTTTCATGAATATATAAAACACCCAAAATTAATAACACATGCATCAACCTCCATAGATAGCACGTAATTCCCTTCTTCTATACATGAAGTTATCATCGTCTCCTAAAAGATAAAATTGATATGCACTGATCAAAATTGATCCTACTCTTTTCTTTAAAAACAAATATCATACATGAGAGACAATTAAGACAGTTAACAATATAAGTGCAGCTCCATTTTATTAGAAAAAGTTATTCTTGATTTAACCTAGGTGTACCGCTAATTCCTCATCCTTGTTCATACCCTCTGGATGCATCGTACCATACTTAATAAACATTCTCGATTCCAACCTCCTTAACTCACGGATCCTGTTCCCTCCCCTCTCTGATAGTGGTATCCTATCTAGGGCACAATATCTGAGTAGACCAGCATTTTTGTTATGGCATTCTTTAAAATGCCGGGCTATGGGATATTGTCTATCCTCATTGGTAATTGCCCGCATATGTTCCAATATACGTCTCTTTACCTGATGAATGGTACTGCCAATATACACTAACTGGCATGGGCAGATGAGGGCATATACGCAAAAATCTGATTTACAACTCAGATATTTCGAAATCACAAATGGTTTTTGTGCTGTCGAAAGTTTCACCTGCTTACAGTTGATACTATTACGGCATGCTTTGCATGCTTTGCAAGTGTAAAAACCTTGCACTTTGAAATGGGAATTCATCTCTACAGGTAACAAGCTTTTACATAACATATCTTTTAATGCTGGGCATCTCCGAAATGTCATGCTGGAATTCTCACCTACGCATTTTGCTAAAGTCTCATCCGTACCTAGTACATTCCAGAATTTTTCAGACATTTGCGTACCTCACCTGCCTGATTGCTGAATGTCGTGATAAATCTAAGGGAATCTCCCTCCTCCTTCTCATCAGTTTTAGCTTTTAACAGCTCATCCCTCTCTACTCTTTTCACTTTTTCACACGCTCTCTTGATAACTTTCTGCGAATAACCTCTTTCAGCAAATCTTATCTTCATGTTGTCCATTTCCTCTAAAAATGCTGAATCAGAACTACAGTTCCGACGTGCCCTCAATAGCTCCCCATATGGTATACTATTTATGAGGTTAACTGGATGGCAACTATCAGCGTGTAACAGACTGTTACCGGCTGTATTCTTCCGGTACAGTTTACTTTCTAATCGATTCCCATGTACCTGTACTTCCACATCTAGGAATTCGATAGTGTTCCTGTCCATTGAACATGTGAATTTTAAATTCAAATTATTGCTGTTAAGGGAATCAACAAAATCATAAGCTTCATTCTCATCCCCTCTCCAAACACAGAATATATCGTCTATATACCTCACCCAGAGGACGACATGGGCACTGAAGGCTACGATGTTATTAGCCACCTGCTCCTCCCACCAGCCTAGGTATAAACCCGCGTAGCTGGGGGCGAAGCAAGTTCCCATCGCCGTCCCCTGGGCCTGGCAATAGATAGCGTGATCAAAAATGAAGAAATTGTTAGTTAGACAAATGAACATCATATTGAGTAACATCTCAGTGTGCATCAGATAACATAGTGGACGACTTTTTAGATAGTAACGGCAGGCTTCCAATCCCAGCTCATGGGGTATACATGTATATAAACTATTCACGTCAAGTGTTAGCAATAACATTCCTTGTTCCCAATCAACTTTCTCAATTTGTCTCAAAAAATCTCCTGTGTCCTGCACATAGGAAGGCAACGATTGAACATATGGTCTTAAAAAATAATCTATGTACTTTGAAGTATTTTCGTACATGCTTCCTATCGAAGAGACAATAGGCCTGCCTGGAGGATTACTTTTGTCCTTATGAACCTTAGGCAGTAAGTACATTGCAGATAATTTAGGAAATTCACAATTTAGAAATTTAAACTCATCAATAGATAACAGTTTTTCATTTTTCCATTTCACAACATGTTCTCTATACTTCTCATTACTGGCCTCATAGGTTTTTCTATCACTTTTTGCATAGCTTGCTTCATCACTTAATTGTTTTTTACCCTCATCCAAATACATTTTCAGAGGCCAAACAACTACATTACCTCCCTTGTCAGATTTTTTAATGACTAGGTTTTTATTATTCTGTAGTTCTTTAATAGCTGCACACTGGCCTGAGGTGAGGTTACTAAAGAAATGTACTTTCCGTTTTGCTAGTTTTTTAAATTCCCTTTGAACCCCCTTCTCAAATACCTCAATAGCTTCATTATGTATTTGTGGTAAAAGCTCGATTTGGGTTTAAACCCACTCGAACTAGCTTGATCAATGGTAACATCCTCTTGGGCTAGACTTATTAATGGATCATCTACCCAATTATCATCTCCACCCAATTCTCTAAGCATATGCAAGGTGTCAATATCCTCAATAGCTAGGTTAGAATCTATACCCTGATCTTTAGGTGCTGTTTGTTTTTGTCTATGTTCATGCCATTTCTTGAGTTTCAGTTTACGAGTAAAATAAAACAAATCAATTCTACTTCCCGTATAGTCAAATCTCCTAGTTGGACAGAAAGTTTCTAATTTCTAATTTCACCTTCCCCCTATTCCATGCTGTATCTTGGTTGTGTCTAATTTTACTTCGTTATTACTATAACCGTGCCATTTACTATTCAGCTGTTGTCTCATTTACTGTTATTCTTTTCCTTTTCTCTTGCCCCTATTTCTCGTTTCCTCTCTGCGTTAGCACCCCCCGACTGTTCTCCTTCCACCCGTGAACCTTCCACCCCGGTCTCACTCACTTGTTCCAGCCCTACCTTACGTGACCACACCCCCTTGCCGGGGCCACGCCCATCACGCTCACCTCTTTAAATTCCCTTCTCCCCCCTACACTGTGACTTCCGCATCCGGCAGTCACGTGATCGACGGACGTCGCTTCCACTCCAAGTAAGTCCTTGGCGCTTTCCCCAGGCCGCCGGCGTTCTTTTCAACGGCCCACCGTTTCTAACCCCTCTCTCTACTGTTCCTCCGCAGCCTCAATGCGGCTCCTGGGCGCACTCGCCTGCCACTCTTTGTCTGCTTTTCCCGACCAATTTATTAGGTAAGTGTGCTTCGCTTTAGTCTCCAGCCTCCCCACGCTAGGGTTCCTGTAGACTCACCCTCTTTCATTTTTCAGCGTGCCCTCACTGGGCCCTGCCCTCCGTTACCACCCGGACCCGGATACCGTTCCTGGTCACCCTCCTCTGGGCAGGACTTCGAGATTGTACACCCTCCCATCCTGGGACGCCCATTTCTTACCTTCCCTTACTTTGCCACTACCCGTTCGGGTAAGTTTCTTTCTTCAATGCCGTGTCGCGTCACACACAGTCCACTTTTCACGCCACTTTCTCTCCCTATCCCCTTCACGTCACCCTTCGCCACCTTCGTCCGTGGTTCGGTTGCTTGTTTTCGCTCCCTTTTGGCGTTACCAGCGCACTAACCTCTTGGCTATGTCTCCTGTTTTGCACTTCCTTCTATCCTAAGCTACTACTGTGTTTCTCTTTCCTCGTACTATCTCTTCTGTGTAGTCCTTCATTTTCTTTTCTTTTCTTCCCTTTACCTACTTTCTTTTCATTTGACCCAATTATCATTCTACCTACCACCCTCGCGGGCACCGTGCTCACTCACCCAGTGATCATCGTCCATCTCATTGAATTTTGATGGTTACACATGCCATGTTCAAAGAATGTTTCACGTTGTCTGTACAGTACCGCTACGGGGTTTCTCCTTTTAATCATGCTTTCACTTCACTGCGATTCCGTATGATGCTTGAAACGTGACTGATTTTACTAGTGTCCACTATTTACTACGATTCCAAATGATGCTTGTTACGTGTTTTCAATTAGTGATCATTTTCACTCTATTCCGTTAGACACCTTAACTACCACAATTTACTACGATTCCGAATGATGCTTGTTACGTGTTTTCAATCAGTGATCATTTTCACTTTGATTCTGTTAGATACCTTTCTTCATGTTAAGTTATCACCACTTGATACAATGCTGTTTTTAAACTTTGTCCTCCACCTTCTCACACAGTCACCGCTACGATTTTGTTTATTCGTGTGCTCACTGCACTGCGATTACGAGTGATGCTTTTGTAACTTTGTTTTGTTACATTCCGCGACAGACACCCTCTGTCACCATGTCCAGTTACACAGCCACAGTCCCTTGTCACGTAGCCTTGACTCCTCTTTCAGTTGGCATCCCTCTGCTGACTCCTGCACCTCGATTCACTCCACGCTTCAACCTTGGGGTTTCCTCCACTTGCTCTGGTGATATTGCGTGTCATCATCACTGGTCACGCAGCTTTACACTGTGTTTATGAGTGTTTCTTATTATTTGTACATATTTTTATCTTTCCCAGCCCTGAAAAGTCACGGGATTACTTCCCACTGTGATGAAACATGTGTCGGCTGGTCGCTTTTCTTTGTGCATCATTAAAATAATCTTGACTTACATAACTGATGTCGATCTTAAATTGGGCAACTTTCGAGACTTTTTTCTGAACTATTATGCCAACCACGTGTGCCCAGGATAGTGTCCATAGTTAGGATCGTACTTCCATAGGAAAGCATTTTTGTGTTGCTGGATTTTGGTCCGCAGATTGTGCTATGTGCGATTAGGTGTAAATCCATTCAGTAGTTTTATTGATAAATTAAGGTTCAAAGATAATTCTATATCTGGACGGTTGGGTCTGCGAGAGACTCTTGCGGGAGCGCCAATTCAAAAAAGGAGCGTTTTGATTGGCCCAGGGAGTTTTATTTCCCTGAGGACATCTTGCTCCTGCGGGGGTCAGACATGAGAAAAATGTTGCTGGCAGCCAATATAGGACTTGGAGTCTTTGTCCTCTGTGCTAAATTAAAACAGAACAATAATTTAAGGGGGCAGGGTAGGGATACCCTGACTCTCTAGGCCCCATGGGGGGACCCAGAGAAACAATCCCTGCAGCCAAAAATAACAAAATATTTGCAAAAAGGGCCTCAATCCCACGGGAGTCCGCAAAATCAAAGAAAACAAAAAATAAAATGGTGGCCAGGCCACATTAATTATTTACAGGCATGGGGGAGCCCAACCCCAGGGTTGAAATCATGAAACAAGGGGAGGGAAACATGCGGCCCACCTCCCCAAGTCATTAAAGTCCCTGGGGAGCCCACCCCGAGGGCCACAATTTGCATATAAGGTGACGGGGGCAATGCTGCCCCATCCCTGAGCCTCCAGAGGCCCAAGGGACCCCATCCTTTGGGGCTGATTTCCATAATGAAGGGGAGGGGGGCTGAGTGGCCCCCCTCCCCTAGCCCATCCCAGGGCTGAAATGACTGATTATCGGACCCCCCAAGCCATTAAAGGCTCTGAGGAGCCAACTCCTGGGGTTGATTACTTTAATCTAGGGAGGGGTTCTTGCAGACCCCCTCACAGAGCTCCTAATGGGCCTGGGGATGGCTCAGTAGCTATGTCCTGGGGAGCCCAACCCCGGGACATTACAGTTTCCCTGCCCGCACCGGCATGGGCAAGGAAACAAGTGTTTGCTCCCGCTTGGCAGGAGCATTTTTGAATCTCCCACCAAGCGGGAGATAACACAAAGTCTGCTCCCAGCTAACAAGAGCTTTAAAATCCTTGTGCCGGCTGGGAGCAGACTTTTGACCTGTTTCCCTGTCCACACTGATGTGGGCAGAGAAACAGATCAAAATAGTGCTCCTGTCCTGAGGGAGCAGCATTAATAGCTGCTCCCTGCGGGCAGGAGCAATGCCAGCTTCCGCAGCATGTGTTCCCTCTGCGGCCCCCAACAACTGTACGGTGCGTGCCCTGGGTGGGCACCAGGGCATCCACCTTTAATAGTGTGGGCCCTCGGGGATGGGGTCCCCGGGACTGGAATTGATCGGCCCCCTCCCTTTTAATTTTAGTATTGGCTCTGGGAGATGGGGTTCTCAGAGTCTAACAAGGCTCGGGGAGAGAAATAACGCTGCCTCCCTCCACTTTAATTTTAAAAAACAGCCCTGGGAGATGGGGTCTTCAGGCCCTAACAAGGCTCAGTGAGGGGGGCCACGCGGACCCCCTTCCCTTTAATTTTAGTAGTGGCCCTGGGAAATGGGGCCCCCAGGGCCTAATAAGGCTCGGGATGGGGGCCACATGACCCTCTCCCGTTTAATTAAAAACGACCAGCCCTGGGGCACGGGTTTCCAAGGGCCTAATATGGCTCGGGAAGGGGGCCATGCGGCTCCCCTACCCTTTAAAAAAAAAACAGCCCTGAGGGATGGGGTCCCCAGGGCTTAATATGCCTAGGGAAGTGGGGCAATGCGTATCCCTCCATTTTAATAAAAAAAGGCCCTTAAAAAACAAATAGTCCTGTCACAAACCCGACAGGAGGTTGGCTTTACGTATGGTAATAAAAAATTACTTTATGTTAAAAATTCCCCAGAAATTTGCTGAAAAAACAAAGGTTAAAGTAACGTTATAGTTAGGCATGATAAAAAGATCTGTTTTGTTCAAAATTAAAGGCATAGAAATTCACTGAAAAAAACAAAGATAATGTAACATTATAGTTAGGTGAATATGTCAGGGACAACATTAGTGTTTTGAACCAAAAAAACACAGAAATTCACCAGTTAGAGTTAGGAGAGCTAACTATAACTTGCGCCCCCGACATGCACTGCTTTTGAACTCACATATTACATCTCTCATGTTCTATGACATCATTTATGATATCACTGATGACATAATCCAATGAGTGTGTTATATATATATATATATATATATTACCTACAGGCGGTCGCCAGTAGGTAGTTATAGTTAGGACCTTGTTTCTATTCAAAAAGCGTTTTTTCTTTTCCCAATAACTTTGGCGCCAGTTGACGAATCTTCGCGAAATTTTCAAAACTAGTGGGGCACTCCGGTCAGCTCCTGTCTTGAAAGTTTCGGGGTGATTCGTCAAGCGGGGGCCGAGAAAAAAGGGGGGTCTGAAAACGCATTTTCCCCATGTTAATTTATGAAAGGAAATTTTAGACAAAGCTACAGCCCGAACTGCTGAACGGAATTACACCAAATTTGGCAAGAAGGTAGCGCTTGGTTCAGAAAGCGACCTTTTTTTTAAATGGTGTAAATCCGTTCAGTAGTTCCTGAGAAATTTAAAAAAAGAAAACTTTCGATATCTGGGTGGAGCCTAACCACACATCTCCTCCGGAGCACGAGCTTGCCTCTGATTGGCTGCCAACACTCCAAACCAGGAAGTTTTGGCAGCCATCTTGTGACTCGGTAGAACCGAGTCACAAGAAATGAGTGAGAAAAAGGTTGAAAAAGAAGAACAGGGGGCAGGTTAGAAACACCCTGACCCCCTAGGCCTGCTCAGGGGGTCCCACAAGGACCCCCAGTCCAAAAAATAGCATTTTTAAAAATAATTTCAGCCGATTTGGTGTAGGGTCCGCGAATCCGGACGAAATTATTTTTAAAAAATGAAGCGCGGGCTCCCGCGCTTCGTTAGTAAAAAAGCCCCTGGGTGAGCCAGGTCCCGGGGGCAATATAAAATAATGGTGTGGGGGCCTGCAGGGGCCCCCACAGCCCCGGGGACCGTCACCTCCACGAGGCTTTATAAATTATGCGGGGGGCACGCGGGCCCCCTCCAAGCCCCAGGGACCACCATCTCCCTGGGGCTTCTTTAAATAACGAGGGGGGCCTCGCAGGCCCCCCAAGCCCTGGGGACCACCACCTCCCCGGGGCTTCTTTAAATAACGAGGGGGGGGCCTCGCGGGCCCCCCAAGCCCCGGGGACCACCACCTCCCCAGGGCTTTGAAATAGAGGGAGCTCAGGACTCAAGGGGACTTAATCCCCCAACTTACCCCCAACTTACAACGCGCCAGGGGGTGCGTTTGCACAGTGGTGCAGGGAGGGGGCGGGGCCTGAGATAACAAGTGTGCAAACACGCCCCCTGGCGCGTTGTAAATTGGGGGATTAAGTCCCCTTGAATACTGAGGGTCCCTGGGGGCCAATTCGCCCACCAGGTACCTTCAGTAAGCGCCACAGAGCTGCGTTGCAGAGAGGCGGTCCGAGGCCACGCCCCTTTTTACACCACTCTGCAAACGCGGCTTCTGGTGCACTGGTGGTGGGGCGATGAGGTCCTCTTGTGTCCTGAGGACCTCAGGACACAAGTGCACTTCATCCTCTGAGCAGCAGTGCGCCAGAAGCCACGTTTGCAGAGTGGTGTAAAAAGGGGCGTGGCCTCGGACCACCTCTCTGCAATGCAGCTCTATGGCACTTACTGGAGGTACCTGGTGGGCTAGTTGGCCTCCAGGGACCCTCAAGATTCAAGGGGACTTAATCCCCCAAGTTACAATGTGCCAGGGGGCGCATTTGCACAGTGGTGCAGGGAAGGGGCGGGGCCTGATATAACAAGTGTGCAAACGCTCCCCCTGGTGCGTTGTAAATTGGGGGATTAAGTCCCCTTCAATCCTGAGTGTCCCTGGGGACCAACTAGCCCACCAGGTACCTCCAGTATGCGCCACAGAGCTGTGTTGCAGAGAGGTGGTCCGAGGCCACGCCCCTTTTTACACCACTCTGCAAACGCGCCACTTGGTGCACTGGTGGTGGGGCGATGAGGTCCTCTTGTGTCCTGAGGACCTCAGGACACATGTGGACTTCATCCCCCAAGCAGCAGTGCGCCAAGAGGCGCGTTTGTAGAGTGGTGTAAAAAGGGGGCGTGGCCTCTGACCACCTCTCTGCAATCCAGCTGTGTGGCGCTTACTGGAGGTACCTGGTGGGCTAGTTGGCCCCCAGAGACCCACAGTATTCAAGGGGACTTAATCCCCCAACTTAGAACGCGCCAGGGGGCACGTTTGCAGAGTGGTGGAGAAAGGGGGCGTGGCCTTTGTCCACCTCTCAGCAATCCCACTGTGTGGGGCTTACTGGAGGTAAGAGGTAGGCTAGTTGGCCCCTAAAGGACCCCCAGCAGCGAAGGGGACTTCAATCTCCATCCAAGAGCATGCCATGGAGCGCGTTTGTAGAGTGGTGGGAAGATGGGGCGTGGCCTGCTCTTCGAACTTAGCAATGCTGCTGTGTGGGACTTACTGGAGTAATAGGAGGGGTAGTTGGCCCCCAAGGATGTCCTTGGGGGCCAACTACCCCTCTTGTTACCTCCAGTAAGTCCCGCACAGTGGGATTGCTAAGACGTCTTCGGAGGCCATGCCCCCTTTCTCCACCATTCTGCAAATGCGCCTCCTGGCAGACTACGGGATGGGGGATGAAGTCCAATTTACTCCTGAGGGACTTTGGGGGCCAAGAAGCCCTACTGGTACCTCCTGTAAGCCCTACGCACCGGAATTCCTGAGCGCTGGTCGGAGGCCCAGCACCCTTTCTCCACCACTCTGCAAACGCGACTACTAGTTAAAGAAGTGTTTGCAATGTAATAGGTTTCGCATTTGCGAGAATTAGAGCTATTGGCGTTGTAAATGCAAAAGTTTTTTACTAATGTTTTTTGGAGTGGAGTGGATGTACGTTGTGTGTAGTGGAATTATGTGATATGTTGTGGATATCCAATGTTAGAAGGTTGTTGTCCGAGCTGGGTCTCACGGAAGCATGGGAAACTCACGTACCACCCAACAAGGCAGAGCTTAAGTGTATTTACTGGAACTGGGTTGATACTAAAGAGCTGAGCAACCCAGAATTGGGGAGTTTGACAGAAGAGTTTTTTTGCCACAAACAGTGTAGAGGCTTAGAGCCTTACCTGGATATCATCCAGATTCCACGCGACAGACAGTTATATAGGCAATTCAGGCTGGGCACACTCCCAATTCACGCAACCACTTTAAAATGGCACTCTTACAAATACCAAAGTGAGGCATGTCCCTGCTGCAGAGCTCCGTTGGAAAGCATGCCCCACTTTCTGTTTGCTTGCCCGGCTTATTCCGTTGCCAGGTCTAGCTGTATAAAACCGATCTGTAAAATTATGGGTACACGCGACCATAGGACTGCCTTGCGTATCCTAAAAACCGACCCAGGTGTGCTTTTTTCGTGTGGGGTGGCGAAGTTTTTGAGCCGTGCCTGGATTATCAGAAACAAAGCTTTGAAGGACACTAGCACGCTTGTCGAGGGATAAATATTTATGTCAGCTAATTTTTTACTATTTAAGTACTGTAACAATTTGTAGAGTTCACTTATTTATGAATATTGTGAAGATGTTTGTGTTTTGTAGAGTACCTCGCTCTGAGATATATTTCCCTATTTGTGGTTGATTCCGTACATCTCCTTAGATATGCTTGCATAACCGTTCCAACTTTCAAGTCTTGTATTTTAAGCCTGGTTGTGCGCCCAATGCTTATTCTTTCATCTTTTTTTTTTTCTTTTTTTTTTTAAGGTTTTATATACAGCTGCTTTTAACCTTTTAACCTTTCTAATCAATATCCAGGTCTTAAAAGTTTTTTATTAGTATCTTTTTAGCTATCCTGATAATTCCGTTAAATCATGTATTCATATTAATGTGATATATTGTATATATTTTCTTTTTAATGTCTGTCTGTGTTTTTTGTCTATTGCTTTTATGATTCTAGTAATCGAAATAAAGCATTTGATTGATTGATATGTTGTGCAGTGAAATTATGTGGATAGAAAGTATGTGGTATTTAGTGTATAGGAATTATGTAGAGTGGGATTATGTGTTATGGAGAGTAATTATGTGGTATGGTAGTCTGTGTTGTGGAGTGGTAACCTCAGGTTTAGTCTTCCTCGTTTCCATAGAAGCTCAACTATGAACTCGGTGAGACAAAAAAGATGGAATCACTGAGGAGCACTTGTGGACCTAGTCAGAGGTATGAGCAGGGCCACTGGAATTATGTGACTGTTTGGCTGCACCGACTTTTGCACAATTATACATTTTCTGCATTAGCCACATAATTCATCATCTGCACCCTAATCTGCAGATTTGAACAAACAAAGCCTTGTTTCTAGCTGAAACGGGTCAAACGTTACCAAAAATGCAGCGACAAGTGTTACAGCATGGTGGAAGGCCCTTTGCAAACCTAGAATGGTCACCTGTTACTTATTGCTAAATGTGGGTGTTAAATTGGTACTAATGGTGTGCAAGCCACTCTTGCTTCCCTCTGTGCCTCTCTTGCCTCTTTCTGCATTTCTGTTGCTTCTTTCTGCACGTTTCTTTCTTTTTCTGCACTTCTCTTGACCTCATTCTTCAAATCTCTTGTACTTTCTGCACCTCTCTTCCCTCTTTCTGCACGTCTGTTGCCTCTTTCTGCACCTCATTTGCTTCTTTCTGCACCCCTGTTGTCTCTTTCTGCACTCGTCTTCCCTCTTTCTGTACCTTTCCTGCCTGTTTTTGCATCTCACTTGCCTCTTTCTGCACATTTCTTGCTTCTTTCTACACCTCTGTTGCTTCTTTCAGCAATTCTCTCCCCTCTTTGTGCACTTCTCTTGCCTGTTTATGCACCTCTCTTGCCTCTTTTTGCTCCTCTGTTGGCTCTTTCTGCACCTCACTTGCTCCTTTCTACACTTCTCTTGCCTCTTTCTGCACCCCTGTTGCTTAATTCTGCACTTTCCATGCTTCTTTCTGCACCTGTCTTGCTTCTTTCTGCACCACTGGTGTCTCTTTATGTACCTTTTTTGCCTCTTTCTGCACTTTTCTTGCCTTTTTCTGCAGTTCTCTTCCATCTTTCTGCACGTCTGTTGCCTCTTTCTGCACCTCATTTGCTTCTTTCTGCACCCCTGTTGTCTCTTTCTGCACTCGTCTTCCCTCTTTCTGTACCTATCCTGCCTGTTTTTGCATCTCACTTGCCTCTTTCTGCACCTCTATTGCCTCTTTCTGCAGTTCTCTTGCCTCCTTCTGCACTTCACTTGCCTCTTTCTGTAACTCTCTCGCCTCTTTGTGCACCTCTCTTGCATCCCTGTTGCTTCATTCTGCACTTTTCATGCTTCTTTCTGCACCTGTCTTGCTTCTTTCTTCACCCCTGTTGTCTCTTTATTTACCTCTTTTGCCTCTTTCTGCACATTTCTTGCCTTTTTCTGCTCCTCTCTTCCCTCTTTCTGTACGTCTGTTGCCTCTTTCTGCACCTCATTGCTTCTTTCTGCACCCATGTTGTCTCTTTCTGCACTCGCCTTCCCTCTTTCTGTACCTTTCCAGCCTGTTTTTGCATCTCACTTGCCTCTTTCTGCACTTTTCTTGCTTCTTTCTACACCTCTGTTGCTTCTTTCAGCAATTCTCTTGCCTCTTTCTGCACTTCTCTTGCCTGTTTCTGCACCTCTCTTGCCTTTTTTTGCACCTCTGTTGGCTCTTTCTGCACCTCACTTGCTCCTTTCTATACTTCTCTTGCCTCTTTCTGCACCCCTGTTGCTTAATTCTGCACTTTCCATGCTTCTTTCTGCACCTGTCTTGCTTCTTTCTGCACCACTGGTGTCTCTTTATGTACCTCTTTCGCCTCTTTCTGCACTTTTCTTGCCTTTTTCTGCAGTTCTCTTCCATCTTTCTGCACGTCTGTTGCCTCTTTCTGCACCTCATTTGCTTCTTTCTGCACCCCTGTTGTCTCTTTCTGCACTCGTCTTCCCTCTTTCTGTACCTTTCCTGCCTGTTTTTGCATCTTACTTGCCTCTTTCTGCACTTTTCTTGCTTCTTTCTACACCTCTGTTGCTTCTTTCAGTAATTCTCTTGCCTCTTTGTCCACTTCTCTTGCCTGTTTCTGCACCTCTCTTGCCTCTTTTTGCACCTCTGTTGGCTCTTTCTGCACCTCACTTGCTCCTTTCTACACTTCTCTTGCCTCTTTCTGCACCCATGTTGCTTCATTCTGCACTTTCCATGCTTCTTTCTGCACCTGTCTTGCTTCTTTCTGCACCCCTGGTGTCTCTAAATGTACCTCTTTTGCCTGTTTCTGCACCTTTCTTGCCTTTTTCTGCACCTCTCTTCCCTCTTTCTGCACGTCTGTTGCCTCTTTCTGCACCTCATTTGCTTCTTTCTGCACCCCTGTTGTCTCTTTCTGCACTCGTCTTCCCTCTTTCTGTACCTTTCCTGCCTGTTTTTGCATCTTACTTGCCTCTTTCTGCACTTTTCTTGCTTCTTTCTACACCTCTGTTGCTTCTTTCAGTAATTCTCTTGCCTCTTTGTGCACTTCTCTTGCCTGTTTCTGCACCTCTCTTGCCTCCTTTTGCTCCTCTGTTGGCTCTTTCTGCACCTCACTTGCTCCTTTCTACACTTCTCTTGCCTCTTTCTGCACCCATGTTGCTTCATTCTGCACTTTCCATGCTTCTTTCTGCACCTGTCTTGCTTCTTTCTGCACCCCTGGTGTCTCTTTATGTACCTTTTTTGCCTCTTTCTGCACTTTTCTTGCCTTTTTCTGCACCTCTCTTCCCTCTTTCTGCACATCTGTTGCCTCTTTCTGCACCTCATTTGCTTCTTTCTGCACCCCTGTTGTCTCTCTCTGCACTCGTCTTCCCTCTTTCTGTACCTTTCCTGCCTGTTTTTGCATCTCACTTGCCTCTTTCTGCACCTCTTTTGCCTCTTTCTGCAGTTCTCTTGCCTCCTTCTGCACTTCACTTGCCTCTTTCTGTAACTCTCTCGCCTCTTTGTGCACCTCTCTTGCCTCTTTCTGCATCCCTGTTGCTTCATTCTGCACTTTTCATGCTTCTTTCTGTACCTGTCTTGCTTCTTTCTTCACCCCTGTTGTCTCTTTATTTACCTCTTTTGCCTCTTTCTGCACATTTCTTGCCTTTTTCTGCTCCTCTCTTCCCTCTTTCTGCATGTCTGTTGCCTCTTTCTGCACCTCATTGCTTCTTTCTGCACCCATGTTGTCTCTTTCTGCACTCGCCTTCCCTCTTTCTGTACCTTTCCAGCCTGTTTTTGCATCTCACTTGCCTCTTTCTGCACTTTTCTTGCTTCTTTCTACACCTCTGTTGCTTCTTTTCAGCAATTCTCTTGCCTCTTTGTGCACTTCTCTTGCCTGTTTCTGCACCTCTCTTGCCTTTTTTTGCACCTCTGTTGGCTCTTTCTGCACCTCACTTGCTCCTTTCTATACTTCTCTTGCCACTTTCTGCACCCATGTTGCTTCATTCTGCACTTTCCATGCTTCTTTCTGCACCTGTCTTGCTTCTTTCTGCACCCCTGGTGTCTCTTAATGTACCTCTTTTGCCTGTTTCTGCACCTTTCTTGCCTTTTTCTGCACCTCTCTTCCCTCTTTCTGCACGTCTGTTGCCTCTTTCTGCAACTCATTTGCTTCTTTCTGCACCCCTGTTGTCTCTTTCTGCACTCGTCTTCCCTCTTTCTGTACCTTTCCTGCCTGTTCTTGCATCTCACTTGCCTCTTTCTGCACCTCTATTGCCTCTTTCTGCAGTTCTCTTGCCTCCTTCTGCACTTCACTTGCCTCTTTCTATAACTCTCTCGCCTCTTTGTGCACCTCTCTTGCCTCTTTCTGCACCCCTGTTGCTTCATTCTGCACTTTCCATGCTTCTTTCTGCACCTGTCTTGCTTCTTTCTGCACCCCTGTTGTCTCTTTATGTACCTCTTTTGCCTCTTTCTGCACTTTTCTTGCCTTTTTCTGCAGTTCTCTTCCATCTTTCTGCACATCTGTTGCCTCTTTCTGCACCTCATTTGCCTCTTTCTGCACCCCTGTTGTCTCTTTTTGCACTCGTCTTCCCTCTTTCTGTACCTTTCCTGCCTGTTTTTGCATCTCACTTGCCTCTTTCTGCACTTTTATTGCTTCTTTCTACACCTCTGTTGCTTCTTTCAGCAATTCTCTTGCCTCTTTGTGCACTTCTCTTGCCTGTTTCTGCACCTCTCTTGCCTCTTTTTGCACCTTTGTTGGCTCTTTCTGCACCTCACTTGCTCCTTTCTACACTTCTCTTGCCTCTTTCTGCACCCCTGTTGCTTCATTCTGCACTTTCCATGCTTCTTTCTGCACCTATCTTGCTTCTTTCTGCACCCCTGGTGTCTCTTTATGTACCTCTTTCTGCACTTTTCTTGCCTTTTTCTGCACCTCTATTCCCTCTTTCTGCACGTCTGTTGCCTCTTTCTGCACTCGTCTTCCCTCTTTCTGTACCTTTCCTGCCTGTTTTTGCATCTCACTTGCCTCTTTCCCCACCTCTATTGCCTCTTTCTGCAGTGCTCTTGCCTCCTTCTGCACTTCACTTACCTCTTTTTGTAACTCTTTTGCCTCTTTGTGCACCTCTCTTGCCTCTTTCTGCATCCCTGTTGATTCATTCTGCACTTTCCATGCTTCTTTCTGCACCTGTCTTGCTTCTTTATGCACCCCTGTTGTCTATTTATGTACCTCTTTTGCCTCTTTTTGCACTTTTCTTGCCATTTTATGCACCTCTCTTCCCTTTTTCTGCACGTCTGTTGCCTCTTTCTGCACCTCATTGCTTCTTTCTGCACCCCTGTTGTCTCTTTCTGCACTCGCCTTCCCTCTTTCTGTACCTTTCCTGCCTGTTTTTGCATCTCACTTGCCTCTTTCTGCACTTTTCTTGCTTCTTTCTACACCACTGTTGCTTCTTTCAGCAATTCTCTTGCCTCTTTGTGCACTTGTCTTGCCTGTTTCTGCACCTCTCTTGCCTCTTTTTGCACCTCTGTTGGCTCTTTCTGCACCTCACTTCCTCCTTTCTACACTTCTCTTGCCTCTTTCTGCACCTCTGTTGCTTCATTCTGCACTTTCCATGCTTCTTTCTGCACCTGTCTTGCTTCTTTCTGCACCCCTGTTGTCTCTTTATGTACCTCTTTTGTCTCTTTCTGCACGTTTCTTGCCTTTTTCTGCAGTTCTCTTCCCTCTTTCTGCACGTCTGTTGCCTCTTTCTGCACCTCATTTGCTTCTTTCTGCACCCTTGTTGTCTCTTTCTGCACTTGTCTTCCCTCTTTCTGTACCTTTCCTGCCTGTTTTTGCATCTCACTTGCCTCTTTCTGCACCACTATTGCCTCTTTCTGCAGTTCTCTTGCCTCCTTCTGCCCTTCACTTGCCTCTTTCTGTAACTCTCTCGCCTCTTTGTGCACCTCTCTTGCCTCTTTCTGCATCCCTGTTGCTTCATTCTGCACTTTCCATGCTTCTTTCTGCACCTGTCTTCCTTCTTTCTGCACCCCTGTTGTCTCTTTATGTACCTCTTTTGCCTCTTTCTGCACTTTTCTTGCCTTTTTCTGCAGTTCTCTTCCATCTTTCTACACGTCTGTTGCCTCTTTCTGCACCTCATTTGCCTCTTTCTGCACCCCTGTTGTCTCTTTCTGCACTCGTCTTCCCTCTTTCTGTACCTTTCCTGCCTGTTTTTGCATCTCACTTGCCTCTTTCTGCACTTTTATTGCTTCTTTCTACACCTCTGTTGCTTCTTTCAGCAATTCTCTTGCCTCTTTGTGCACTTCTCTTGTCTGTTTCTGCACCTCTCTTGCCTCTTTTTGCACCTCTGTTGGCTCTTTCTCCACCTCACTTGCTCCTTTCTACACTTCTCTTGCCTCTTTCTGCACCCCTGTTGCTTCATTCTGCACTTTCCATGCTTCTTTCTGCACCTATCTTGCTTCTTTCTGCACCCCTGTTGTCTCTTTATGTACCTCTTTTGCCTCTTTCTGCACTTTTCTTGCCTTTTTCTGCACCTCTATTCCCTCTTTCTGCACGTCTGTTGCCTCTTTCTGCACCTCATTTGCTTCTTTCTGCACCCCTGTTGTCTCTTTCTGCACTCGTCTTCCCTCTTTCTGTACCTTTCCTGCCTGTTTTTGCATCTCACTTGCCTCTTTCTGCACCTCTATTGCCTCTTTCTGCAGTTCTCTTGCCTCTTTCTGCACCTCTATTGCCTCTTTCTGCAGTTCTCTTGCCTCCTTCTGCATGTCACTTGCCTCTTTCTGTAACTCTCTCGCCTCTTTGTGCACATCTCTTGACTCTTTCTGCACCCCTGTTGCTTCATTCTGCACTTTCCATGCTTCTTTCTGCACCTGTCTTGCTTCTTTCTGCACCCCTGGTGTCTCTTTAAGTACCTCTTTTGCCTCTTTCTGCACTTTTCTTGCCTTTTTCTGCACCTCTCTTCCCTCTTTCTGCATGTCTGTTGCCTCTTTCTGCACGTCATTTGCTTCTTTCTGCACCCCTGTTGTCTCTCTCTGCACTCGTCTTCCCTCTTTCTGTACCTTTCCTGCCTGTTTTTGCATCTCACTTGCCTCTTTCTGCACTTTTCTTGCTTCTTTCTACACCTCTGTTGCTTCTTTCAGCAATTCTCTTGACTCTTTGTGCACTTGTCTTGCCTGTTTCTGCACCTCTCTTGTCTCTTTTTGCACCTCTGTTGGCTCTTTCTGCACCTCACTTGCTCCTTTCTACACTTCTCTTGCCTCTTTCTGCACCCCTGTTTCTTCATTCTGCACTTTCCATGCTTCTTTCTGCACCTGTCTTGCTTCTTTCTGCAGCCCTGGTGTCTCTTTATGTACCTCTTTGCCTCTTTCTGCACTTTTCTTGCCTTTTTCTGCACCTCTCTTCCCTCTTTCTGCAGGTCTGTTGCCTCTTTCTGCACCTCATTTGCTTCTTTCTGCACCCCTGTTGTCTCTTTCTGCACTCGTCTTCCCTCTTTCTGTACCTTTCCTGCCTGTTTTTGCATCTCACTTGCCTCTTTCTGCACCTCTATTGCCTCTTTCTGCAGTTCTCTTGCCTCCTTCTGCACTTTACTTGCCTCTTGCTGTAACTCTCTCGCCTCTTTGTGCACCTCTCTTGCCTCTTTCTGCATCCCTGTTGCTTCATTCTGCACTTTCCATGCTTCTTTCTGCACCTGTCTTGCTTCTTTCTGCACCCCTGTTGTCTCTTTATGTACCTCTTGTGCCTCTTTCTGCACTTTTCTTGCCATTTTCTGCAGTTCTCTTTCATCTTTCTGCACGTCTGTTGCCTCTTTCTGCACCTCATTTGCCTCTTTCTGCACCCCTGTTGTCTCTTTCTGCACTCGTCTTCCCTCTTTCTGTACCTTTCATGCCTGTTTTTGCATCTCACTTGCCTCTTTCTGCACTTTTATTGCTTCTTTCTACACCTCTGTTGCTTCTTTCAGCAATTCTCTTGCCTCTTTGTGCACTTCTCTTGCCTGTTTCTGCACCTCTCTTGCCTCTTTTTGCACCTCTGTTGGCTCTTTCTGCACCTCACTTGCTCCTTTCTACACTTCTCTTGACTCTTTCTGCACCCCTGTTGCTTCATTCTGCACTTTCCATGCTTCTTTCTGCACCTATCTTGCTTCTTTCTGCACCCCTGGTGTCTCTTTATGTACCTCTTTTGCCTCTTTCTGCCCTTTTCTTGCCTTTTTCTGCACCTCTATTCCCTCTTCTGCTTCTTTCTGCACCCCTGTTGTCTCTTTCTGCACTCGTCTTCCCTCTTTCTGTACCTTTCCTGCCTGTTTTTGCATCTCACTTGCCTCTTTCTGCACCTCTATTGCCTCTTTCTGCAGTTCTCTTGCCTCCTTCTGCACTTCACTTGCCTCTTCACCCAGTCTCTAGGGAGTTCTCTTCACTAAGGCAGAATAACCTGGATAGACCATCAGCACTGGAGTGGTCTACCCGTGGTCTGTGTTCCATCCTGAAGTCCATACCCTGTAGAGAAATAGACTACCTTAGAGCTGACAGCAGTACCGTGAGGGGAACGGTCTTTTCTTCACCCTAGCTGATCCCTGGACATCGCCGTGAGGTGAACGGCTCCTGCCCACACTTCGCTATCACTTTTCCTGCCGTGAGGGGAACGGCACTGTCATTTCTGCCGTGAGGGCAACGGCTGGACTACCACCCCCAGCAGGCAGTGGGAGTCGCCTGCTGGGGCGTTATCGGTGCGCCTGGAGGCGCTTATCAGCTGTGTAGCTCTCCCGCAGCGCGGGACGCGCTCAGAGCTGACAGCAGTACCGTGAGGGGAACGGTCTTTTCTTCACCCTAGCTGATCCCTGGACATCGCCGTGAGGTGAACGGCTCCTGCCCACACTTCGCTATCACTTTTCCTGCCGTGAGGGGAACGGCACTGTCATTTCTGCCGTGAGGGCAACGGCTGGACTACCACCCCAGCAGGCAGTGGGAGTCGCTTGCTGGGGGCGTTATCGGTGCGCCTGGAGGCGCTTATCAGCTGTGTAGCTCTCCCGCAGCGCGGACGCGCTCAGAGCTGACAGCAGTACCGTGAGGGGAACGGTCTTTTCTTCACCCTAGCTGATCCCTGGACATCGCCGTGAGGTGAACGGCTCCTGCCCACACTTCGCTATCACTTTTCCTGCCGTGAGGGGAACGGCACTGTCATTTCTGCCGTGAGGGCAACGGCTGGACTACCACCCCCAGCAGGCAGTGGGAGTCGCCTGCTGGGGGCGTTATCGGTGCGCCTGGAGGCGCTTATCAGCTGTGGTAGCTCTCCCGCAGCGCGGACGCGCTGCGGGCGTGCCCGGGCGAAGCCCGGCCAAGGGCGGGCCCGTCAAAGCCCGTCAGAGGCTGGGCTGGGCCATTCCCCTAACATCTAACTATGGGTAAGCGCAAACTTCGTGGTAGTCATGACCAGGGAGGTGCAAAATCTAAAGTCCCGAGACAATCATCATCTATAATCTCATATCTGACTTCGGCCGTGGGAGCATTGACTAACGAGATAGCTAATGCCGAAAAGGAATTAGGTTTAGGCTCAAGATATAATGAAGGAGGAGGTGTTGAGGATTCTGAGCCACTATCTAATGCTCCTGTTTCGCTGGATCCAGTTGTGCAGACTAGTGGTGTAAGATTGAACTCTGAATCTCAGGGCCCGACTAGTGTTGAAATAGGAGAAGTGACTGTGACTGTACCATCGCAAGGTTCTGCTATGGACGGGGAAAATCCATCTAGGGACTTAATTGCGAGGCCTCAGGGAGAACGGAGTACCTCTAGGAAAATTAATAAGAGGCAGAAGGGCTAAAAAAACTGCCCATCAAAGTTAGACTTGGTGCTGGACGAGAATACTCAATTATTACTACGGAATTTGGTGGAGGAGATTTTTAGTGCTCGGTTCGAATCCATACTGACTAATATTGCTAAAGATGTAATTGACACTATGAACTCGTGTGTTGCTGACCTGAAGAAAAATGTGAGCGTATGGACTCTATTTTGGACTCTTACTTAAAAGTTAATCATGTTAAAAATAATTCAGGTTTGTTAGCTACTCCCCAGTTGGAATCTAATCTAGATTCTCGAGGAAAATGTTTAGGTAATCACCAATTTGTAGCTCCTAGTGAGGGGTAAAATCGAAAAAGGGTGCTAGGCAGGATGTGTTCCAGGAAAGAATGCAAGAAGGAGGGCATTTGACCCAAATTGATAAAAGTCCTGTTGAATCTACAGATTTAAGATCTAATGTTGTAATTAACAAGAATATCGGCTTCAAAGAAAGTAAGGGAAGCCCAAAAAATGTAGAATTGACCTCCCTATGGCTGCCACTCCTTTGGTTGCGATTCTTGTAGGGGTTCCCCTTTAAGTGTTCATGATAACGAACCAACGGAGGCACTGATGCGCAAGACAAAAAATTGGTGTGATCATTATTCATCAGGTCAACCTGGGATATCAGACCATATTATAATGACTAGACGGGTGGCTTGGGTGGGAAATGGCCCCAAATGCGTACCAGGAGACTGTATTATAATTAATTTTAATAAACAGGATATAGCTGATAGGCTGTTCTGGGATGCAACAGAACTATATGGGGGAAATTAGGGCTTTACCCTTGGGATATTTTTACTCTCCGCTAAATGCTCGGCGGCCTTTTGAGAGGGCCAGTGGGGCTACTTTCACTGGTTCCTCCCTCCCTGACTTGGGGCTGCTTCAGGGCCATGGTAGTGGATTTTACCCTAGTAAAACTAAAGTGGGAGAAGTAACACAAAAAAGTGGTAGCCTTGATACCAAGGTTTATGGAGGGAGGCTTACCTGTCTCAAATAGATTTTCCCCACTCACTTCGATGGATCAGAATGATTGACTGGTGGAACCAGTGGTTGGTAGTTTACAACCATCCCCTACAAATCCAGGTTCAGATGATGTAGGCGTGGTTATCCTCCCAAGTTGTAGAACTATTAGTTGGAATATTGCGGGCCTCAAAGCTAAAAGGGATGATCCACTCTGGTTGAAGGTTTTAAGATCTTACGACATAATTGCGCTTCAAGAAACCTGGGATAGGGGGATAGTTTTTGGGTGGATGGTTTTAGATCCTATGTTCTACCCGCTCGCCCGGCTACGGCTGGTAGAGCTAAGGGTGGTTTGATGTTCCTCCTCTCCAATAAGCTAGCGGGCTCTGTATGTAGACTAGAGGTAGATTCTTTTAATGCCCTGATATTAGAAGTTACCCGGGCAAATAATTTTAAGTTATTACTTATTAATTTTTATAACTCTGGGGAAAATGATTTTTTAAATCAACATTTGATTAAGTTGAACTCCTTTTTAGAAGACTATAGGGCTAATCAATCCACTTTTTATCATGTATTAATTATGGGTGATTTTAATATACATTTGTGTGAGCGGCATTGTCTTATCGAAGATCACTTAGCCCATACTCATTCGGTGAGTCCTCATTTTGAGCACTCGCCCCAGGGGAGGCTCTAGAGAACCTTTGTCGGGGCTGATCTTTTGAACCAGCATTCTTTAATCATTTTGATCGTTGTCCTACATTTAAATCCAAGGCTAGAGACACCATCATAGATTATATATTTTTGTCCTCTACTTTACTTGACAAGGTAGTTTTTTATAACGCTATAGTTTCATCTTTTAGTGATCATAACCCCGTCATATTGGAACTGGATAATAGCTGTGGGTTTTTGGGAAACGGTGGGGAAAATTTGGGTGTTAATAGTATGGTAACCCGTGATCAAGGGCGGAGGCTTAAGTGGTCGAAGGTGGTACCAGATTCCTTCTTTAAAGATCTTTGCCTAAAAACTAGCGGACATATCGCAATATGTGCTGACCCTTTAAGTCCTGAAAATGTGGTCCTAGGAGCTTTTGTTGGTATCTGTAAACAGATATCAGTGGATTTGACCATCAACTCTAAAATGAAAACTAAATTAGGTGAAAAATGGTTTGATGAAAACTGCTCACGAGCACACCGTGCCCTTATTTTAGCCTTGAAATGTTCTCCTCGAGATAGGGAATTGGTAGTGTCGTTACGGAAACAATACAAGGTCGCAGTTCATAGGCGGAAATCAGAGATTAAGGCAGAGGCTTGGAATGATCTTGTTTCAGTCGATGTGTTAAAAGATAGTTCTAGATTTTGGTCTATTGTTAACACCCCATTTTTCTCAGGTCAGGAAAACGACATTCAGGAAAGCAATATCACAGAGGCTCAGTGGTTGGCTCACTTTGAGGGAATTTATGGTTCTGATGAGACGATGGAAACTTATTTTAAGGCATCAACCCACCAAGCTGCAGTATCTTTTACTTTTAATGAGGAGGACGTTGAGAGAGCAATAAAAGACACATCTAGTAATAAAGCTCCAGGTCCAGACCGTGTCCCGGCAGACCTTTTTAAGTGTAACCCCAAATTCTGGGCTAAGATACTTGCAAATGTATTTAATGCAGTGAGAACGAGTGGGTTTCCCGCATCCTGGTCTCAGTCGATTATTATACCAGTTTTTAAAAAGGGTCAGAGAGGGGATCCGAGGTGCTACAGACCGATATCTTTAATTGACTCGACGGTTAAAATTTTGGGCAAAGTGATTTTAGAAAAGATTTTAGACTGGGCCAATGATAACAAGATTGTTTCTAATTTACAGTACGGTTTTAGAAAAGGACGAAGTACTATGGACCAATGTCTCAACCTGTATTTATTAATTAGTAAATATACAAAGGCTAAAGAGGGCTCGCTTAAAATGGCTTTTATGGACTTGTCCTCAGCTTTCGACCTGGTTAACAGGTCGAAGCTGTGGAGTATTTTATTAGAAATGGGATTGGACCCGGGTCTGGTTTATTTCCTAGCTGATCTTCATAGTGACCTATCTGCATCAATTAGGCTTTCACAAGATGGCAAGTGTTCTAAGTCTTTTAAATCAGGAAGAGGCGTAAGACAGGGGTGCATACTGGCTCCCTGCTTTTTACACTATATACTAACGCCCTGGATGGATCTCTGGTGGAGGCGAGCTTGGATATACCGCGTGTAGGAGACTGTCCAATCCCGGTTCTCCTATACGCGGATGATGCCGTTCTTTGGCACGAACTGCAGTAGGTCTCCAGCGGCTTCTGGATGCGTTTGGAGCCTATATGCAGTCTTTAGACCTGGTAGTAAATATCGGAAATCACATATTATGACCACGAGTCATAAAGCTCCTAAAGCAAAAACTTTTATTGTAATGGGGGTTGTGACGACTGTATCCTCGTTTACATATTTAGGAGTAGTATTTGATGAAAGAGGCTCTTGGGTTCCCCAACAAAAAATTAAAAAAAATGCTGTAATTAGATCAACCTCTGCCATACTAGGGTTTGCGCAGCGGTTGGGAGCTAGACCTGTGGAGGCCATTATAAAATTATATAGATCTAAGTGTTTGGCTATTGCAGCATATGGCTCATCTATTTGGGGTTACAAGCAACAGGCAGGACTACAGACAGTGGAAAATAAATTTTTACGTAGTCTCCTGTCTGTTCCTCAATCTACTTCAACCTTTGCCATACATCAGGAATTGGGGCTGGGTTATGTCTCAGATACTTTGCGTACAGCGCCGTTACTCTGCTGGCTCAAAGTATGGCTTAACCCAGTTTTAACCCTGAATCATTTGATATTGCGGGATTGTGTCAAATTGGATAACGTAAGTAACATTAATTGGCTAGCATATGTTAGATCTATGTTATCCAAAATAGGGCGGCTAGAATTATTTGAATTCCCGGATAGGATTAGGAAGGAAGATTTGAAAGGGGTTAGAACGAATTTTATAAATATGTTGATGCTGGAACGGGAAGAAAAGGAGCTACAGAAACCTTTAGTTAGGGCTCACTTTTTGACAAAAACGTCGTTACTAATTGAGCCGTATTTGATAACTGTTACTAAACTGCTCCATCGCTGGCTCCTGACTAGGTTCCGTTTTAATTTGATTCATTTTAATTTGGGCAACTATGAGGGGTGGTGTAAGCCAGAGGAAGCAGGTCCGTGTTCTTGTGATAATTTTTCTACACAAGATACCCTACATTTTGTAATGTTCTGTGACCTCTATTTGGATATACGTAGGAAGTTTTTAGTCCCTCTATTAAATAAAAGGGTTTCCTACAGGTTAGACCTGCACTGCTTTATCTGCAAATGTTAAGTAATACATGGGACATTTTTAATATTGCTTGTTTTTTGGTTGCTGCTATTAGGATTAGGAAGAAATTGAAAAAAATATGCACATTGTTACGCATTTTAACGAACCGATTAACCTTATTTGCTGAGGCTGAGTATTTTGTGGATTATTTTTAATACTACTAGTCTCTATTGTTGCTATTGTATGGATTTTTTGCTATATACTGTATTATGCTGATTCTCTAATGAAATAATTTTTTAACTTTTGTATTTTTTGATGCTGCTGAATTACACAAATAGGATTGTGCCCAACTTTTTATCCCCAAAATTTTGTATATGTATGTGTGTGTTTATGTATTTTATGTCTTGTACTTTTATGATTTTAATTAATCGAATAAAGTGGATTGATTGATTGACTACCTTAACAGTTTTGGATTCTCACCCCTCAATTGCATGAGCCATCTGAGGGGTTTGTGGCCAGTCTGAATCGAACCAGGAAGTTAGTGCCAAACAAGTATGGCCTTAGCTTCTACAGTGCCCAAACCACAGCAGAAGCTTCTCTTTCTATAGCACCCCACCTTTGTTCCCTGTGGGGTAACCTCCTGGAGATAAAGGCTACAGGTTGGTGTAGACCCTCCTAATTAAGTTGAGATAATATTGCCTCTATGCCATGCTCTGAGGCATCTGTCTGAATAATAAACTCCTTGGAGATGTCAGGGGGCCTTAGTACAGGAGCTGTGCACATGGCCTGCTTAAGAGAGGTAAATGCAGTTTGGCATGCCTCTGTCCAAATCACATTTTTGGGCTGCTTTTTGGTAGTCAGCTCAGTCAAGGGGGCAACAGTGGAGCCATAGCCCTTGACACACCTCCTATAGTACCCAGTGAGGCCTACAAATGCTCTGACCTCAGTGTGGTCTTTGGGGGGCATCCAGGCCATGATGGTTTGTATCTTGGCCTGAATGGGTTGCACCTTCCCTCTGCCCACCAGGTTTACCAAGTACACCACTGACCCCTGCCCTATCTGGCAATTACTGGCCCTGATAGTCAGTCCTGCCTGTTGCAGAGCTTAAAGCACTTCCTGGAGTTAAAAAGGGGGGTCCTTCCAGCTGATACTAAAGACACCTATGTCCTCAAGATAGGCAGCACAAAAGGCCATCATACCAGCAAGGACCTGGTTCACCAACCTCTGGAAAGTGGCAGGGGCATTATTTAACCCAAAGGTCATCACCCTAAACTGATAGTGGCCCTCTGGAGTGGAGAAGGCTGACCTCTCCTTTGTTCCTTCTGTTAGGGCAATCTGCCAATACCCTGATGTAAGATCGAAAGGTACTTAATGAGTGGGCAGCCCCATACCTGTCGATCAGCTCATCAGCCCAGGGTATCGGTTGAGCATCTGTTTTTGTCACTGAGTTTAGCCCTCTATGGCCCATACAGAACCTCAGTTTAGGTGTGGTGGCCATGCTGGGGCAGCTTTGGTACCAGAACCACAGGACTGGACCAGCGGCTACTGGAGGATTCTATCACTCCCAACTCCAGCATTTTGGAAACTTCTTCTTTAATGGTGGACCTTCCCTTATTTGACAACCAAGACTTATTCTTAACAGGGAGGTTGTCCCCTGTGTCCACATCATGGGTTCACATGGTGGGTAGTCCCAGGAAAAGGGATAACAGAGAGGAGTACTGTCCCAACACTTGGTGGCAGTCTCTCTGTTGTTCAGGAGTTAGAGTGGGGAAAAGGATTACTGCCTCCACAGACCCATCTTTCTCCTTGCAAGCTGAGAGGTCAGATAGAAGTTCACTCTACTCTTCCTTCTCACTGGCTGTCACCAGCAATATGGTGATCTCAGACCGTCTCAAAGTGGGGTTTGAGGTGATTGACATGCAGCACCCAGTGATATTGCGTAGGGGTCCTGAAATCCACAAGGTAGGTGGTCTCACCCTTTTTCACAATCACATCATAGGGCCTTGTCCAGCGGTCCAGGAGGGCTCTGGGCTCCACAGGCTCCATCACCCAGACTTTCTGAACAGGCTGAAATTCCAAGTGGTAGAATTTTTGTCATACCACTCTTTCATGACAGCTTGGCTGACTTCTAAGTTACTGGAAGCTTGCTTCCACAACTTAGTAATTTGGCTCCTAACGTCCAGCATGTAGCTCACTACATCCTGAGGAGTTTTCCTGTGATCTTGCTCCCACCCTTCCTTTACCAAACTCAGAAGTCCCATAACAGGGTGCCCAAACAGAACCTCGAAGGGTGCTGAAGCCCACTCATTTCTGTGATACCTTCCTGTAGGCAAACAACAGGTATGGTAAGAGGATGTCCTCAATGCCTCGGGTAGGCCTCTAATCATTCCCTTCAGGGTCTTGTTGAACCTTTCAACAAAGCCCATTGGTTTGTGGATGGTAAGGGGTGGAGAACTTGTAGGTTACCCCACACTCCTTCCACATTGACTGCTTGTATGCAGGCATGAGGTTTGTGCCTCTGTCAGATACAACTTTCTTGGGGAAACCCACTGCGGTAATAATCCCCATTATGGCATTTGCCACTGCAGGTGCAGTCATTGCCTCTGGATACCTAGTGGCATGCTCCACCAGAACCAGGATGAACCTGTTGTCTAAAGCAGTCTAGGGATCTATAAGCCCTACAATGCTGATGCCCACCCTCTCAAAGGGTGTAACAACGACAGGAAGTGTGTTAAGGGGGCTTTAAGCCTCTGCCCTTTCTTTCCACTAGCCTGGTAGGTCACACAAGTCCTACAGAACGTATCTGAAGAAGTCTTGATCCTGGGCCAATAATAGTGTTGTAACATTGTTGCAAAAGTCTTGTCTTGGCCTTGGTGTCCTGCCAGGCGAAGTTCATGAGCCAGTTCCAGTAGGAATGCCATGTAACATTGGGGGACCACCAGGGACCTTGTTGTCCCATGCACAGGAACCTTAGGCTCACTGTAAAGGAGCTGCATTCCTAATAAATGTGGTGAATACCAGAGGCATCACCTGCTGCTTGAGCTTCAGCTGTTGCCTCATGCCCTGAAGGGTTGGACACTCTCTCTGTGCCCTACAGAACTCCTCCATGGTAGGTTATCCTTCTACATGCCATCAAGCAATGACAGTCAGGTCATCAAGTAGAGCAATGCCCTCCTCAGTGGGCAATGAGGGTGGCCAGCCCAGGTGCCCCATCCACCTCACTGGGAGTACATTGAGGGGCTGGTTTCCCACATTCCCTGCCTTCCCCCTTCTTAACAGCTGGCTGGGCCAATATTCCAGGCTCCAGCCCTTTTTGACTCCCATCCTGGGCAGCCATGGACCTTATCGTAGCACAGATTCAATCAGGTAACCCTAACGTCTCCAGAGGAGTCCTGAGCTCCACTTCCTTCCAGGTAGTGTGCTCAAGGTCATTACCAAACAAACAGTTCACAGAAATGGCAGGACTCACAGCAACTTTCAGAAGACCTGAACCACCCCCCACTCAAATGGAACAAGGGCCACTGGCTAGTGATCCTCTGTGTTGTCAGCCACCACAACCTGGTGGAATGCATTGGGAATTACCTGCTCTGTGGAAACCAGCTGACTCCTTACCATTGGAGTCATACTGGCTCCTGTATCCCTCAGAGCCTCCACACTTTGCCCATTGATAGTGACCCATTGCGTATACAGTGTAGTATTTCAGGGCACATGGATCTTAGGAACCATCTCACTGTTACCCAGGGGTGTTGAGACAGAATATCGAGTTGGAAATGTCGACTTACACAAATATCGAGTTGGAAATATCGTGATTCAGAAATATCGACAGCAAGAATATCGTGGTCAAGAATATTGAATTTAAGGTAAGAAATATCGTTTTTAAAAATATAGCAGTCATTAATATTGTTTGCAAAAATATAGTTGTTTAAAATATAATTTTTTTAATTAGCGTTATGTATTTTAGTTTATATTATAAATGTATGTGATGTATTTGTTTTGTATAAGTATTGTTTATGTTTTTTAATATATGTGTTACATTTTTAGTAGTTATGAATTTTATTTTAATTAAATTTTGCATTTTTTAGTTCCGTAGCGGGTTGTGGGTTTATTGGGGAATAGGGTGGTAAGTAATTTAATTATAATAAATTAATGATTATTTTTTATTTATTTAATTTAGATTTTATAGTGTTAATTGTGGGAAGTAATTTATTTGTAATTAATTATTACTTGGTTGTTAATAAATATTATATAATTGATCATTAATTATGGTAATTGTGTAATTTTTTTAGGTGTGGGTTGTGGGGTTTATGGGGTAAAGGGTGGGAAGTAATTTATTTTTAATTAATTAATAGTTTGTTTTAATTGATATTAATTGATTGATTGAAAATATTTATGGGTATTGTGTAATTAATTTTAGGTGCGGGTTGTGGGCTTTATAGGGGTAAAGAGTGGGAAGTAATTTTTGTTTAATTAATTAATAATTAGTTGTTAATTTATATCAACCAATTAATTGATAATTAATTATGGTAATTGTGTGATTTTTTCGAGGTGTGGGTTGTGGGATTTATGGGATAAACGGTGGGAAGTAATTTATGTTTAATTAATTAATAATTATTTGATCATTAATATTAATTAATTAATTGAAAATTAAATATGGATTTCGTGTAATTAATTTTAGGTGTGGGTTGTGGGGTTTGTAGAGGTAAAGGGTGGGAAGTAATTTATGTTTAATTAATTGAAAATCAGTTGATCATTAATATTAATTAATTATATTTAATTAGGGTATTTGTTTATATTTTTTGTGTGTGGACTTTATTGTTATAGGGGTACAGTGTGGGGAGTAAATTAATTTTACTTAATTTATAATTAGTTGTTAAATACTATACTAGTTTTTTAATTGAAAATAAGCTTTCATTGTGTAATTAATTTTTTTACAGTTTAATTTTAGCTGCAGGTTGTGGGGATTATAGGGGTAAAAGGGTGGGAAGTTAAATAATTGTTATGAGTTTTAATTTGTTTTTCAATTAATAACATTTCTTTAATTGGTAATTAATTATGTTAATTAAGGAAGTACTTTTTAAAAAAATTTAGATGTGGGTTGTGAATTGTGTGGTGTTATAGGGTAGGAAATAAAAAAAGTAAATTTATGTAATAATTAATGTTTTTGTTTCTAAATAATTTCTAATTAAAAATATTTATTTGTTTGGAAATTATTTTTTATTTTATTTAATATAATATTTGTAGGTATTTGTCATATGTATTTAACATTATAATATGCTTTTTTTAAATTTTGTTTAATATTAAATATATTTGTATTTATATATGTTTTAATTTATTTTGTTTTTTAAATATTTTTGTTGTTAAGATTTTGTTTGTTTTTAATTTTGAACTTACTGGAGTGAGAATATTAAATGTTACTCCTCTGCAATCCAACACTTTCCCGATGTTGCACTCACTGGAGTGGGAATAGTAATTTTTACCCCTCCGCTATCCAACACTTTCCCTACTTTTATAAACATTTGAGTGGGAATAGTAAATTTTATCCCGCCACTATCTAACACTTTCCCTACTGTTGCACACATTGGAGTGGAAATAGTAATTTGTACCCCTCCGCTATCTAACAATTCCTTACTGTTGCACTGACTGGTGTGGGAATATAAATTTTTACCCCTCCGCTATCTAACACTTTCCCTACTGTTGCACTCACTGGAGTGGGAATAGTAATTTTTACCCCTCTGCTATCCAACACTTTCTCTACTGTTGCACTCACTGGAGTGGGAATAGCAATTTTTACCCACCCGCTATCCAACACTTTCCCTACTGTTGCACTCACTGGAGTGAGAATAGTAATTTTTACCCCTCCGCTATCCAACACTTTCCCTACTGTTGCACTCATTGGAGTGTGAATAGTAATTTTTACCCCTCCGCTATCCAACACTTTCCCTACTGTTGCACTCACTGTAGTGGAAAATTTAAGTTTGAAGATTTTTAAACAGTTTAATGTTTTAATTTATAATAAAATGTTTTATTTATTAGATTTAATGTTATTGGTACACATATATACATATATATATTTGTAACTTTTTATATAATTTTAAAATTATAAAATAAATTAAAATTAATAGTTTAATTGTTTTAAAGTAAATATATATGAATTATTATGTATTTGTTTTTACCTTTCTTTCAAGTAAATTTATATATTATATTTATATTAAATCTACTTTATTTATTTATATTAATTTTATTATTTAACATTTTTAATATTTATTTTAATTTATATATATATATATAAAATTCGATATTTTGTACAATTATATTTTTAACAGCAATATTTTGTCAGTGAACCGCCACCCCTGGAATCTTTCCTCCAGTGGAAGGTGGTGCTCTTTTTGTGCACTTGGTACCCCCTTGTAGTGTCCATACTAGTAGCACTCATAGCACTTAATGGGCTTGGGCTGCTGACCTTTGTCAGGGTAGTTTTTTTTCTGGTGGCCAGATTGGGAATGAGAATCAGACCCTTTCCCCGGTGAGTGGTTTTGGGGCCCTTAGAGAACTCTGTCTTTTTATCTTCCCCTCCTTGTTTTGGTGGGAACACTGACCGCCCTTTTGGGAGTCCCCAGAGATGCTTTCTTGGACACTCTGGTGCTGGCCCAGATGTCTGCCTCCTTAGCAAGCTTCCTGGGGTCAGAAATCTTACTCTCTCAGCCCTTCACTGCCTTGCTAGCATAATCTAAACAGTCCACCCAGCTCTGTGATGTGATCTTGTGACTGGCCATGAACCTCTGTCTGTATTTTTCAGGTTTCAGCCCAAACGTACAGACCAAAATGACCTTCATTGCAGTGTAGCATGTCTGGTACTCTACCTCTAGTTTGAGAAGTGTATTTCTCCCCACTGTGGGCATGTATCTCCAAAGACTACCACCCAAGGACTCATCTGGAACCTTGTGCATTCTTAGTGCCACTTTAAGGCTGCGAACCACTTGTCTATGTCATCCCCCACCACACCACTCTTGTTTCTGTAGCAGTCACTGCAGGTATGCTGCCACCATTGCTGTTGCAGGAACCCACTTGTAGGGCTCTAATGTCCAACTCTGAGGTTGAGCTCATGGGTTAGTTCTCTCTCCTCCATGGCCAGCCTCCTTTCTTCTCGAGCCTGCTCCAATTTAGCAAGCTCCAGCTTTAATTCCCATTCCTCACTCCTGTCTACCAGCTCCTCTGAGTGCAGGTTCTTGGAGGAGACACTGCTCTGGCAATCACCAAGGCTTCCAGCACAGTGTGGGCCTCCTCTACAGACAGTCCTAGAGTCATATCCGACTCTAGAATCAGGTCATCCTCCTCCTCAGTAGTCTTCAATTCCTCCCCTGGATTGTAATCCCCTGAAACCTGGGTCTCTGCCCAGGCTCTCAAGGCTTTCTGCAACTCCACCTTCCAGGTGAAGCCTCTTGTACAAACTTGAAAATCCTTGCAGAAATCTCTCAGCTGAGGGACAGTGTAGACCTCTAACCTGACCAGCTCAAAATAAATTCCTGCTGGAGTAGGTGCTGCCTCTCCAGAGTGAGAAGTAATTTAGCAGAAAAATAAAAAGGTCAATCAGGGAGAATTAACAAAAATTTAAATGGTCTTAGTATAGTACAATGAGTTACTATGTGGTATTGCACAAACACGAGCCTTATCCTCACCGCTGATCACCAATGTTAGAACTGGGTTTCCTTGTTGGCTGAGGTATGCACCCAGGCAGGAACCACCACTCTTGTCAGGGTAAGCTAAGTACACACTAAAAGATAGCCTGTGCTCACCCTCTGGTAGCTTTGCATGGAGCAGTCAGGCTTCTCTAAAGAGGCAATGTGTAAAGTATTTGTGCAACACACGCACACACACACAGTAACACAATGAATACACCAAACAAAAGACCCCCACACAGGTTTAGAACAATAGATTATTATATTCTGAGCAAAACAAGACCAAAATGTCAAAAATTCAATGTATAGATGTTGAGATATTGAATTTCAAAAGAATAAGTGAAAATCAGCACTTAGAAGCATATAGCGCTTCAGGATTACTTGAGGTCGTGCTGGACCGGGGCACTGTCAGATTTCGGGCCGACTGCAATGGAATGCCAGCTGGCTACAGGATCCCTGGTGAACAAAGTACATTTCCTAGTCACAACTGTGAAATGCGTCGGGAGATGTGTTGGTGTCAACCCCGCAGGTCGAGGATACGTCGATTCTTCTCCATGCATGCATCAGTTCCGAAGGCGAGATGCTGGGCTGAGATGCATTGGTACTGTAGAGCGATGGGCCAGGTTTCTCCATGCAGTTAAGGGATGCGTCGATCTCTCCAAGCTGTTGTGATGGCTATACAAGGTTCTGATGCGTCGGGCTCTCAAGGCGCTGATTTGGTTCCGAGAGCGAAGAGGTGATTTTACTCCCGCAACTGGGTCGAAGCACCAGTTCTGCTACAAGCAGACAGGAGCTGCATCGATGTCCGTGTTGCAAGTATCTGTGCCCACATCCAGTGAACCAGGCACAGGAGCAGGGGTAGAGACTTTGCTATCCCTAAGTCTCAAGCAAACAGAGGCAAGCCAACAATTTCTTAGAGCACACTTGGAGAAAAGGCATAGTCCAGCTCTCCTTCAGCAAAGTCAGAGAGCAGCAGGTAGCAGGCCAACAAAAAGAAAAGTAGGCCTTCCAGATCAACAGTCTAGTTGAGTCCTTTAAGCAGCACAGCAGTTCTTCTGGCTGAGCTTCATTTGCAGGTCCAGTAGTGTCTGATTTTAGGGGGGGTCACAGAACCAGTACTTATACACAAAAGTGCCTTTTAAGTGAGGGTGACTTAAAAAAGTGGTCTTTGAGGTGCACAAATATCCTTTCAATCCAGCCCTGTCTGCCATTGATACCTATTCAGTGAAGTATTAGCCCCTCCCTTCCATCCTACTGAGGCAGGGCCATCGGAGTGCAGATTTATGTAGATGTGTTCTCAGACACTAGTTTTTATGGCTGTCTAGAGGGAATGCACAAAGTGTAGCTGTCCCCCACACCAGACGTGTATTGGAGAAAGTTGCAAGGTACACACAGCAGTAAGTGCAGAGAAATGTCTACTTTCTAAAAGTAAGGGAAACCGTAACCGAAGGACGTGTCACCTGTGTGAGCTCATTACAGAAGAGGAACAAAGTGAGTGCGAGTACAACTTTTTCCCCCATTCTCGGTGGTAACTCATGAAGATAGATGACTAATAGCTTGTTTATTTTGTTACAGTTCACTAACTCAGTAAGAGCATTGTGACTTCGAACAGTTTCCAACATAAATCAGCAAGATATCAAGTAAGTCGCACTCGTCCATTATGTGGCTCCTCTAACACACGTGCCTTCTTACATTATACAAGTTTAGTGATTCATTGTGGTGTTCTTTCTCTTCCAGATAAGAACCATCTAAAATAATTCATAACATCGAACGCCTGTGGCTCGGTCCCCACTTAGCCTAAACCGACGGTGCACGCTAACGCCTTCCTGTCAGGAAATAAACAGGGTCGGAGTTCCAAAACAAGTAAGCGAACTCTGTAAAAATAATATGTTCTAATGCCCCAAAGTATGGAGGCTCGATAGCGGATAATTATATAAAATAATATCTATTGTTTTAGGTTCTACGTTCAAAATCACGAACGCTCTGTTGAAGAAACAAACGCGCAGGCAGAAAGATCGCTCCCTAACCAACAGGTATAATCAAACTACCTAACTAGGAAACACTTTAATAGAGGGAAGAGGAACACGCTATTGAAACATTTTCCCCTTTATTATTTACAGATTACACCGTGTTTCAGCCCTGATGATAATCCCTTAAGCTGTCTGGGGATTGGAAACGCGTCGGCATTTCCGTCTCATCCACGAGGGTGTTCTAATTAATAACGGACTCTGGAGAGGGTTTAGTGTACATAAATATATCCCCACAGAGACTTAGGGGCCGATTCAGATTCCGGCCGGAAATCTCTCCGACCGAGCCGGACCCGGAGAGAATTCCGACCGAATCGGACCCTAGCAGTCCGACCGAACGAGTACGATGCGCACGCATGCCATCGGACTCGAGTCGGTCGGACTCCCATTGAAGTCAATGGGAGCCTGTCGTACAACGCGTACGCGGGCTCCCATTGACTCAATGGGTGCGAGGCGGACAAGGGCGCCCCCTACAGCGTGTACGCGTCCATGCGCATCGCGGCATACATGCACAGGTAGGGGGACCCATGGGTCCCCCTGTGTGCGACTCGCGCGCCTACGCATACAGGGGGTCCGACGCGGACCCCCAAAGTCCGTCTCCGACAGCTTTTTCGAGCCGGACGGCGCGAGTCGGTCGGACTGCTCGCGGCGCGCATCGTACTTACCCGGCCGGGAAACGTCTCCATAGCGCGGTGCAAGTCGTGTCCATGCGAGTCGTTCGGAGCGTGTTGAAGCCGCGTTCGAGTCAGTCGGCGATTTCGCGGGTGCTTGCATCGTACTCGCTCGGCCGGACCCGCGTACAATTCGGTCGGGAAACAGGGCTCCGAATCGGATCCAGTGAATCCGAATCCGATTCGGAGCACTACCGGCCGAGATCGGAATCGGCCCCTTAGTTTCTCCCCCATGGATAGCTTCTCTCTAGAAGAAGCCAAGTAGAGGGCGCGTTGAGAGAGCTTAGGGGCACATTACGATACCCGGCGTAAAAAAATCCGCCAGGCATGGAAGCGGCAAAAATCCGCCCGCACACACCGCCTGAACACCGACCACGCCATTATGAGTACACAAACTGAAAACCGCCATCGGCGGAAAAATCATACAAAATACCGCCCGCCATCGTCCGAGTCGGAGTCAAACCGCCCGCCACGGACGGAAACACGCACGACAACACAAAACCGCCCGCCCTCACGGCCGACACACCGCACGTGAAATTACGATCGCACCGCCATGAGCGCGGAAAAACAACAAAAATACCGCCCGCCAGCGCAAACAACGCCGATGAGAATCGACACGGCAGAAGCCATGGCGCCCACGTACCTGCACAGAAACCATCCGCACACAAAACCAATAGCACACAACATGGCCAACAAGTCCACACAGCAAGGCACGCACAAATACACAAGCACAGTACACATCCCGAAAACACCCCCCGGACAAACAAAAAATACAAAGGCCAGAACCCCAGACACAACACACCTGAAAACAACAGACCATGAGGACACACCCACATAGGTGAGTACAAAAGCAGCACTCCCACAGACCACAACCCCTTGCTACATTGCAAACCAGAGAGGAGAGGAGAGGACACAGTGACACAGCAAGGACAGCAGCACACCACAGAAACGCACACATCACTACACCACCACCACCACCACCACCACCACCACCAAACACCACCACCACCACCACCACCAAACACCGGCACCACAAACCCCTGCACATTACACAACACACACCGCACCAGCACCACAAACACCATGGCACCACAAAGGATGCCCAAGTTCACGCCCATGGAGCTGACGGTCATGGTCGACGAGATCATCAAGGTGTACCCACAAATCTATGGGAACATGGTCCAGCACACACCACTAGCCACCAGAAACAGAATGTGGACCCGGATCGTAGACCAGGTCAATGCAGTCGGGACCCTGCCCAGGAACAGAACCGAGATAAACAAACGTTGGAATGACGTAAAGAGCCTGGTCAAGAAGAAGGAGGGCAAAAACAGAGAGCTGGCTGCCGTCACTGGCGGAGGGAATCCCGCGCTCTTTAAGACCTTCAAAGCGTGGGAGGAGAAGGTGCGAGTCGTAATCCATCCGGAGATCCTCGCCGGATTAGCAGGGGAGTGGAGGCTGGTAAGTACAAACTAATGTATACCAGCACACCGCTATGTACACACATGCGCAACCACCATGCCACAGCTCCCAGGGACAAACACCCCCATGTCCAGCACACAATACACAACACATCACACGCACATGCAACAGACACTACCACACACAGGCCAAACCGAACAACTGTAAGATGCGTGGGGACATGTGTACACTAAGCCAGCCACGTAACCACCAACAGGTCCACAAATATGCCAGAAGCGCCACAACGAGCACCCGCCACACCCATGTGTCCGCCACAGCTGCACCAACTGACAAGTAACAGGTAAGTGGCAGGAACACAAAGTGCAGTGGGTCGGAGGGGGACAGCTGAAGTACAACACCCACCAGGCCCCCACTCCCACAGACCAGCAAGGAGGAGCATCCCCACACCCCACACCCACGTGTCAGCCACCGCAGTGCACAACGACAGCCGAAAGGCAGACATCACGGTCCACAGCAATCGGTGTCAGTGGGTGTACAGCCACCCCCACGACCCACTACACCCCCCACCCCCACAGACCTGCAACATGGAGCACCCCCGCTAAGAGCCATGTGGCATCCAGTACAGTGCACGCACGAACAACTTGCAGGTGGGAAACTGGACAGGGCTGGATTACTGGAGGCATGAGGACCATAACACCACCAACACATGGGACATGTCACGTAGCACACGAACACGCAGCACCGCCCACCGTCACGAACAAGTGAACAATGTGCACACGGACATGAACAGCAGACTCACACCCCACATGACCCATCACAGACATAGCAACACCCAAGGAGCCACGTCTGCATGCACAAGCCACACTGAATATAGTCCCACACGGCAGCCACTGTGCAACTCATCACACACAACCGAAACACCATTGAAGTCCTGTCCATGTAGCCCCTACTGCCTGTCAACCACACACCCCACAACTACGCCTATGTAAGACAAACAACACTAGACGCAACAGAGCGGAACAACAGAAATGCACACGAACACCACTGAACCCATCAAACACACAGACACACCATGCACATACAACATACCATCCATCCCATCCGTCAGCCCCAGTCTCATGAAAGGCATGTCATCCGCACAGCTGCCACACATACAGCAGTCACGCTAAGACACATGCCCATGACCAACCATGTGCCAGAAGTCAATTAAGCGCACGACACACTGTGAGCAACAACACACAACATGGGCCACACCCCCCGAGCACTGCAGTGATGCACATGGCACAGGGCAGCACGCACACCAAGGAGATGGGACAACTGCAATACGTTGGCTGGCACACAACTATCACTCACTCATAACGATGCGTCCAATGCCATGTCCAGTAACCACAACAGACAGCAAATATGCAGGGCATGTCAGGCATGCACACACCTCAGACCATGCACTGTCATGCTGCCACAACACATGTCACGTTCGGCACCCATGGCTCACAGCATGTACCCCAAAAGCATATACCCTCCCAAATGCGAATCTGGGGCATGGCCCCCATGTTGCCATATGCGTTCCTAAGCGTTCCATTTGAACTCCAAAAGCAAAGTACAAACCAGACCCAGGATGGGCCAGGAGCCCGCATACACCAGAGTCACAATGAGTAGGGGCAAAGCAACACACCCATCGGCATGGCCAATCCGTCCCATGCCACATGTGCACAGCACACAGTCCCATTGCCTAGCACACACACCTACAGATGCCACAGCCACACACTCGCCTCCGGGAAACCCATGTACGAGATTGCACGAACTGCCAATGTCAGACGACTAATACATACTTCGCCAGGTGCAACACAATAACAAATCTCATTCTCTCCACAGGTGACGAACTGCTGGACGCTGGGGATGGAGACAGCAGCCAGCACAGCCAGCCTACAAGCCCCCAACGAGGACACACGGATCTGGAGGATCTGTCCACCTCTTCGGACACGGACCACCAAGCTGGCCCATCTGGCGTGGCAGGGCCCAGCCGCTCCCCAGGACCCCTCCTACCCACCAACCCATCATCCAGGGATGCTGAACAGTCCCAGTCCCCTGCTGCCACTGTCGTTGCGGCCACACCCACGGTCATTGCGGCCACTACCACTGCCGCAACCGCCACCATCGCCGCACCGACCACCACCGCCTCCACCACCACCACGTCTTCGCTGGCACCAGCCCCAGCGCAGGTGGTGGCCCGGCCGACTGGATCCACCCTGGGAGCCACAGCGAGGACCGTGGTGAGCAATGTGGCTAGTGGGCAGGCCGGTGGCAGCAGGACTGGTAGGAGGAGCAGGGTCAGGGAAACGCCAGCCTCCCCTGGGAGCCATGCCCTGCCTCAAATGGACAGAGTCCTTGGGGCCTATGAAGAGGCCCAAGGACAATGGGCCAGGTCTGCTACTGACACGCGGGAGGTGCTGGGGGTGCTGAGGTCCATGGACGCCCATATGGGCCAATTCGTGTCCCGTATGGACCAACTCGTGGACCTCATGGGCCAGCTGGTGGTGGCGGTGGGGTCACAGGCAAGGCCAGCAACACCACCTCCGCCACCACCTGCTAGGGCGCAGGCTCGGGCAGCAGTGTCCACTTCCCCTGCGTCCACAGCCAGTGAGCACACCTCACCCACCACCAGCAGGTCGCCACCACACACCCCCTCCCAAACGTGGAAGGGGCCGTCCGAAGAGGAAACAGATCTCCCGGGAGGACTTCGCACGCTCCAGTCGCAAGTGAGGCAGCCAGCCAGCCTTCCGCCAGCCTTCCTTGACCAGCCACTGCATTGACTTGCTCTACGATCCCACTCCACACAGCCATCTGGATGGCATGTGTGTGTTGGACTATGGACATAGAACCAGTGGGTACACCCTGATCATCACGCAGCCATGACCGACAGCTCATTGTCACTGCACGCACCACTTTTGTCATCACCTTACACACAATCACATGTCACAGTTTGTAATAAATGCACCTTTTTCACTAACTGCTGTTTGTGCCCTGTGTCTTTATTGTACGGAATACAACGGCCACCTTGGGCGGAAAGGCACCTGATGCGTGGCATGGAAATGGAATCCGGAGGGCCTGTAGGGACCTAGGGGTGGGAGACAGAACAGGAGCACATTCAATGAGTGTGTCACACACCCATCACACAGTACATGTCAACAACTACAAGCAATGTACACACATCGCACAGAGCAATAGGGCACAATGCCACAGCCACCAACAGTGGCATACTACCCTGGCCATGGAGCGTTGACACACTGCATGCAGTGAACATAAGGCCACCCTGACACAGCACACACACACCTGCATAGATACAGACACATCATCCGTCGTACATGGACACTCACCGTCAAGTGAAGTAGCGGGCGATGAGCTGCTGGCGCACATTCCCAGCTTCCTCCTCTCCGCTGTCCACCTCACTCGAGCTGTCCTGGTCTGCGGGCTGGGGCCCTGGTTGATCTCCGTCATCCACAATGAGGGGGATCTGCTTCCGAATGGCCAGATTGTGCAGCATGCAGCACGCCACCACTATCTGGCACACCTTCTGTGGGGAGTACGCCAGTGCACCCTCGGTGCGGTCCAGGCACCTGAACCTGGACTTGAGGAGGCCAAAGGTACGCTCGACCACACGTCTGGTCCTCCCATGTGCCTCATTGTATCGATCGTCTGCTGGGGTGCGAGGATTCCTCAATGGACTGAGCAGCCATGCCCCATTCGGATACGCAGAGTCACCTGGGTGTGAGGGACACAGAGAACCGTTGCTATTCCAACTGGACAGGGGACAGCATCGCACAACCAGCACGCTACACCACTCCACATACTCACCGACAATACAGCCACGATCCTGTTGCAGATTGGCCATCAGTCGTGGCAAGATGCTGTTGCGCATTATGTGTGCGTCATGGGCCGAGCCTGGAAACTTTGCACACACGTGGGTGATCACCATGTCCGCAAGGCACACCACTTGCACATTCAGGGAGTGCGTGTGCTTCCTGTTGCGGTACAGGTGCTCAGTGGCCTGTGGTGGAACAAGGCCAACATGAGTGCAGTCAATGGCTCCCACGACGTGTGGGATTCTGCCAAGGGCATAGAATGCACCCTTCACTGCCGCCAATTCACGAGCCCTGGGGAATCTGATGTACCTGTTCCGGTACAGCATCATGGCTGCCAGTACATCCCTCAGCACCTTGCTGAACATGGGCTGGGACATCCCTCCTCCACTGCCCACTGTGTGCTGGAATGACCCAGTGGCGAAGAAATGCATGGCGGCCATCACCTTAGCCGTGGGGGTGACAGCAGTCGGATACACCCTGCGGGGACGGAGATGGGGCTCTAACATGGCACACAGTCGATGCAGAGTTGGCCTGTCCAGCCGAAACTTCCTGATTACCTCTGTATCGTCCATGTCCGCCAGCAATTGGTATGGGCGGTCAATGTTCGGTCTCCGCCTGGGTTAAATGGCAGAGGACACATGTCAAAGCAACACGGCACATAGCAATTTCGCATACACATCACTGACATGACTGAGCAAGCACATGAGCCACAGCCCAGCTGTCAAGCTGGGACGGCACGGCCACAATACACTTACACAGGTCTCCCAACAATGGCAATGGCAAGTGAGACATACCACTGCCATGTGCATGCACATGGGGATCTAGGCCCCAATGACTTCCGGGGCGTGCTGATGGGGACTGACTGCATATTCGTCAAGCGGCAACGCCACGGCAACATGAGTGTCTGCTGAGCATGGTACTGCTTCCGAGGCTGGATGAGTATGGCACACGACGACGACGATGTGGGCACGGGCTGAGCGGCCAATACAAGTGGGACCTGTGGCACGAGGGGATATGAGACAGTAGTAGGTGTCAGCACTGCACCCTATGTACAGCACTGTACGGATCACAGCTCCCGAAACATTGACTGGTGTCCACATTGACAGCCCCATGCCAAGACGGCTGTGTGCTTGCAGTCACACGTCACAGGTGAGAGGTTACATTGCACGTGCCAGGTGGCAGTCGTACATAGTGGGAGCTGGCATGTGTGTGCATGTGTCTCCTGTTCAGGATCCACCAGATGGGCGCTGACTCTGTACTGACCATTGGACACAGCATGTTCCGTGGAAGGCTTGTGTGTGTGGGATGGTGGCACTGGATGTGCCTCCGTTGGGGGGGCCATGCACAGGGCGGGTACGTCGATGATTGCGCATTGTTGGTCACGGTGGGTGCACCAGCTAAGATGTGTTGCCCTGTGTTCAATTCCTATGTCCGCATGATGATGGACTGTGGATGTGGGCAGACTACACATTGGTCGATGTGCTGTCTATATGCATGTGCCTTCACACCAGGCACAGCTGCCCCTGCACATGTGACCCCTGCTGGACTCGCTGCTGGGTCTGTGGAGCTGATGCACCTTCTGCGCGTGGGGCGGACAGCTCTCCTCACTTCCCTCATTGCGCATGTCATGTCTTTGCCGCAGGTGACATGGATCATGGAGGGCCCACATGTACGCGTGGGTAGGCTACACATGATTGTTCTCTGGTCGCCACCCCCAGTCAGTGTTTCGAATGGGAAGGTTGTCGTGCTGGTGGTATGTTCGATGTGGCGGATGGGCGGGCCTAGGTGCGGGCTTACATTCCGGACATGGGGGGTAGTTGGATTGGCGACTAGTTGCAGTACACACGGGACACGTCTCTTCCTTTCCACATCTGGGTCATCCCTTGTACTAACTGACAGTGATACAGTCATCTTCGCCCCAGCCCTCATGTCCTCCCCTCGCCCCCCAATGTGCATGCTCACCTGCGAGGCTAGCGCTTGCACAGGCAGCCCCAAGCTTGCACCAGAGAGGGCAAGGAGTGTATGTGTGGGTCCAGTTGCACGAGTGGGCTGTCTCAGGGTATGATGTGTGGCGGGACGCCGTCCACCTGCGTGGTGCCCCAAATGGAGACCCGGCCTGCATGGACTATGCATCACAGTCTTCGCCTTCCGGATCCGCCACCTGCGACACCCAGTGGCTGTGGCTGCCCTTGCGGCCATGCCGCGTCCGTCTGTGGCTGATGGCCCACACATTCACTCTTTGGCCTCTCTGGGGAGGGCTCAGGGGTGGTGGCGCACGCGCTTGCACTTAGTCGCAATGGCATGTGGCGTGGTTGGTATGATGGGCAATGGATGGGATGGTGCGAGCCACCTCCCGTGACGTCAGTGCTGCTCGTGCTGTGGTGCGTCCCCCTACACTTCCATTTGACTTTTTGCCATGCTGGACGTTGAGGTTCTATTGCCTGCGTGATATGACCAGGAGGAGCGCGAGGAGACCTCTCACACACCATGCTCCACTGCCATCCCGTGCCCTGTATCGCCTGTGCGGATTGACTATGTTGGGGTTACACCTGGTCGACTGGGGCTGTGTGTGCCTTGTCAAGGGGCATGGCGGGCGCACAACAGGATCCAGCTCGTCCACAGAGGGTGGGCTGAGGTGCGCCTGGTACCGCTTTGTACGTGTGCCCGGCTGCTGTGCACACACGTGTTCACTCCCCCCGACAGGTGTCCTCTCACAATGCCCAGGGAAGCGGTGGTGTACTGTTCATGAGCCCTCCCAACACGGCGTGCTCCAACTTGGCATGTGCGCATCTACCCGTCGCACCCACCCACCTGAGCACTGCGTCCATACGACTTCACACGACACATGTGTGTCTTCCACAGTAGTGCTACTCATTTGCGTTGACATCCAATACCAGTGGACTACATGGTCATGTCACGACTGCCGTGTACTTCACATACTCTCATCCTCTCTCATTCGTACTTGTGAAATGAGTCAGCGGAGACAGTTCTGGTTTCAAACATTATATTGAGTCTTCTGTCCTCTGTGATGCAGTATAGTGGACACTACTGGCAGCGGAATACATATTGAGGATATACTGAGCATGATTACAAATGGGATAGGGTGTGGGGTTACATCTGCTTGGCCAAGGCTGTGCTAATGTACATTTACGTATAGCTGCGGAGCTGCGGACTTTGACACAGACGGTATACATGTAGCCTACCAGACCGCTCGGCATCATGGGCACAGTCCATCTCAGTTCCATGTGACAGGTTTGCTGCGGTTGTTCCTCATGCACGCGTGCATGTGAGATGACATCAGGGCATGTGCTTGCGTGCATGCAGCGGCGTGCCACTTGTTGTTGCACTGTGGTGGTTACTGGACATGTCACAGTCACTGGGGTCGTGTTGTTGTTGTATGCACTTGTCGTCCATGCAAAGGTCCTGGTATGGGATTCCCGGGGCGGGGGTGGGAGGGGTGCAGCACCCACAGACTCCAGGCGACCTATTCATGTCCACTGAGTGGTGTGTGTGTCCATGTGCGCTGGATCCATGTCGTGTCCTGGTTGTTCGTGCAGTTCCGTCCATGTGGGTGCGATGCACAGAGCCCATGCCACTGCCTCCCACGATGCATGCGGTGTTCCTGGATGTGATGGGGAACAGTGTGCATGTCCCGGTCATATCCGATGTCATGGCGATGTCGTTGATGGTGTGGTTACAGTTGCCGGTCGTTTGGTATGGCTGTTGTGGTGGTGACTGGCCAGTCCGTGCGGAAGCTGAGCATGGGTGCGGGGTTGGACTTCATAGGTCACTCGGGGAACCTGCGTTGTGGTCCGACGTATTTACAGGTTGTCAGGTATGCGATGCCGTCCAGCAGGGCTTCCATGTCATTGGTGGTGTACATGTTTGCCAGCCAATGAAGCGGATGGTGGCTGTCAAGGTGTTGTTCGTAGGTTGTCCCTTGGAGGACCATGATGGGGCATGCTGGGTGACATTCGATGTAGCTGTTCTCGATGATCCGTCGTGTGGAGGCACAGTGGTTCCATTTCAGTGCGCGTGCGATGTTGGCCACATACGCCATGCCCCCATAGGCAGAGCAGGCCCTGTCGTGTGCGTCCAGAGGGAGGAGTAGTGGTAGCAGGTCCGCCTTCAGACATGCCGGGTTGGAGAGGCATATCTCGACGGGATGCTGGTAGGGACACCTCCGACAGTAGAAGACGGGCATGACGCAGCTGAACAATGTGATGCGGTAAGTCAGTCGGTAACTTACGTTCAGCAGGGACAGGAGATCGCATCCCAATGTATGTATCGTGCTGGTTTGGTACAGCTTGAGCTCTTCGGCGTAGTTGGGTAGGTGTGTTGCGGTTGCCATTTCGCAGCGGTGCGTTGTGGTGGCGTGCTCCGGCTGTGTGTGCAGTCTGCAATGTGCACACTCCGGGGTTGCTGTGAGCTCTGTGTAGTCGTGGGGAGACAGGACTTGTGTTCTGTTGGCTTGTTTGGAGGACACGGGCCCTCTTCCCACATGCTTCTCAGACAGTTCAAGGTCAGTGCTGTGTGACTCCTTCCAATTAACTTGCATGTGGCCGACATGGGGGAGTGTTTTCTTCTTTCTTCCCCGTCCGTTGTGTGCTTCTGTGATATGCGCTATCTGCCCTGTGGTCGGTCTCCTCGGCATGCCTGTGTTGGTCTATTCTTGGACAATGGCTGTATTCACCGGCTTCTGTCGTAGGGCTGTGGTTTCGGTGTTGGAATGGAAGGTCATTCAGTGCTGTCTGCTCTCCCTTGTGTGGGCGGCAGGCTGCCTTTCCGCTCTGCGTTGGGCCTTGTGTGTGGATGTAATTCTTGGGCCACCTGTTGTCGGTCACCGGGCTCTTTGGTGTTCCGTTTCATGTGTCTTGTTCATATGTGCAGGGTGGTATGGGTTTTTCAGTGTGGTACTGGCGTTCCTCTTCCCGAAGGGGCCCTGCTTCTCCTAGTTGGTGTTGCCGCCGCTGTGTGCTTCGCCATGTTTGTTACACTGGGGTGTGTCCTGCTGTTGCGTGACTTCACTGACATGTGTGCGTCGGTTGTGTGGCGTTGGGTGTTGTCCGTGAATTGGGCGTTGGGGACATGTCTGTGGCAGGCCTGTCACGTGTCATGTGCGTTCGGGGTGGGGCTGGTGTGTGTGCTGCTTGGTTGTGTCCCTGTGTCTGTGTGCGACGCATGCATGGCGCTGCGGTTGGCCTCTGCGTTGTGCGCATGTGTGGCGGCGTCATCGGCGCTTTGGGGCCGTGACGGGGTGGTTGGTTCCTAGTCCCAGGTGGTGTGTACACATGTGTTCCGCGATGTTAGGATTTGGCCTGTGTGTCATATGTGGATGCGATGGTGGATGTGTAGTGTGCACGCGCTGGTGGGGGGTTGTCCGCTTTTTCCTCCCTTGCACTGTGTGCGCTGTTTGCGTGCACTTGTTGTGTGTGTGCCTACCTGCGTCTCCGCGGTACGTTGCGTCCTTGGTGGTGCATCAGCAGAAGCATGGGAAGGGCCTGCAGTGCTGGATTCATGCCCGGGGTGCCGCTTCTTCGTTGTCCGTGCTCTGCGTCCGTGTTTCCGCCTCTCTTTCACGTGCGGTGTCTCTTTGCCGTGGGAGCCGTTTGTTTGCGGCATCGTAATTTATGCGCCGGGCGGGACGTGTTTCGTCGGACGGTGTGTGTCAGTTGTGCTGCGCCGCTACGTGTGCGGGCGCACTTTGATGGCGGACGGTGTTGCTGGCTTGCCGGCGGTGTTTGGCCTGCTTTTCGCATCGTAATTGGGCGGGCGTGTGGACTGCTGCGTGCCGGCGGTAACTGGTGGTTTTTGCATCCGCCAGCACGGCGGTAGTGCTTCCGCCCGCCATCGTAATGGGCCCCTAAATGTAGGATCCAGCACCTACCCCTAATTAATACTAACTGGAGTGGGAATAGTTAATTATTTAAGTTTAGGGTCCTGCACCTACCTCTAATTAATACTATCTGGAATGGGAATAGTAAATTAATTATTTTTAGTGTGCAACACTTACCCTGAATTTATAGTAACTGGAGTGGGAATAGTAAATTAAGTAAGTTTACTGTCCAACACCTACCCCAAATTAATACTAATTGGATTGGGAATAGTAAATTATTTAAGTTTAGTTTCCAGCACCTACCCCTAATTTATAATAACTGGAGTGGGAATAGTAAATGAATTAAGTTTAGTGTCCAACACCTACCCCAAATTAATACTAACTGGAGTGGAAATAGTAAATTATTTAAGTTTAGTGTCCAGCACCTACCCCTAATTAATACTACCTGGAGTGGGAATAGTAAATTAATTAAATTTACTGTCCAGCACCTACCCCTAATTAATACTACCTGGAGTGGGAATAGTAAATTAATTAAATTTAGTGTCCAGCACCTACCCCTAATTAATACTTCTTGGAGTGGGAATAGTAAATTAATTAAGTTTGTTGTCCAGCACCTACCCCAATTTAATACTAACTGGAGTGGGACTAGTAAATGAATTAAGTTTAGTGTCCAGCACCTACCCTAATTTATAGTAACTGGAGTGGGAATAGTAAATTAATTAAGTTTAGTGTCCAACACTTAACCTGAATTTATAGTAACTGGTGTGGAAATAGTAAATTAATTAAGTTTAGTGTCCAACGCCTACCCCAAATTAATACTAACTAGAGTGGGAATAGTAAATTATTTAAGTTTAGTGTCCAGCACCTACCCCTAATTAGTACTAACTGGAGTGGGAATAGTAAATTAATTAAATTTAGTGTTCCGCACCTACCCCTAATTAATACTACCTGGAGTGGGAATAGTAAATTAATTACATTTAATGTCCAGCACCTACCTCTAATTAATAGTTACTGGAGTGGGAATAGTAAATTAATTAAATTTAGTGCCCAGAACCTACCTCTAATTAATAGTTACTGGAGTGGGAATAGTAAATTAATTAAGTTTGCTGTCTAGCACCTACCCCAAATTAATACTAACTGGAGTGGGAATAGTAAATTAATTAAGTTTAGTGTCCAGCACCTACCCCTAAATAAAAGTAACTGGAGTGGGAATAGTAAATCAGTTAAGTTTAGTGTCCAACTCTTACCCTGAATTAATGCTAACTGTAGTGGAATAGTAAATTATTTAAGTTTAGTGTCCAACACCTACCACAAATTAATATTAACTGTAGTGGGAATCGTAAATTATTTAAGTTTAGTGTCCAGCACCTACCCCTAATTAATATTAACTGGAATGGGAATAGTAAATTACATAAATTTAGTGTCCAGCACCTAACCCTAATTAATACTAACTGTAGTGGGAATAGTAAATTAATTAAGGTTAGTGTCCAACTAAGGGGCCGATTCCGATCTCGCTGGGAGAAGGCTCCGTCAAACTTGGATCCGGAGGGCTTTCCGACCGACTCGTGCTCCAGGGCTCCAAGCGCCCGAGTACGATGCGAACAAGGGCTGACAGACACGGGTCGCTCGGAGCCTCATTGAAGTCAATGGGAGCCTGTTGTACGACACGTACATAGGCTCCCTGTGACAAAAAAGGTACGTTGTGCACAAGGGTGCCCCCTGTGGTGGGGGCACGTCTGTGCCACCCACACCGTACATGCATGTGTAGGGGGGACCCTTGGGTCCCCACCTGTGATCGACTTGTAAGGCTACGGGTGAAGGGGGGTCTGGTGCAGACCCCCGAAGTCCGCTTCCCGTAGCGTTTACGTGTCGGAGGCTCCGACTCGATCCGGCTGTCCGAATCGTGCCTCGTACTGGTTCAGTAGGAAATCACCTCCATTGCATGACACAGTTTGCTTACGGGCGGGACGTATGGAGCGGGTCGGACCCGGAAACGAATCGGTCGGCGATTTCGCGTTTCTCGCATCGTACTTGCTTGCTCGTACAGCTGGACGAGTCGGTCGGAAAACACACAAACGGCTCGTACTTTTTCCGGCCGGATCGCGTTCAGACCCCTTCCGAGCGAGATCGGAATCGGCCCCTTACTGTGAATTTATAGTAACTGGAGTGGGAATAGAAAATTAATTAAGTTTAGTGTCCAACACCTACCCCAAATTAATACTAACTGGAGTTGGAATAGTAAATTATTTAAGTTCAGTGTCCAGCACCTACCCCTAATTAATACTAACTGGAGTGGGAAAAGTAAATTAATTAAGTTTAGTGTCCAGCACCTACCCCTAATTAATACTAACTGGAGTGGAAATAGTAAATTAATTAAGGTTAGTGTCCAACAATTACTCTGAATTTATAGTAACTGGAGTGGGAATAGTAAATTAATTAAGTTTAGTGCCCAACACCTACCCCAAATTAATATTAACTGGAGTGGGAATAGTAAATTATTTAAGATTAGAGTGCAGCACCTACCCTGTATTTATGCTAACCGGGGTGGAAATAGTAATTTAGTTAAATGTGTTTTTAATTATATTTAAAAACAATTATTACAGTTTAAAGTAGTATCAAATTATAATTATAAGACAATTGTGCAGGAAAAAACATAACATTGTATATATATTTAATTAAAACATATTATTTTACACAGTATACTTAATAAAAATAAACTTAATATGTAACATTGAATATAATATTAATAAAATGGTAGACAATAAATTAGACGTTTTAAATTTTTTATTGATGTTTATTTCTTGTAAAATATTATGAAATGAAAAAGAAATATATCTTTTATTAAATATATGTAAAATAAACCAATACATAAAGATAGGAAGTTATATTTATTTTACAAAAACAACATAGGGGTCTATTAGAATGTCGGGCGGATCGCCCCCGCCCGCTTGGTGGTGGCGATCCGCCCGACATTCTCCCCCGCCCGCATGCCATTTCCCCCCTGCCAGATTAGTATGGCGGGGGGCCCCGGAGGATGGAAAGACCGTCCGCCGGTTTTCCGCCGGTCACACAGGTGACCGGGAGGAAAAGGGGCCTGATATGGTGGCGTTGTCTGCTAGACTCTGCCATCCATATTATGATGGCAGCGGGAAGCAGCCTTTCCGTGGTGGCATTGCCGCCACGGAAAGGCATGCGGTTTCCATAGTTGGGGGCCTGTTGCGGGCCCCCAGGATTTTGGGGGGTTGGGGGTACCGTACCCCCCGCATTTGCATGGATGACGTGGCAGGCACCGCGCGGTGCCTGCCACGTTGTGCATGCAAATGCGCACATGCCTTTTTGGGATTGCGGCCGGTGCTGCTGAGAGCACCGCCCGCCGCAATACAAAAGATGCGGGATGCGCCCGCCAGTGTGGCGGGCGCATCCTAATTGCCCATGCAGGACTGCCGCATCCTTAGCGGGCGGTCCCATTTCCCGGGGCGATGGCGGGCGGACAAAGTCCGCCCACCATCATAATAGACCCCATAGTTTGTACATATGTACATTTTTACATGTAATAATTAATGAAAAGTTATTTAATACATCTGTACATTGCTTTAAACACTTGTGTACATTTTGTAATATCAGATAATTTCTTTAGATACATTTAAAACATAAATATAACTTTTTTAACAGTTGTTAATTTTAGTTTGGTATTATTAACATTTTTTATTTAGTTACATATATTTGTCATTTTTTAAATATAAAGTTAGTTACATTTTGAACAAAAAAACAATAATACATTTTAATTATTAATATTAATATATAAAATATTAATATTGATAATTATTACATAGTTTAATTTTTATACATTTTAATTCTAAAGTAGACATTTTTGAAAGATAAAAAAATATATAATTTTTTAATAAATGTATGTAACATGTAAATACATGGAATTATAATATTAACTATTATGTGTTTTATAATATTTATTATTATAATTTTACAATGCCCAAAAAAATTATAATACATTTAAACAAATAAGATATAAATTGTAGTATTTTAATTACACATGATAGTAATTTTTATATCACGTAATGACATTTTTAAAATTAAATTGCATTTATTTTATATGTTTAAAGCTGACATATTTGTTTGGGGCTTGTATTTTGTAACCGCTCACGGTTGTTTTGGGTTATTCCGAAGGGGAGAAGGTCGCGGTTGGGAGCTGCTTCACGTCGAGCAAGGTAAGATTACTTTTCTTTATTAAAACTACATTTAATTTAAAGATAGTTAAGTTGTAGTTAGTGTGTATACAGTTAGGTTTTAGAAGTTATGGCGTTCTTTATGCGTAGGTTAGGTTTTGACAATTTAGGTATCGTTAGTTTTTGAGGCCTAGTTTAGAAAAATTAAAGTATGGTAGGATATGTCTTATTATCGTGTGTATAATGTTTGTAATACTGTTATATTGTATATTATGGGGCCGATTCCGATTCGGGCTGGATAAAATACCGACCGACTCGGTACGGGAATATAGTCCGACCGACACATACCGGCGCTGCCCGACCTGCGTAGTACGATGAAATGCATGTGAATCACGACCGACTCGTACGGAACACAAGCCGAACGACTGAACCGCACGGAAACCAGCTATCCGGCCGGGAAACCACGCAAATCGAACCGACCGACACACACCAGGAATGAACCCGACCGAAACGTACCCGCGAACTCTGACCCGCGCAGTACAATGCAATGCGTGGAAAACGAGACCGAGTCGAACGGAGCCCAAGCCGTACGACCGACACGCATACAAAACCCAGCCGAAGCAACCCAATACTCCGCGACCGACGCGTACGCCGCACATGAAACCTAGCAGAAACACAGCGTGAACGACTCAGAGAAGCTCGCACGAGACAACTGCAGCGTCCTACTCGGTCAGAAGGACATCTCCTACATGCACCAAAAATATAAAGGAAAAAATACAAAAAAAAGGGCCAAACAAGCAATTACAAAGCCAATAAATACTGGGAGGGGGAAACATGGAACAAAGACACACCCACAACTCCACCCATATAAAGGCCACAAATCCCTACCATGATCCTTTGCAAATTCAACTGACCTGCCAGCACAGAACACCATCAGACAGCAACCACAGACACACTCACAGCTCATCCATCACACAAGCCACACACCATTAGCACCTCAACAAATAGCACCCTCACATACACCCAGCAAAACCTACACTCACACACCCTCATAGGCACACACACACACATCAATCACCACCACCACCCATCACCATGCCCCCAAAGAAGAATACAAAGTTCCTAGACAGTGAATTGGAAGTCCTGGTAGATGAGATCCTCAGGGTAGAGCCACAGTTGTTTGGTACATTGGTCCAACAGACCCCCATGTCGCAGAAAACCTAGATGTGGGAGAGGATCGTCGACAGGGTGAACGCACAATCACCATGTTTGCGCACAAAGGAAGACATCCAGAACAGGTGGTATGATGTGCGCAGGAGGGTCAAGGACCTACTAAAGAAGGATTACATCTTGAGTCAGCGCACCGGCAGTGGCCCTCCTGCCAAACCACTATACCTCAGGCCCTGGGAGGAGAAGGTGTGGGCCATCCTACCACCAGTGAGCGTATATGGACTATCAAACATCCCAGAGCCTGGTGAGTACACAACAAATATACACAATATAATCTGTGACAATACACACACATCACTGTCAAGGGGATAGTCAAACCATGCACCCTTAGCAAATCCACAGCAACCAAAAGATAATCACCCCAAGATGTGTCTGTCAGTCAGATAAACACAATACATGCCATCTCATAGTGATATGTAACTGTGTGATGACATGTACAAACCTAACAACAAATACAGCAAGGCAGTGGCACAAATCTAACCAACATACACAGTCAGATATTTTGCCACCACTAGAACACCACCTCACAGGGAAGCTCACTGACAGGAAGGAATTCTGTGTATGCTGGTGAAGTCAGTGTAGCCAATAGCATGATGGGAGTTGTAGTCACAGATATTGGTCACCCTCACAATTGGCCCATCAACACCACCCTGAACCATGCTCACATCACAGGGAGTGGAAAAGAAATGACAAGATGGCTGATACTGGGTACTGCTGTGGGGAGCACAAGGCCCTGCTGGGAACTGCACCAACAAACAGCAGGACACCACTGTCAGCCATCTTGCCATTGCTGTCACACTCACACACAGTGAAGTCGACTCAAAAGGAAGGAAGTATGGGCATGCTGGGAAGGGGGTGTAGGCAATAGCATGATGGGAGTGGTAGTCACAGCTCAACATCCCCCACCCACATGGCCCAGCAAGCTCACAATGAAGCATGCACACCTCACAGGGAGTGAAAAGCCACTTCAAAGATGTCTGACACTGGCCTCAGCTGTGGGGAGCACAAGGCCCTGCTGGGAACTGTGCAGCAACCAACAGCAGGACACCACAGACTAACATCCTGA